>JACDJE010000071.1:1171823-1359006 GCA_016647715.1 Pavo muticus
AAAAAAAAAAAAAAAAAAAAAAAAAAAAAAAAAAAGACACCAGGGTCTAAAAAATGATCAACAAGATACTGAATGAGTGTTCTTCATAGCTCTGAGCATTTTCATGTGCCAAATCAATTAAGTAAAGGCTGTGTATGCGAGCAAGGCCTAGAACAACGCCTGCATTTTTGAGTGCACAAGGTGCTCAGTTCCTGCAAATCAACACATCAAATAAGCCAGGAAATACATATTGCCTAGAGAGAGGGCTTAAAGAGATTTTCAGCCCAAATTTCCCTCTGCAGTCATTTCAGCAGCATTGTTCTTGTGTGTGTTGCTCCTAGAGTTTTGGGGAATTAACTGAAGGAGGCAGGCCACTCAATCATAACACACGGGCAAGGGAACTAGCAGCTTTAGGATTTTCAGACACTTTCAGGAGGAGTGAGCAGCTGAGTACACAGTGTAGCAAATACAGCTTAGGTCACTTACATGACTGTCCCATATTGAAGTGTGGCCAGGGACTTTCCTGTCTCTACTGCAATAAGAGAGTGCTTGAGCTCCAGTTCTGAATCGCCCCTGGTTTCCTGTAGCAGGGCTGGCCGGTGTGGAAGCTCTCTTCTTCATCTCACCCTGTTTGTTTTTCCACTTGCCTCACAGATGTGAAGCAGTGAGCAAAAGGAAGTCAGGCTGTGTTGGCAGCTAGGCAAAGCTGAACTTAGAATACTTTAACATAGTACATGAATGAAACTGCCAGCTAGCTCCCAAACTGCTTTGCTGGAAAGGTGTGTGCCTGTTGAGTGCAATGAAGTCGTCATTCTGAGACAGTCTCTCCTTGTAGGTGTAGAAAAGGAATCTCTCTCAGAATCTCATATAAGAGGGTAAGCAAACTGATGTTACAGTTGTGAACGTGCAATAATATGTGAAAAAGACTGCTGACTTTGCCAGCAGTTGTCCCGAGGGAACAGCAGTAACACCCAGAAGGGGAAGTAAAGTATATACGAGTATTTTTCCATATTACACATGTAGTCAGTATTGATTTCAGTATTTAGGAAAAAAAATATTAAAGTGTCACTTAATGAGTTTTACTATATTATTGCAAAAAACATGCACAGAAACATCAGTCTGGCTTTGTTCTGATTTAGGCTTTAGCAGAGCATGAAGATGAACTACCTGAAAACTTCAAACCAGCACAGCTTATTAAGGACCTTGCCAAAGAAATAAGATTAAGTGAGGTTTGTGCTCTTTTCATCATATTAGCTATATTGTGTGTTTTTCAATAACGTAAACTGTAAAACCGAGGACTTGAAATGAATCTTTTTTTCCCCATTCTGCTTATTAAAAGAATTCATAAGAGGTTTAAGCAGTAGGGTTACTGCTCAGGACTCTTGTCTGTGGCTAACTGGCCACGTGTTTTGGACTCCTGTTTGCTTTCTCCATGGTTTCATGCTGTGCGAGCCTGCCCTATGTCTTTTCTCCTCTGTGTTCTTCTAGCTGGATTGGCCACGCTGCCCTCTTCATCCTTATTTTTTCCTTTCTCTTTATCTGCTTTCTACCCAAAAATACAGTAGAACTCAAAGAATGCTGTTGCTATCCCCTAATCATGCTCAATATATGGTGTGCCCTTATGTTCATTGGTCTTACTTGTGACATTCTCTGAGCCAGGGACAGTCAGTCACTCTGTGCGCTGCCCCAGTAGGAGGCCTTGCTCCTGGCTGGTTTCTAGGCAGAGTTATTATATTAAACATGAAAATTATTTTTAAAATAAACTCGCAAAAACACAGAGGTTGCATGGAGCTGCTGTCCAATAAGTCCGGTGTCACATTCCGCCTGGTGGGGGTGTGTGACAGTGCAGGGGGACAATAGCTAGCTCCTTTGTGTTTTGAGAAGACACTGCGTTGCATTCCACTACTTAACTATATCCAAAGACCTCAGCATTGAAATCTATCTTATCCTCTTTGATGTAGTATGTACATTTTTTGATCGTCAGAATGGCAACTGAAGCAGAAAATAATTTCTTTATAATTAGACAGATAGTATTAATTTTAATTGGGCAGCTATTTTACTGCTTATTTTACCTGAGGGCATGAAACACGATTCTGCTACGTTTATCCCATCTGAGTTAAATTGGTTTGTGCTCAAGCTGATTAGCATTTTAAACAAAAGCCCATTCATGTTACACGTTTGTTTGTACGGCCTGTCCATTTAAGTGTCCTACCTGATGCAATCTGGAGAGAGTTAATTTCCTCACAGTGGCGCTGGAGTTTCTCCAGGTAGAAGTCATGCATGTGCAGCTGCTGGTGAGAAGAGCGTCACTGTGACACTGGGTGCTCACGAATGTAGATACTCCAGTTCTGAAGGGGGGATTACTGGTAGTAGTTTCCCCAAGGAAGGGAGAGTGAGAGGGAGTATATAACACAGCACAAGTGGGTCTGAACACCCTCCTTTTGTGCTACAGAACGCTTCGAAAGCCAGCAAAGCAGACACAAGTGCCAACACGAATGCCGAGGAGATCTGCCCTGTGGAGAAGGAGGAGGCACCATCACCTGTCCAAGTGACACCACCGTCCCCACCTGTAGAAAAGATCCCTAAAAAAAAGACTCCGAAAACTGTGAAAACCCCCAAACAACTTAAGCCATCCAAACCCCCCAAGCCTCCCAAACCACCCAAACCTCCCAAAACACCAAAAGTTAAGGGAGAAGGAAAAAAGAAAGGAAAGAAGGCAAAAGAGAGCCCACCGCCAGCCATCCCGAATCTCGACTTGCTGGAGGCACACACAAAGGAGGCTTTGACAAAGATCGAGACGCCAAAGAAGGGAAAGGTGGGTTGGATTTTAACCTTGCCCTGTTATTGCCACCATGGGGATAAAGTCCCTAGCTCTCATGGAAAAAAAAAATCAAGCACCAGTGTCTCTGCTGAAGTAAATGAGAGTTTTCTCTTTGCCATCTTATCATCATTTATTTTCTTTTTTACCTGACCAATCTGGTTTGCCTGTTTGCGTGGCAACTCATTTTATGTGAAGAAAGAAACATCGATTCAAGTTGAATTTGGCAAACTACTGTCAGATCCCTCTCCAAGCTAAGAGGAGACAAAAATTAAATGACATTTTAGTTGTTTTTTTTTTTTGCCATTTCCATAGTGGATTTCTATAATCAGCTGTCAGAGACAAGGCAGACTCGTTTCTGAGACACTTCGTTTTCATGAGATTTTGTGTGAAAAGAGTGAATGTTTTTACACTAATCTTGTATGCTAATTTATGAAGGAGAAATGCAAGTAATCTTCTGAACTCTTTGAACAGTGATATTTCATTTCAAAAAGGGATGAATCAGAAAAGTAGTTTTCATAAATATCGTACTCTAGATAAAAATGTATTTGTGTGACATGCCAGTGCTTGATCGTCATTAAGAGTACATGCTAATTTCTTCCCCAGGCCACAAAGAATGTTTTAAGTGCTCCCAATAAGGAAACACCTACTAAGCAGAATGAGGTGGAGAAGTTTGAAGTTCGAGAGCAAAACAAAAGCAAAACAGAAGCCAAATGGAAATATAAGGTAAGGTCTCATGTCAATTTCTTTTTTTTTTGCTGATTCTGCCACACAGAAGGGTGGAGAAATATACATAGGTGTACCTACACAGAGGGTATTGTGACCACCAATTTCCAGTTCCCAATGAACATTGTTTGAGCAGAAAATAACAAAGCAAGCGTTGATAAAGGTGTATGGGGCTCAATCTTCAAAAGCATGTGCTGAACTGTGTGTTCTCATTCTTGGTAAGGCCAGAGAGAAGACTTCTAATAGTGAGATTTTTCAGTGCAAATAGATTCCTTGAAAGAGAAGTGTCTTTTCACATGGAGAAAGCTACTGAGAGTCCTAACTTCTTAACACAGATGTCTAATTGAATTTTTTTTATGTTAACAACTGTCACGGTTAGTGTGATCAGGTCACCCAGCCAGTACAGCTTAGGAAAGTATTAGGGCTAGGCTTAAAAATTCATCAAAGACTGAACGACTTTGGTACGAAATTATTAAATTCATATATATAATTCAAACTCTTCTGAAGGTGAGAAAGAAGTAGATGGAACCTGGAAATAAAGTGCAGTTGTATTTGCAAGGTTGCAGGCATGGGGCTAGATTCTGTCCTTAGCTGCACAAGCATGATGCTGAAGAGCAGTGTTTAATATTTTACCTCAGTCTGTACCAATTTAAGAGAGTGATGTTTTAATCTGTCACCAGGTGTGGTTGTGGTGGGCACTGCTTAGCTGGTGCTGAAGTGGCTCTTGAATGGGAACAAGTCCCTGAACTAAACAGAACTCAGCTCATCTAAGGAGTACTATAGTTGTCCATTACTTAGCATATTTGTGAGGCACGTATTTTTCTGCATAAAGATCAACAAATTCTCTCCCATTATCTAGGAATCTGAAATACTAACAACTCACTTGACTGATTGTATTGGGGTTTTTTGGGTCTTTCTGCCTTTCAGAACAGTAAGCCTGATTCACTACTAAAAATGGAAGAGGAACACAAATCTGAAAAGACACCTTTATCAGGAAATAAGGACAACAAATTTACATTCTCTTTTGCTAATAAGAAGTTACTTGGGTAAGTTAAGACCTGAACAAGATTCATTAATTAAGAAAGGAGGTTAAAAAATCCTGTGATTATTTATGTTGTTTTTTTTTAATACCAGTAGGTGCAACTCTGCCTTTCTGGTCAGTGTAGAAAATACACTTAGTTTTTCAGTTCAGAACTTGATTTATCTAGAACCCTCTTTAGTTTAGGGTTGAGATTACTGCCTTAAGTATTCAGGCTGTATCTCATGTTTTGTCACTTCGGGTTCTTACTAGTTTGAGTTTGTAATATTCAATTACTTTTTTGCAGATCCTATTCAGGGTTCATTTAAAAAAAAAAAAAATAAACAAACACTGGCAGAATTCCATGCTGTGCCTGCATTACATATGTCATATACTTTGAGACAGCTTTTAATAGTGTAGGGCCTATTTGAAGTCAGGAACGCCACTCTGGTCTGCATTGTATTTGGAGATAAAATGGTAGGTACAGAAATGAGTTTGTGAACTGATTTGAATTGCTCTGGCACCTCTGTTAAGTGTTCAGGCTGACTGAGATTTCTGTGTGAGGAAAGGTACTCGTTGTCTTCCTCTCTGTTTGTTCCCAAAACAATTTCCAGCCTGTGTATTGTTACTGGTTTGTAATATATATATATATATTTTTTTTCTTTCAGTTCAAAGGGAGTAAAAACCCAGCTGAATACTAGTGTGTTTGGGTCACTGCAGAATTTTAAGGAGGATAAAGCAAAACCTGTACGAGATGAATATGAATATGTGTCAGATGACGGTGAGCTAAAAATTGATGAGTTTCCAATCAGAAGGAAGAAAAACACTACAAAGAGAGAACTGCCCTGTAAGGATATTTCCTTTTTTGCCTGTATCTGCATGACAAAGTCTTGTGTTGGTTGTCCAAAATTATTCTTCGTGTTATCTGATTTACTGTAAAGAAAATCATATCTTAACTGTCAGTCAAATAGAACTGGATTTGAATTGCTTTTGAAGTTCAGGCTTAGGAGTGCTATTTTTTTTTTTTTTTTTTTTAGGACTATGACTTCATTTTTCCCTTTTTTAATTCAGTTTTTTCAGATAAAAAAGACACTCTGCAGCACACTCCTGTTAAAAAGCCAAAGGTGGAGTCGGTGCCATATAAGGTATGGTGAATTTCATTCTATCACAAGCAAGCACCCACTATATATCTCTTAAGAGTTTGTGGAATCTTATCCAAAAATTGCCTGGAACCTTGGCTCGGACATGCTAGGCATGCAGTGTTTAATGGCAGGTATGCAGTATGCCTTGGTATAATCACAATGACTTCCATTCACAGGGTAATAGCATTTTTTCCTGCCCATGCAAGGTGAGAGCACTGTGCAGGGAATGGTGGTAATATGAAGATTTCTTACAGATTGTTGTCATGTCCTCTACGTCATTCTGTAGTCCCAGTCTGCCCAGAATAAGTAGCACTCAGACACTGTAAAGACTAAGCATAAATTGGCATCGTTTGACAAAGGAAACTCAGAGTAATGCTAGTAGAATTGAACATGTCATGTGGTGTTTCGCAAGTCCCATTATGTAGCCATTAAAAGCTTTATTTACTATCACCTGGTAGATTCCCCCTTTGCCTTTTATGGGCTTACAGCTGGCATGCCCTTGGCTCAGCCTGATATTTTAGCACATCCCTAATTAGATGCAATGTCAATCTGCCTGTTGACACTTAGCATCGAGAATCATAGAATCATGGAATCACCAAAGTTGGAAAAGACCTCCAAGATCATCAGGTCCAACTGTCCACCTGTCACCAATATTTCCAACTGATCCATGTCCCTCAATACAACATCTAAATGTTTCTTGAACACTCTCGGAGAAGAATAAGAAGCTTAACAGCACAGACATAAGTTTGCTCTTGTTTGTGTTAGCATTGTAGCTCAATGCTGGAAATTAAATGACATGCTGAAATGTTTTGTCTAGCTGTAGTTAACATAAATCCATGTTATGATATCTGAATCAGTCACAGAAAGAAAAATAACTCGTTAATGCAAAACTGTAGGTGACTGGAGTTTTTTTGCCCTAAAAGCTCAGCAGTCTTGATCATCCTGGTTTGGCTCAGGGATATCTAAAAGTGCCTGTCTCCTTGCCTCAGTCTGTAGTTGAAGTCTGGAGAATGGTGCACAAGGAGCAGGGCAAAACATGCTGACATCTGACTGCACAGAAGTTGAGAGATCAGTTCCTGCAGAAACCACTAATGGCTCTCTAAGCAATAATGGCTAGGACTTCAGAGGCCTGAAAGCAGGCAGGAAGAAAAAAGTTGTTTTGTAATAGTCTACAGTGCAGAGAGGTATCAGCTCCAAATAGGTGCAGATAGCTCCTTTTAATGTCCTTGCATGATACGCTCATACATGTCTATCCTACTCCTCTGTTGGATTTTCCTGTCCTCTCACAGCAGGGATGACAGAAGTGGGTCCATCCCCATGCCTGAGCTGGCTACATTAAGAGTCTTGCAAGATTCAGAACTGTGCTGTGAAACGTGTCTGGGCAGACAAAGAACAGCCACAAATTCATGTCTTCTGGTCTGAAAAATGGGCAAGGTGGCTGGGAAGGGAACGCAGCACCTGGAAACACTGTTGGTACAGTGGTGTGATGTGATCCCATGCACAGGATCAGATCTCGAAGCTGGTTCTCCAGTGCTGCAAGGGAACAAGAAAACCTGCCATGTCTACAAGGTGGCAGGAGATTGATTTTATTGTGTCTAATTTTTATGGTTATCTCTTGTTAGCAAGAGCAACTTAGAAAGACCAGCCCTGCATCTCGGAAGAGCAGCAGGCTGTAGAAATTCTTGTGTTGTTCTTGTTGACTAAGATAGTAAGTTTCCATTTCTTGAGCCTTTTTCTTGTTTTTGCAGAGTGATGACTCGTCAGATGAAGATTTACTTCACATTGACACAGAGGCAAAGCCAGGGCGCAATTCCAAAGTAAAGAAAGAGAGTGGAAGTTCAGCAGGAATTCTTGACCTTTTGCAGGCAAGCAAGGAAGTTGGGGGTTTAGAGTATAACACCAACAGGTATGCACAAAGGGATGTTTTTCACTCTTAACCTGTAAGCAAGAATTGTTCTTTTATGGTTCTGTGTGTGAGAGTGAGAGAGAATGAACTTTGCTTTTTCTCCAGAAAGCAAATTCTTCCTTTATCCTGTGAACTGGAGGGAGAGGTGGAAAAAGTGTGTGGGAAAGATTGTGGTGGTATAATTTAAACAAACAGAGGCATTTCACATCTGTAAATGCTGAACATCCATTTTAGCAATAATACTATAATAGATGAATCATTCAAAAGGAAGAGAAAGCTCAGTGAATGCATTTTGAGTTCACTGCCTCCGCTCTTAACATGCCAAGTCTGATCTTAAACTACAGATAACAGAATTAGGGTATGCTTGCCATTTCAAAAGAAGCTGAGTAGGACTTTTCACATATGGAAATGTCTTCCTTAATTCCAACTTTGGGACTAGAGCCCTGGGAAGGAGTTTTGGGAGCATCAACTGGTTTTACAGCTAACGTGAACAGAATGGCACACAGACACATACTGCTGTGTCCTATGCCCTGTTCTCCCTCTCAGACTGCTGGTTAAGAGTGATTTGTCCCATCTGTACAACCTAAGCATCCCCCACTGCTCCACAGGAACCAGTTTCATACCTTTGGAACTTATGGACCCCCCAAAGCATCTTTTTCTTCCCTGCTTTCTTTAGGTCTACCTTGACTATGCAAAGCCTCATATCCTGTGTAGGAAGTAAAAACAGCAGTATTAGTGGGTTTGAGAGTTGAGAACAGACTCAGCAAAGTGAGATTGTTGCCATCCTTCTCATCCAGGCTGTGCCCTGTCAGTGTTGGGTGTGCATGGCCAGAACATTTGAATGGACCTGCTAAAGTGGAATCAGAAGTTTCCCTAAGAGAGAAAGATAACATCTAAGCCTGGGAAAGACTGGAAGTTAAAAGCCATAACTGAGAATTCCTAAAGATATGTCTCATGGTCAAAGGGGAACATATGGAATAAGTTATCAAAGGAAACCATAGAGAGCAAATTTTATCAGTGACGTGGAGAGGTTTTTAATGTTAAGAAGATAGGTGGAATTCTTTATAAGCTGCAATCTGGTAACAGAGCTTCAGAGAAATCTAAATGAGGGAGCATTGTTGAACCAGAAGATGTTCCAACATAGCTCTGTTTATTAGGTAATGGTCTGTTTCACAGCTTAGATAATAACAGGAGATTAAAGCATAGTATGCAGACTGCCTTCACTCACAGTACACCCATGGTGAAGTATCAGGCAGCCCTGTGAGAGCCAGGCTTGCCTATGTGCATCAGCATTTAAAATCTGTTACTTTTGCAACACATTGGCAGAGATCCTCACCCCTGAGCAAGTGCAATAGGTATTGCATGTGAAGTCTCCTGTAAGAGTTTCTGTTCATTCCTAATGTGTTCCCATGATGTTTCTTCCAGTGGTGTCTCACAGCAGGACTGCAGGTGAAAAATTGATTTTAAAATCAAGTTACATAGCGGCTGTACTTAGAAGGCTTATCTTGACAGGGCTGTTATCTCTAGGGAAGAGATCCAATCTCAGTTCAGTGCTGGTTTTCTTCCATTACCGCCATCCCTCTAGCAAGGAGTTCAAAACCAATGACTGTGGAGAGTATGGGGAGAGGTACCAATGTGTCTGCAGCTCCCAGGAAATGCAATATTTTCTGTTGTTCTGAGCCCAAATGTGATAGGGGCTCTAGATTTTCCTCATCTCTTGAGATTTTTGGTCTTCAAAAACCACTGAAATACTCATATTGGTACTGGTCGGTTTAGCAGTTCCTCTGAGTTCATTTTTCATGAAGCTTCCTATAAAAGAAGAAAATGTCAGGCATTTTAAGACCACTGCCTTGGGCATGTATACAGTACTACTTCACAGGCAGTGTGGTTCATTGCCTGCTTATGATGTGCAGAAATGCAGAGGGAGGCTAAAAATATAGGTTAAAGAAATGGTCCTCAAAGATCCTCTCTTTTTCCTGACTCACATCTTTCGCTGTCTGCCATGGGTTAAAACTGCCATTCAGTAATGGAATAGTACTCAGACCTTTCATTTTTCCCCCTTCAACCTGGGCTCTGCATCGAGTCTATTTGTAGACTTTGTGGTTTCTGAAATCAAAGTTGCAAATGCAGTCACATAACTAAACTGCATGAATTACTGCACTGTGTGCGGTAGTTCAGTGGGAATGTGTCATATCAATTTTGGCTCTTGTATAAACAATTAGGTTTTGGCAGCGTGTTGCAGCCTGATTGAAAAAAGCTCCTGATAAATGAAATTGCTATGTTTCAATTCGTAATTATGCCAGGCTTTTTAAATGGTTATAACATGCTTTAAAAAAATGAAAAGAAAGAAACCTGATATGCAAACATACTGTGTCACAATGCAATGCCAGCGTGATCCTGCCTGACTCAGAAACAATTTTCGTCTTTCTCTGCGTTCTTATTTTTATGGTGCTTAAGGGTTATGTATGTGTATGTATTTCTCTACATACCTATACATATTTATGTATATTTTGGTTACTCCAGACCACAGTAGTGCAGGCAGCCCATGTGGAATGTCCTCTGCTCGCACAGTGTGGTCAGCTTGGAGGTGGGAAGCATGGAGCCCAAGTCAAGACCAGCACCAAAGCTGCTGAACCTCAGTGGTAACTTAGGAATCAGGACTTAGGAATCAGTTTTTTGTTGTTGATGTTGTTTTGTGTGAAAGACCTTACCTGAACTGTGTGAAGGTTGATTCAGTAAAACATTAGATTGTCTTTTTCAGCCGACCGAAAGTCCTGATGGCATTCATGTAGGTTGCATGAGAGGTGCATTTCCTGCACCTACACCAGTGGTAGCAAGACGGGAAGAGATGAGGGGAGAGGTCCTTCAGAAAGGCTGCTGTAAATGTGGAAACAAACAGAATATAGGAAAAAAAAAAAAAAAATTGAAGAGTCATGTGATTTTGAACTGAGCAAGTTATTTGTGCCCAGGTTTGATTAAAAAATGGAAGAAAATACTGATTTTTGTACTTGAAGTTAAGTAAGTTTCACAGTTCTATACATTTGTCACTTCTCCAAAATGCTGACAAGTCATTACTGTCTCTGCTTCAATTATTCGTGGTTCATTTACATCTTGCCGTGGGGAGGGTGAGAGGAAAAGCAGAAATGATGGGGAAGCTATCACAGAGGGAGAACGGTGATTTATTACCTCCTCCTCACATGCATCAGTGTTTTTCAGCACTTCTTACATGCAGTATTCCAGGACAACATCAGCTGGAAGGGACCTTGAGAAGACGTCTGTGCAGCTGCTAGATCACAGCATGGCCAGGTTGTGACCTGGTTGTCCAGGGCATTGCCCTGCAGAGTATCGTATTTAGGGATGATGGAGATTCTGCAGCTTCTTGCCATGAGCTGCTTGGCCCTCAGCACGGCCCTTTCTTTCTTGTGTGACTGGCTGGGATTTCCCCTGCCGTAGTTTTTGATCGCTGACTTTCATCTGTTTACAACTCCAGAAGATTCTGCTTCCTTTTCTGTCTAACCCCATGAGGCAGTTATGCTTTTAGTTATTTCCACTTAGATAATGTTCAGTGTTTCCTCTGACTTCCCTTTGCCCGTACCTGTTTTCCCCAAATCTTGGGGTGAGCCTGGGAGATACTTGCTTAGCAGTGAGATGAAGCATTTATGAGTTTACTACCTCACCTCCCCATTGCCCTTCAGTGCCTCCAGCTGCTGTGCAGGCAGCACGGGGACCAGGGGAGAGGACAACTTTCAGTGAGTTGTATTGCACTGAAACGAATACATTCAATTGCTCTGTATGAGGCTATAGGTGAAAGATTCAGTAGTTGCATGTGAAAGGAAGAGGTTCTGCTGAGAGGTGTTGAGCCCTTGGAGAGAGGTGGGATGTGAAAGAAAGCCCTGGCTCTCTGCATTATATCCCTTCAGGGCACTGGGAAGGTCCTGTGCCTAGGCAGCATGGGGACCGGCCTCGGTTAGGAGGGAAAGCCTTAACCTGCTGGGGCTGAACCATGTGTGCTCTCATCAGCAATCACTGCCTGTCATCACCTGCTCTGGAGCATGATGTCAGGGAAAGCATGCTTCTGTCAAGTCCAGGAGGGAAACAGGCCTTGTGAAAGCTCCAGAGCATAGCCTGAAGGGCTGCTCTGTGCACTGCTCCCTGATGAAGATACTGCTGACAGCAAGAAACAGCCCTGGGATGCCAAGGCCCTTAGGCTTACTAGACCTAAGAGCAAGTTGCCCATAGGACTGTGCAGGACACAGAGCCATCTGCATTGCACAGAGCCATGTGCACTTCCCTGGTCAGCCCTGGGGGAGATGTTATTTGGAATGAGTTTTAGCAACAAATTTTCCCTCCTCTCTGTTAAGAGCATGAAAGGGTCCTTTGCAGAGTTGCTTTATGAGAGTAAAAAGAAATGACGAGATCCCCAAAAGGGAAGCCATGCACAATGCTGGAGTGGAGCCCACTGCAAAAGGCACAAGCTGCTGTCAGTCTGTTCATTAGAGTGCCCTTTTCTCCAGCTCTGCTCCCGTTTTTGAAGTTACAGGTCATAGCTGGAACTCATAGTTTACTTTCATAAATGTGTTGGTTATGTTTGTTTGTTTTTTAACTATCGTGAAGCTACAGAAAGGGGATACGGCCTTCAAGAGCTTAAGATTCTCTCCTTTTTTTTCTTTGGCTTAGAAAGCTGAAATACTTTGAATAGAAGCACAGGCAAGCACATGCCCTAATGAGAAACACTTTGCTCCATGTGCAGCTATGTCTCTTTAAGACATGTTACCCACACGTTCAGGTTGTGGTTTGACTCAGAACCACTGGTTTTGATCATATTCCATAATTTATTTGTTGAAGCTTGTGTTGCTTAAGGCAGTTCCTCTCTGATTTGCCCACTTAGTGGTCAGTTTTTGATGGTCTGTTTGCACTGTTTTGAGAGTCCGGTGCTTGCAAAAACTGTTTTGGGGGGGGGGGGGAGGAGGGGAGGAAAGAAAATATGTTAATTTCTTATACGTGGTGCAAAATATGCCTTTGCTAGGGAGGAGGCTAAGGCATATGGCATGATAATAAGGGGATTAAAATGTCTCTTCACTAAATAAATGTTTCGATGATCTTTTATTCCTTGAGCTGCTAGCTACCAACAGCAGTCTTAACTCATTTTCAGGATTATTTATAAATGCAATTAGTGCCCAGAAACTCCCTTTATGTCTTATATGTTACTCTATCCAGAGTCTTGTAAAGGCTTTGAGTGGATTAAATTAAGATCAAATAAATGAAAGTGATGTGGCACTGCTAATTTACTTGGGAAAAGATGTACGTTAGGGGCTTCTGTGGCGTAACTTTTTTCGCAGTGTTTTTTGCATTTCACTGTTTGAATTCCACGGTTCTGGAAATACTTGATGGGGTGTTCTGCATTTCACAGAATTAATGTTTTCTGATGAGATGAGCAAAGTTTTCACCACCCTGTAGTCCTCTCATCCAGTCCATATCTTGTCAGCCCCGGCTGGGCAGGCTGTTCCACTGCTTCGTGCAGTGATGCCGCTGCTCAGTCACCCCTCTCCATTCCCCAAGCTTTTTCCTTCACTGGGCTGCAGGAGAGCCTGCATGCTGGGGTGGTACCTCTGTGGTTCCCCCTCACCTTCTTCAGGCTTTGCTTTCACATTTTGTCATGTGAAGGAAGGGATGGAGGAATCTGAAAAGAGTTTGGGAAGGCATTGGCCAAGAGCAGGGGCCCCATCCTTCAGCTCAGTGAAAGAAACATGGTTCTCGCCTGTTCTAGCTCTGTTACAGGAAGATGGGAATTTGGGTGTATGAGTGAGGGGCTGAGGAGACACCCTCAGAGCTGGGTGGTAGAAATGCTGCATTGCTGGGAGCTTTGAGAAGTTACCTGACCTCTGTCCTTGCACACCAACAATGACAGCCACCAAAGAGCTGCACGTCACATGCATAGCCAAGTGGTGCACGGTTTCCCGACTTCCAAAGCAGCAACCCCAAATCTAATGCACAGTGATGCTGCTGTTAAAGTAAAAATAACCAGTGCTGGTTGTGGCATGCCCAGCTGCTTAAAGCACAGCAATAGGAAGTTTGCTCTAGCAGCACTATCAGGTGAAAGGAGTCAGCAATTTGTGAGGGGTGTGTGTTGTCACGGAATTGCTGATAGCTTCTGTGTCCCTCCATGTTTTCCTGCAGTCAGCCACCTGCCTCACCCAGCACACAGGAAGCAATCCAGGGCATGCTATCGATGGCAAACCTCCAGTCGTCGGACTCCTGCCTGCAGGCCTCCTGGGGGACCAACCAGGCCAAGAATAACTCCATCTCCTCACAGAACTCTAAAAAAACAGGTGGCGGTGGCAACAAAAATGCTGGTAAACGATTACTAAAGAAAAGCACAAAAAACAGTATTGACATTGAAGATTATGATGAAGATCAGGACCACTTGGATGCCTGTTTTAAAGATTCAGATTACGGTAAGCACAGCGAAGCAGTCTGAGTAAGTGTGTGCACGTGCATTTGGTCATATCTGCAAATGCCTCTTCAGTGTTTCCTTGATGTGCAGATTCACATCTTGTCTCATAAGGGGTCATGAGATTTGCACAGTGCAGAGCAGGAGGGTTTCAGACTAGCTTGGGACAAAGAAACTTGTCTGTCTTTCTTCCAGCTAGGCTGCCACTCCACAGGCAACAGGAAGACTCATTTTTCCTATTTGAGAGCTTTCTCTGTGTACCCTAAAAGTAGCTGGTCGCAGCTCAGTGACATCAGCTTCTAAGTGTAGTGTGGATGAGAGCAGGAGAATGTCCCCAGATGGTTTCCAGCTGTCACCTCTCAGCAGTACCTATGGAGGACTTTGCTCTTCTAGCTGTGATGCCTGTGGTCACCATCCCTGTATAGAGCAAGTGGGCCTCTCTGCAGCATATAATTGTCTCCTACACTGAAACTACTCTTTGTTTCCCATTGTAGTTTACCCTTCTCTTGAATCGGACGAAGATAATCCAGTATTCAAATCCCGATCAAAGAAAAGGAAAAGTTCTGATGATGCCCCTTACAGCCCAACGGGTAAGCTCATACAATTTGTGCTACTCAGACTAAGCCACGCAGGTCCCTAAGGAACCGGCCATTTTTCAAGGAATGCGGAAACTGTAAGACCAAAAATGAGCAATTTCTCTGTAATGCGAAGGATTAACCCTTTCCAGTACAGTGGGGGATGATTACACATGCTGGGACTTGTACCAATGCGTTAGTTTTTCTCCATCAATCAGTTGGCAAGAGAAGTGTTTTTTGGGGTAGGTTTTTGATTTGTTTTTCCACATGCTCCTGTGAAGGGAAGGGATTGGTGGCAGTAGTGTAGTAGAGAAAGCCCAGACAGTTGATCACCCCTGGCTTTTAGTGTTGGCTGTGTAAAGAGTAACAAGCAGGAAACGTAGGAATGGTCTCCTCTGGGTCCAGCCAACGCTGATGTTCTGGAAGGCTGTTTTTGTTGCAGCTCACCAGAGGCAGTGCAAGGCCAGGGGGTCCCTAGGCACCCTTTGCTTTGGCCACTAATGAAGGATTCTCCACAGCTCGCTGCGTGTGACAAGCGGCCCATGTCTTAGCTTATGACATTGTACATCCATCTCCTGCTCAGGAGGGCAGTCCTGCTGCCCAGTGTGTGGTTATGCAGCTCACATGGGCTCTCTGCACCTGCCTCACCTCTGATTGCTTTCCTTACAGCACGAGTCGGCCCCTCTGTGCCTCGGCAAGACAGACCAGTGCGAGAGGGAACAAGGGTCGCCTCCATTGAAACTGGCCTCGCCGCGGCAGCTGCCAAGTTGTCACAGCAGGTGAGGTTGCTTAAGAAGCAGTAGCTTCAGGAAATGAAAGCTGCAGTCATGCCAAAACAGCAGAGCAGTGCCAGCCCTTCTTGGGGTTTATTTGTGCCAGTTTGGCAAGGCTTATCAGTCTCATGGGAAATAAACAGGAGGAAAATCCAGCAGTGTTGCACCATACATGCCTGACAATGGTATGGTGCAGAGCAGGAGGTCTATTGGGCACGCAGAGAAGCACTGAGAGAGCATGCGTATCTACCTGCATTCTTGCAGGCTAGTGATGGAAGCAGGATTCCCAAAAGGAGTGTGCATGAGTGGCATATTGATGTGCTGGAAGTCTGGATGGTGTGATTGGCTTGCCTGTGCAAGTTGGCTGCTGGGGAGCATTAGGGCTTACTCCCAAAGCTTTGGCTAACCAAATTGAGGCACTTCTGGCTGTTGAAAAGTATCTTTTGGTCTCTGGAGAGGTCAGGTAGGTGCTGAGTGCCTTGTGCACACTGACTCAACAAATGTGACATCACAAAGTACGAGGTCTCCTGGAGGCAGGCTGGGGAGTTGCTGGAGTTGTGGCATTTGGTGCTTTTGTGGTGGGTGCTGTTGGGTAGTGGAATTTTGTCAGGAAGTGGACTTGCAGGTAGGTGAGGGAAAACAGGATGGTGACAGACCGCTTTTCTCACTGTGCGTGTAGGTGCAGCTATAGGTGTTACCTTAGCAAGAAGCAGCTTCTGTGAATAAATGGGGTGTTTAATGTCCTTCTTTTACAAAAGCGTATGAAGATATCTGAAGATAGGAGATGCCAGTGTATGTGGAACATGGAAAGGTTTGATCATTCAAAACCATGCTGGTCTCCCAAGGCAGGGTCATTTTGGCGCTGGCTGGCTCCCTCTCACCGCAGTGTACAGAGAGTTAACAAGCAAGGAGGCTCTGCAAAAGCACATACGTAGATGCAAGAAAGGCAGCGTGTGCATGTGGCAGAGAGCTGGGAGCGAGATGGTATCGGAACAGGCTCTGAGCAGTTTTTACGTGGCAAACTTCGTTGTTTTTCATTGTATCAGGACCCTAAGCAACACCGCTGGCCCTTGCCATAGCTAAAGGTCTTCTGGGGATTAATCTGAGCTTCATGTTTGTCATTTTAAAGGAGGAACAAAAAGGCAAGAAGAAAAAAAATACCAAAAAGAAGCTGTCAACCAACAACGAGAACAAACCGGCTCAGGAAGGCAGCTCGCCAGAGCCGAAGCTGGAGTCACATGCCAGCAGCCTCACAGATCACGAGTACACCGCAGGGGCCAGCACCTTTGGGGCCGCCCAGCCTAACAGGGGATCGCAGCCGATGGCACCTGGTGTTTTCCTCACACAGAGGAGACCCTCATCATCCTCGCAGAACAATGCCTCCGCCAAAGGTACCAGGAAACGCCTGGGGTTACGGTGTAGGAATGGGGAAGGGTGATTTGCTCATATAATCCATGCCCTTTGCAGGGCCTTCATGCGTGGTGTCTGTCACGGGTCTGTGGAATTGCTTTGGTAGAGCAAAACTGGTTGGAGATTTGACCCATAGTCTTGGCTGCCCTGGCAGCGTGGGCCTAAATATGTGCTTTGCTGCCTGGTTATTTGTTGTTGTAGACTGTGAGGCATCCTATGCTAGGAAATATTCTGAGCGTGCCCTCGGCCTTCTGAGGAGGACACGCAGTGCTCACGTCACAGTCCAGCCTGTGGTGAAGCCTTGACAAAAGAAGGAGGCATCCATCAAGGCTGTTGTGCTCAGGGCTGGGCCAGGCACTGCTGTTTTAGGCTTCTGTTTGTGCAGTAGCTATGCAGAGGTGTAAATAAGGACATTCTGCCCGACGAGTGTAGAGCAGTGAGAATCTGCAAGGCTGTCCTGAGAGCTGCAACAAGGGAGCAGAGGAATGTCAAGCCTTGGGAGTTACCCGACCTCACAACCAGAACCAAGAGAGGAAGAGATTGCTTGTTATCGGCTATAGGGAAAGCATTTAA
Organism: Pavo muticus; assembly: GCA_016647715.1. NCBI lineage: Eukaryota > Metazoa > Chordata > Aves > Galliformes > Phasianidae > Pavo > Pavo muticus. Next base: position 1,189,195 of record JACDJE010000071.1, read on the forward strand.
AAGGCCGGAACTGTCCGGGGCCTGGGCTTGGACCTCCTGTTCCTTGCTTGAACTTTGCTGAGATTGCTCAATAAAGGCAGGTGTGTGGGACAGGCACAAACTCTGTCTCAGTGCACTGTACTGTGTATGATTGTGTGATCCCACAGGAGGGACCTATTGTAAAAAGTGAGGCTATGTGGCAGTTGTTTCCAGTATTCTTCTGTAAGTGAGTGGAGCAAATTAGAGATAGTGTGAGGTGTCCTGCAGCCCCTTGGAGGGGTGCCAACCGGTAAAACATCAGAGCAGCTGAACAGGCCATATAGGAGGATGTGCCCATGATAGACTCTAGGGCCCTTCCAGGAGCTGGCAACACCTGTGGCTCTCTACAGAACTGGAGTGAAGTGAAATTTCTTGCCTGGAATTGTGTCTTTGTGGTGAAGTGGTGTCATGAAGGTCCAAGAGGTCCATGGAAGAAGTGGTGGGAAGAGAAGTGCTGAATGGAGCCCAACCCCAGTCAGGCCAGTGAGTTGGGCGACCAAGCCAGGGCATCGTGGAGAGGGCTTGTATGGGCATGTGGAACACACCTTGCCTGTGGTATAGCTCAATCCTCAAAGGAGGGAAGGAACAATGTGCCAGGAGTGCGTGCCCAACCATGCAGGGAGAAGAGCATTTTTCAGAACCTCCAGTGCAGGGTCTCAAGACAGCTGGGGCCACCAAGCGGACATCAAGGTGTCTCTCTTACATGGAACACGGGGAGTTCCAGGCTGGGTATCATTGGTAATGAAGGGATGATGGGATGAAGCAGAATCAGGAAGCTCTCAGACAACTTCAAAGAGGAGAGATGACTCAGAATGAGGCAAAAGGATGAAAAATTAAAAAAAATTATAGATTGCTTTTTTTATACCGTCAGTGACTGTAGAAGCACATTCTTGTTGAGAAAAGCTATAGTGTGGAAGTCACTGTTTGCCTTTTGGGCTTGAGTACTCCCTTGGAAAGTGTCACCCACACCGTCAAGGCCTGGGACACAATGTAGATGGGAGAAGTGGAAAGGAGGAGTTGAGATTCTTCAGGTATTACACGAGTGCACCAATAATGGTGTGACTGGAAAGTTGTGTGAGTTTGTGTGGTGCCAGGTCTCAGATGCCTTGGAGACCCATGAAGTTTCTGTCTGTAAAGTGGGAGCTGGTGAGAGATGAGGCGGAGATCAGCTGTGCTTGCTGTGCTAGTCCTTGTGGAAAAGCATGCAGGGAGCACAGACCTTCCTGCATGGCACAGCCTATGAGCACGGGTCTGGTTTGTGATGGTGTTTCTGTCTCATGAGTATGAGGAAAGGGCAGGTTATCCACTTTGAGAGCTTTGTCATCCATTGGTGCTAAGCTGAATCACGTGTGAGTACGTGTGTATGCATTCTGACTGGGCTGACTGCAGATGGTATCTATAGTGCTGGGGAAAGAGAGGGCATGGAAAGCACGATGGTGGTGTCAGTGAGGTTGCATGCAAGCTGTGCCCTGTGCATCAGATTCTCCCTTGAGGATGTGCGAAATAGTGGAGAGGTGCTACGAGATCCCGGAGGTGCGTGCGTGTGTGTGAGGTGAAAGCAGGCAGTGTTTGACAGCTTGCTGGGTGCCTGTGTGTGTGCAGCAACATCTGTGCAGAGGTACTGCTCTGGTAAGCACTGAGGCATGGGACAGTGCTGGAGTGACTGGGGCTGGGCAGTCACACTGGCGCACCCCTTGAGCTGGGGTGTGTGCAGGCTCAGGGCTGGGTATGGGTGCAGCACGGTAGGGCTGGCACTGTGGAAGTAGTTAGTTGGTGCCCCAAGTATGCACTGGGATCTGCCCTGGCTGTGGTGGTGCTGATTGGCAAGAGACTGTGCTCCCCTCTGAGGCACGTCTGGGTTTGGGGTGGCTGTGGGAGAGTGAGGCTGTGGGAGAGCTCAAGCTCGAGGGACAGCTGTGGTTTCCTGGAGGTGCTGGGGTAGGGATGGGGTCCAGAAGGTGGCGGAGTGGGGCTGAGGGCTCACTGCTGTGGGGTGGCGTGGGGCAGGAGCCAGCCTGGAGCTCACCACTGCCACTCTCCCTCCAGGAAAGCGCACGAAGAAGGGGATGGCCACGGCCAAGCAGCGGCTCGGCAAGATCCTGAAGATCCACCGGAATGGGAAGCTGCTCCTTTAGCTCTGCCTAACTTGGAGCACCACGATAACAACCCTCTTAACTTTCGGCGGTCGGAGTGTACAGAATCCTGCTATAAATATTTTTTAATATAGATGTCCTTTCTCAGAGTGCTGAGAGTGACTAGTCCGCAAAAAGTTAATCCTTGCCTGGCCCCACGGCGCTGAGCGTGCCGGGAGGTGAGAGTGCACCCGGCCCACGGTGGTGAGGGCAGCGAGGGGTCGGGGACGGTGTGTGGTGGAGGACTGGGGGCACTTGGCGCAGTTCCCCCCTGGCCATGCCATGTTGATGCGTTTCCCGAGGCATCCTTTTCCTAGAATGTAGCTTGTACATAGCTTTTGGAATAATGACCACCTGTTTTTTATAAGGGGAAAGTCTCTCCGGGCGCTGCCCCCAGCAGCGGCCCTTACCAGCTCTTTGCGTAACTTCTTGTACGAGGAGGGAGACAGTTATTTTACTAGCACCTTGTGGAGTGTTTCCGTGTTTTGTGACGATGTAATTTATTAATGTTTGTAGCTTTTTATATTTGTACATTTCTTATGGGCTTTGTTTATATACACACATTACTGGGGTGTGGCGCCCGTGGGGAACCAGAGCCACCTGCAGCCCGCGGCCATCAGGGCCGTGCTGGCCTGGGCGTCATGCCAGCTTTTTTTATTATGATTATTATTATTAGTATTATTATTTTTTCGCGACATGTACATTTCTAACAAAGTTTATCGTGGCTATCTATCTATGATGGTGTTTTATTTACCAATTCATATCAAATGCTCTTGTATCGAGTTCACAAAATCTAAGTAAACCTAGAGCAAAGTTTAAAGAAGAAAAAAAAAAAAGAAAAAAGAAAAAAAAGAGAAAGCAAAGTAAACTATTTCAGGTTTTGTATACAACTGCCTGGGCCTGGCCTTTTTGTGGGGTTGGTGAGGGGCAGTGTGTGGGCTCTGCGGAGGGGGGCAGGGCAAGAGGCTCAGTGCCCTGTTCTGCTGCTCCCTCAGCACAAGCAGGCACTGGGGAGCTGTGCTGAGCCTTTGCAAGCATACCCCAGCACGAAGCCAGTGCCCCCTCTGCTTGCAGCAGTCCCTACCAACACCTCCAGATGTGGTCTTGGCTTCTCCCTCACCCTACCCAGCCCTGAGGGGCAGTTACTTGGTTTATGGTTATGACACACCCTGTGGTCCACCCAGACACATCTGCCCTCTATCCACATCATTTGCCATCCTCAGGCAAACAAACATAACACACTCAGTACTCCCTGCTTCCTCTTACCCTCTTTGTGGCCACCAGGTGCTGCAGCCTTGCCACTTTTCACCCACAGAGAGGTCACATAACTCACATAATTTGAGCCATTTGCCCAGATTGACCTTCCTGTCAGTGATGCTGTTTCCCTTATCACAAAAGACTGAATGTGATGCCATTGACATGTGCAACCACTGCTGCTTCTGCAGTTCTCTTTCTTACCACAAGGCTGTTCGCATCCATCATTCCCGGCCCCTACTACAGGAACAGCGAAAGGAACTGTGAACTGCAGAGAACTATCCATTACCCATTATGGCAGCCCCAGAAGGCTCAAGGCTTGTGTTGCAAAGTCCTCTGCTTAGACAGTGTGGCTTCAACTCCATTGTGTAGATGACAATGAGACAATGGGAAGATAACATGGTTCTTTTCACTGGCTACATCTCTTCAAACAGACAGCTGTCTCTTGATGAACTCTTGTTGTAATTCCTTAGAAAAACATCAGGCCAAGCGCGCTGTTTGCTGATGGCTTCTTCTGGGGGAGATTCTGCCTGCGTCTGTCCCAAGGCCACATGCACAGTTGTCAGATACTATGTATGTATGTGCAAAACTGATCCCAGCTAGACTCTGTCAGCATTCAAACCAGGCAACCAGAGATGACACATGATGGGTGGGTTGAGGTAGTGTATTCCAGGGCATGGCTCTGTGAATCCAGCTAAATTGAGTGATCTGAAGGAAGGCTGAAAAGTTACTTTCAGCCGAGTGTTAGCATGACTTTTGGACAAGGACAGCATGGCAAGTATAGGGGAGTCAGGGAATGTTCCTGCAGGGATTAGGGCAATGAAAGCACCAAGAGAGGCAGCAGTCTGATTCTCTCATTGCCTTTCAGCAGAGAAGGTCAAACGTTGGCCATCAGCTCCTTACAAATTCACAGGCCAAAACAGTAATGCCTTGAATAGCCTGCTGAGTTTTTGGGACGTTCTTGCAATATGTCCTCACAGCAACATTTTGGACAGGAGGTTAAGGTGGCTCATGGTAATAGCAGACGTTCGCCAGCTGGGGGAGTTCACAGTTCAGAAACAACCACAGCCTGTAAGGACCTGGTGCAACAAAACGCCGAGCACCTCTGCAGGCTCGGTGACACACTGCCTGCTTACCAGGTTTGTTGCAGCGCAGCTGAGGATGCCCTGTGTCTCATTGCAAGTGTACCACTCCCAGCAGCCCCAGGAGACCACCACAAGGCTCTGAGTCCACACAGCTTCAGAAACGAGTGATAACATAGAGCAGCTGCTGCAGATGAAAGGAACCTGGCATGCTGGTGCAGAGCTGCTTTCCCCTTTGGCTAATACCATGCTGACAGGACTGCTCTGCTGGCCTGTTGGGTTGCTGGGGACTTCTTGCTATTCTCCTCTGGGTCAGTCGTGGCTTTTACAGTCCTCTCTCTCAGACGACCATTTAATGGCTTGTTAAAAATCATCACTCATCTTCTCCTGCTAGTTGATAATTCTGTCCAGCCACACCAGATCTCTTCCCTTCTCCTGTGCATTTGTAGCCCTTCCTCTACACCCCAAATAGTCCATTTCTTCTTTATGCTTATGCACCAGCTTTCAGGGTGGGCTGTGTAAATCTACCCTGGCCTTCACTGTGAATGCCATGGTAGCAGCATCTCTGTCTCTGCAGGTGGGCTGCTGACCCTGCACAGGTGACACTATTCCCAGGCAACTCCTCCACCTCTTTGGGGCAAACTCTGCATCTGACAAATTCTCCTACACAATTATAATACATAAAAGTAGAGCATATGCTGGATAATGGGGTCATGCCTACTTCACCATCTGACTGACTTGGTGCTTCCCACCCACACAGCCTCATCCTCACAACAGCAGCAAAAGACACCCGGCACAGGTCCAGTATCTGCTCAGCTCCTCAGAGCTCCCCCAAGAGCTGAGCATGTATCAGTGAGGCAGAAAAATCACTTGTTTCATCTTGCTTTACCTCACACCAGCAACAAAGCCTGTTCAGTTGCAGCCTGCATACAATACCTCCACAGGCCCCAGACCATCCCATCTTGCTTTGCCTTGTTATGTGCTGAGTAAATGCTGCCCCAAACCAACACTGCAAGATGGCTGTGCAGTGATCCTATTTATCCCATCTTCCAGCTCTACACACAGCAAGAGCACACCTGGAGCTCCCCACAGCCATCTGAGGCCACAAAAAGTGCTCCTGTGCATCCACATGTAATCAGACAAAATTGTCAGAAAACATCTAGCAGCTCCAATAGCAGCACTATGCTTAGTGGATGCTGTGTTTGACACTTTTACAGTCAGGTGAAATATTCTTGCTTGCCAATATGGAGCTACCTGCAGGAGAGATTTCTGCAGTAGACTTTACTTCTACAGTGACTGGAAACTGGACATTTGTTTCACTGCTCAGTGTGCAAGGATGGCATTACCAGGGAGGCAGTTTCTGTACACAAAGACACAAAGAGGCTGCTGAATTGTTCCAACTGAACAATTCCTACCAGCATTCAGGTTTCTGCACTTCCTGGCTTGAAACTGACAGGAATCATTTACAGACTGGCAGTGGGCACAGCCCCACATCAGGCTGGCTGACCTACATTCATCTTTCATCTCTGACCCCAGCAGCTCTGAGTGCAACACAGTGAGCATGTTTGTTACTTAAACAGTGGCACGCTGCCATCTTGCAAGACAAAAGCCATTCTTTCCATTAACATCTGACATGGATTTGTGGTACCCACCCTGCAGAATTCACAGCATTTGTGTAAACAGTTTTGAAGTTGTTCTCTGTATATCCTGAGAGAAAGTCTGCTTCTCCTCTTCTCTGAAAAGTGTAATAATTATAATTAATTAGATTTCCCTCTGTGTGAAGATGCACTTTGAGGCCCATTTTTAGGTCACTGCTCTGTCAAACTTCACATACTTCTTCCCCCAGCTAACTGTATTTACCAAACATTTGGCTCCATGGCCACTGCTCCAAACCTGGAGCTGCCAGCCCATGCTTGCCTTCCTTTGGCTCTCCCTTTGCTTGCAGACTATGTGCAAAGGCAGTCTGCTTCTAAGAAGTGAGCCCTGCAGTCTTGCTTTCACCTTCAACTTCATCAAATTAATAATTAGCACTCACTTAAGTGACAAGGAGATACATTTTAAAAGGCCTTGTGTTTACACTACTCTTTCATTTACTCTTTCAAAAGCTTTCTTTGGAAGCCAGAGGAAAGCATGATATACCCTTTCTTCCCAAGGTCACCAGGCCATCTAGGTTCAGTTCCATACACTGGGCCACAGCATGAGCTGTGCAGCTCATACCCCAGTGCTTGTCATCACACCTTGCCACTAGCTGAGGGAGGGCCAGACCGCTGTTGGGGCTACAGCTCTGCTCATGGCCTCGCAAAGCCCCATGCCCCTTAAGACCACATTTGTGCTGCAGTGGACTGGGCATGCAACACCGCATGGCTCCTCACACAGGGGAGGCTCTACAGATGCTTCATGGTGGACTGACAAAGATATTTAATCTCTTTCTCCTGGAGAACCACAGCACCCCTTCTAACCTAGGTGTGCCACCAGCCATAACATACTGATATAACACCATTCAGTGATGCACAAGCAGAATGCTCAAGAGGTCCTTAACACAACAATGAAAGAGATGGTATATCAATGTCATGGGAGCCATTAGATAGATTAAGTGCCTCTCTCTCTGTGCGTAGCCAGGGAGGGCTTTCTTCAAATGGTGTCTGATAAGCCCATAGGTAAACCACTCAAAACATAGTGGCATCATTTTTCTTACTGTACCTCCAGTTTGCAAGGCTAGATCTGTAATTGCTTTGCTCAGGATACAAGCTGTATCCTGAGGAATTACAGCTGGATTAAGAGACTGCTGCCTCACAATAGCCCTCAGTGAAGGGAACAAAAAGCCACTGGATGGAGCAGCTCAGCTTTTACACACAGCTGGAGCCTTGCAGTAAGTGGCCTTTCTCTTCCCTGGTCCCTGAGACACAGCACCTGAAAGGTGAGGCCCATGACAAGTGGCTCAGTTTCACCTTTTAGCTACCTGTGTAGTTACAGTCTTGCTAGTAATTATTGATGTCATTCTGTCACTGCAGTGCCCAATTTACCAGATCTGTAAAGGTATACAGCACTACTCCCACAGCTCACACAGCTCTACACCATGGAGCTTGGATGATCCATCAGCCTGCCCTAGTTGGAATCCTTGCACTTGCTGGTGGCAGCGGTTCTCCTCCAGTGGCCATTCTTTCACCTTCCTTGCTAAACTCAGCAATTCTAACCACACAGCCACTTTATTTTATTGCTGTCATAAAATATTTTGGTGGGTCGGTTTGGAAAACAAATACCTCCACAGAATGTGAAATATCAGATGCCTCAGCCCAGGGGAGGTAGAAAGGGAAAAAGGGGTGAATGTTTCCTAGCAGCATTTATGCATTACTTTATGGCTTGCTCCAATAAAATAGGACATAGAACAAGTAATATAATGAAAAGTGCACTAATACTGTATGGTTTACATGTCCCTCGCCCAAAGTTAAAGGCTGTAGCAGCTCCTTTCTACATACTTTCTTAATTCAAGTTCAGCAGCCTTGTTTCTTTTCCTCAAAATGTGCAAACCTTTAACATATCTCAAGGGATAACTCGAAACTCTCCCAGAGAATGAAATATTAATTAGAGAAAAGCATCTCACCATAGCTCAGCACTGTGTGGCCTCTAGGAAGCAGAGGAACCCAGACCTAAAGTGCCTTCTTTGTGTGGGGCTTTTGTTCCCCACATTCCACCCACTCTATGCTGTCACAGCTGATAATACCTCAAAGTCCACTGAAAGAAAACTGTCATGGCTAAGTGTACCTTGGCTGCTTACAGAGAATATAAGCTATTAACGAGCTTGTTATTTTGAGCAGGTTTTACACAAATTGTTCCCCATCCAGCATTTGGCATAAGCAGTGATGACAACTTTTCAACAGATGCTAGCATAGGGAGAATAAAGATGCTGTGGCTTCAGACCATCTGCGGGGATTAAGCCCTCATCAAGTGAGGTGACTTTCCTACTCTTGAGACAAAGGAAACTTCTTTTCCTCTACCTAAACATCTCAGTTCCTCCAAGACACCATTTCACTGCCAGACACATTCACCATGGCTTGTCTATCAGAGAGTCATCTGAGAACCACTGTACATTGATTTTTTTCCCCCTCTAACATCCAGAGAAATCTGAATGCTCGTTAATTCCTTACCTGATCTATGGCTGCAACTTTCTACTTGATCCTGGGCTGTTTCAGGAAGGTTCTGGTTGCTCCTTAGGCTACCAGCCTCCAGCATTGGAAGAAGTCTGAATTAAGCACAAATTCCCCAAGAAAGTGACCCCACTCACCAATTTGTTATGTGTGACCATAGGCACCGCTGCTTTTCTTAAGCTTCCGAGCTACATCTAGCATAAAATGAGAGGATAAATCACCCAGAACTCTGTGACTCTCCATTATCTGCACAATGTCACAAATATGACCTGCACAATTAACATCAGTAAAGAAACTCTGATGCTTGTTTTCAGTATGCTTTAACTGGATACACCAGCACATGAGGAATAAGCAACATCAGAGGGTCCCATTTTGGGATAGCAAGAGCCCTGTGGCTGGCAGCTTCCTTGATCCAAAGCCCACTAAGGTACGTGGTGATTTACCTTTTTATTTGACACAGGACATAGCTTAGAAGCTTAAGAAAAGCTGAGACACTTAATGACAGAAAAGTAATTAATATCAGTTCCAGGCCTTACTGCAATTCCCACACCTCTCTCAAGACCTGTCCTGTGCACTGCAATTGGACATCACCCAGGCGGTTACCCTTCTGCTGTGAGAAAGCAGAGAGGAGAGACACAAAGCGCACTGATAAATCTCACATGTAATGGGGTAATGCATGTCTTAAAATCAAACGTCCACAAAAAAAATCCACATTAATCTTTCCTACCATTTCTATTATGAAATGCCCCATACCTTGGTAATGTCAAAACAGACCCATAAGTGGGAGGCACATGCAATCACTGTGATTGTCACAGGAACATTATTTCATGCACAGAGGAAAATTTACAATTAAAATAAAAAAGCTAAGGTTGATTGGGAGAGGTGAATGGAAGAATACTCAGACTCCTCGTTTGCAGGCTGGGCCCATGAGGTGAGAGGCTGTTGGTATGGGGTACAACAGGCCACAGTGAGGAAGGGCATAGGTTTTCAGGTCATCGGGGGTTAGTTATCCTGCTACACCCGTAGAAGTTACTGGGGATGTAAAGAGCAGACTCTGTTTCCACAGATTCTGTATTTGCTATCAAAAAGTCACTGTTTGCCTAGTGCTATTGACACTGGAGGTCTGCACAGTGCTTGCTGCTCAACCTTCCTCCAGTCTCTCTGCAAGGCATTAAGGAACATTAATATGACTGTTGACAAAGACTGCAGGTAATCCCCCTCTCCCAGTTCTTTGGCAGGTCTAACTAACCAGTACCTCATAAAACTAGATAGCAAAACAGACATTCCTAGTCTGTTCCTGACCTCCCTCCTCTATCATTCTCATTCAACATCACCAACTCAATCATCACCCAACAGAAGCCTCATGAAATACTTTTCCCTGAGTTTTAACAATCTTAGTTTACTAAATGAGGAGCAGGGGGAGAAATAAATCCAAAAAACCTGTGCAGCCAGGTGCAGCAATTGGACAGATCAATACAACGGGAAAGGCATTACAACAGATATGCGATGATGGAAGGACCAGCACAATAGAAAGGTGCTATTAAGGAAGGGAAGAAGATTGCTCACCTGTATCAGAAGATTCCAGGTTCACAGGGGAAACCTTCACCAAGGAGGGATCTCCAGAAAGACATCCTTCCCCAGTGGCAGTCAGCCCTTAAATGGGGTCTAAGAGAGGTGCAGCCAGGATCCACCCCTTCCTGCCACACAGCTGAATTGCCTTCACCTGTGCTCCCAGGGCTGACCGGGTCCTTTCACCAGGTGCTCAATCAATGGTTCAGGCCATGACTCAACAGTTCCCAGGCTGTTTTTTTTATTCATGCTTGCCTTGTAGTAGACAAAAAATGTTATGAACCACTAACAGAGCGTGCCTCTTTCTGTCTCGGCAAATAAATATCCTCGGGCTTTGGAAGACTCACTATAAGCCAAGGAGCATCTGGTCCCAGTTTTGTCTCTAAAGTGCAGTCATGGCAGTCATGGTGGGTGTACCTCAATAGCATGTTCTCCTTTGCAGCAGCACCGACTGAGAGGAGAGGGGAGACGGGGCTTAAGGGGGAAGAAGCCCTCAGGTTAGCTCATCATAATCATTTCTTGGAGCTCTTTGTTTAGCTCTGTTTGGCCTGTGATAAGTAGAGACCACGTATACCTCATTTGCCATGAACTGACACGCACCCACCAACACACGGAAATGCCCGGTGGACCTGACGTCACACAGAGCCCTCCCAGATGTGTCCTGAGTGTCCTTTGCCTGCAAGGAGGAGCACAACAGACACTACGTGCACAAGTAAGGGGCTGCACGTGAACCAGAGATATCCTGAGCACATCTTTTGGATATCTTCTAGCTCACAGCTTGTTCGCAATGATATATGTGTCAAAGACTGCAAATAGAAACTGTCTGACCCCAATCTCCCAGACCTCTGAAAATGGTTGTGTCTTCTTGTATCACCGGTCAACAAAGTGATCCTGAATTTCTTTTTTTTTTCCCCAATAATATATTTGATTTACCAGCAGTGAGCATTGTGCTTGATAATACATTGTCCTACATAACCCAATCTCCTTTTAAAATGGAATAACAGAGTTTGAAAGAAAACATGACTTAGAAGATTAAGAGGTAGGATCAGAAGTAAGCCACCTGTCAGACAGGATAAGAACACGTGATTTTTTTCCTTTGGATTTAAGCAGTCATTTAAATGTAATAGTCATATGTTTTAGTGTTCGCTATAAGGTCTAATTTTAAGGAATTTGTGCAAAATAAATGAGCGTCTCCCATTTACAGCCATATTTTCAGCTATTATCTTCTTCATGGCTCTAGCCAGTAACAAGGAACCAGCCTCTATTATACTTACTCCTTGTCAGCAGCAATTTATTTATATGCAGACATCCAGGGAAATGTCTTTCTCAGACCTATCTCCACACTGGCCCTGAACGGTCATCAAGCACTGAGCCAGGTGAAGCCCTCCAGATGCACACGTCTGTCTCAGGAATCCCCATTAATCGCAGTACGTGTGCGGGTACAGACTTGTACAGGCGTGATGAACAGACTGCTACTCCAAGGAACAAGAGATCAGCAGATGGGTGTATTCCTTATATATATGTGTGTGTGTGTATGTATACATACATATATGTATGCATTTATAGATATGAAAAACAAACTAACCCTAGACATAATAATGACTAAAAGCCATACTTCACATTATTATTCATTGTTATTGCTATTAAATGGCTCTTACTCATAACACAGCCCTACAGTACTTTGGATCTTAATCGCCTTTTGTGGTATAAAATGGTCCAAACAGCTGCTAAACAGAACAAAAGTGTAATCCATCAGTATTGATTTTAATAAACATAAACATCCCATTTCCTTGCAGACAAACGTGGCACAGCCTGAGCAGCGTGCTCTGGCCATCGGAAGGTCCTTGAGCTCTAACAGCAAGGACAAGCAGGGTGCCCACCTGCTCTGGGCACGTGGCACAGCTGAAGGGAGTTTTGGGGAGCAGGGATGTGGCAGGCTGGGAGAGGCTGGGGGCCCACTGCTTCACAAGTGTCCCTGTCTCTGTGCTTTCTGGGGCTGGAGGCTGGCAAAGGGCAGTCCGTGAGATGCACTGAGCCAAGCTTGCAGGACTGGCAGTCCCTCATTCTGCTAGGCACATCCTGGCTCCGCACCAGCTGTGGCATGTGCGCAGGTGGCTGGGAAATGCCTGTGGCTGAAGGAAGAGGCTGACTGAGAAAGTCCGGCTTTGTGAACCAGAAATGCTTTCTCTGATTGAGTTTGAAACTTATAAACCTGAAACCAATCAGAAAAATGTTTCTTCCTTTGAAATGCACAGCTATTTTGAACGTGCACGCACTGCTGTTCAGCTCAAGTTCTGAGGAAAGCAGGCTCGCATCACTCCATGCCTCCCAGCTGGCAGGGCTGGGATAGATGGGGTCCTGCTCACCAGCCCTGCATATGCTGCAGCTTCACACTGCATGACCTGCAAAGGCTGGAGAAAGAGAATCAAGCACTTAGTGGGTAATCTGTGCTGACTAAAGGTACACAGAAGGGCACGGCATGATGCTGTTTGTGCATCCATGGCAAGGACAGAGTCCCTGGTTCAGCACTAGAGAGGAAAAGTCCAACCACTCATCATAGCCAAGACAGCAAGACAATGTCTGATGGGGAAAAGAAAGAGGGAAGGGAGGAAAGAAAAAGTGATGGATCTAAAAAGGATGGATAACTGTTGGATAACCCATGGATAACTGTTACTGCTGTCAGCCACTGCTTTGCCATCTTCCTCAAGTGCATAGCTATGGATACACTGAATGGCCTGTGCTTTCTCCAGACCTTGTGGTTGCTGAAGTGATCACGGAAACAGGAGCACGGCTTCATCCTGCTGGACACTTGGCACGCTGGGACTCCCTGGGTGACTTGTGCTTTGCCATGAATTCTAGCTGAGGCAGGAAATGGTTCTGCGTCTGATCTATCTCCTGTAGAAAGTACACACTGGGTCTCAGTGTACAGCCAGCTGTGCTTCAGGCAAGTGCTGGAGGCACTGGCGTTGGCAGACAGCTATGCCATCCTGGAGAAATCACCTGATGTACATCAAAGGTAATATTACGCTTTTGAGTCTGGGACTCCATGAGAGTTTGTCTTTATCCAAACTTTCAGGCCTCTAAATGTTCCTCTGCAAAAGAAGATTATCAACAACATGGCTTTGTTAAAAACTAAAAGATTTTTAGCATATCACAAGTGCATGCAAAAAGGCCATGTGCTTTTAGCTCACATCACTCCAGACTCAGAGTCTCATCTGAATGCGATCTGCTGTGTGAAAGTAATTGGAAAAAGATGGCCAAATATGCCTGTGTACACAGGCACACAAGAAAAGCAGTTTTCATTAAACAGCACTAAACATGGAAACATATGCCAGAAGATTTAAATCACAGAAGTTTCCTCTGATTTACTGCAGGGATGACCTGGCCCTGGTGTACGGAGTGGTGCCCCGTGGGGCTGCTTGCCTGCAGCACCTGCACATCCGAGCAAGGAGATGGAGTCAGAGAGGAGAGGTGGGCTGCAGGCTGGGAGAGACAAGGGGGCCCTTTGAATCTGCCCTGTCCAGGTATTAGGAGGTCACCGTGTTGACAATGGCAACAGAGCCAGAGGCTGAGTAGTTCACCTCCCACGGTCAGTGACCAGGGTGAGAGGGGTAAGTAATGCCTCAGGCTGGGGTAAGGGGAGCACAACACCCAGAATGTGTTTCCTCTCCACAGTTGTTCCTTTGCTACTAGGCCTTTATCAAGTGTTGGTGTTCACATAGCAGAGCCCTTTGCTGGTGCATCAGAACATGAGCCGCACATTCCCCACCCTCCATTTAAAAAGCATGGGAACAGCAGCTCTGGCAGCAGAACTCACCATGGCAGAGCATCAGCCAGCCATTGCAGATGGGAAAACAGATGGACAGAAGGACAGACTGACGGCCTTCCTGAGGTCAGCAGGGATGTGCAAACACTGCATGGAGCGCGGGCAGGCCAGGTGCCGCACAGAGAGCCGCTTCCAATCCCTGGCTTATGCATGTACCACTCTGGTCCTGGCAATCAGCTCAGCCCCACGTAAGTGATTAAACTGTGTCTAATCCCATCTGTTTGCTCTCAGTGCGGTGCACACCTTCCTCCTGCCCTGAACACGGGGCTGCCAAGCTCAATGTATTTCTGAAGCAGAGGTGCCATGCCGCCGCTCAGTGCAACGCATCCTGTTTATAGAACAAGAGAATTAGCCAATCTGCGTGTTTATGCATGAGGTTAGCTGGCCTGCTGCTGTAATGGGAGTGCAAAGAGCATGGTTTCAGTTTGTAATGTGTTTAACGTTTTGTTTTGAGCCTAAATTACCAGACCTTTCTGTAAGGAAAAAAGAGAATTGTTTTTAAGAGGCCTCTGTAACATGAACCCAAAAATGAGATGTGTCCTTTGAATGTATCGTATGACTGGCCAAGGTGCACGCGTGGCACTTGAAAGACAATTTGCAGCAGCTGCTAAAAGGCAGTTTGTGTGACAGAGGAGCTTTGAATTCAAAGCTGTTTGCTCGTGAGCTCTGCATGCCACGCTCCTTGCAGGTGCATGGCAGGAGCCAGCCAGGCACTCACCCCTTGCTGCAGGCTTGGGTTCCATGCAGGCCGGACAGAACATCCAAGGGACACATGTAGAGCAAGCTATGGTGGTGTGGCAGGACCTCAGCGTGCTGGAAGTTGTGTTTCCCCTTGAAAAGAAGCACATAAAGAAATGGATTAAAAACAAAAACAAAAAAAAACCCTCTGAATGGTTTTAGGATCAGCCTCTGTTTTGCAATCACTCATTCCAAAAACAGACTCCTGCGTATCTAAATGTGTACAGCCTTCATTCTTTTCATTTTCTTTTATTTTTTTCCACCATTTACACATTTGACTGTTGTTCCCATGAGTGGTTCTGCTGCACTCAGCCAACACTCCTATAGCAGGCAGTGCAAGGGGAGAGCAGAGGCTTCCAGCTATTGCTGTTCAGGCTCAGCAGGAGTAGCAGCAGCTCAGCTGTGTGTCCTGGGAGGGAAATGGCTCCAGAGCCACTCAGGCAAAGCTCAGGGACCGCAGCAAAATTGCAAGTGCCCTATGGAGACCAGTGGCACAATGGGAGCAACCCAGGCAGCCCAGTAACTGCTGTGGAGAAAGAAGGTAACATACGGTCCATGCAGGGACAAATATGTGTTTCATATAGTGGCCCTACAACATATAATGTTTAGAAACTTGAAACCCAGAGAGCCAGTAGAGTTGTGCTTTTTTTTTTTTTTTAATTGGGAGTGTAGAGTTTTATTATTTAAAAGGTTTTATAAAGGAGTTTTAAATAGACCATGGAATTGCTATGGCAATTTTTTTTCTGTTGGAAATCGTTCAGCCATTTGGTTTCTATTTTTGCAAAAAGCACAAGCTTTTTGAACAATCATTTGATATGCTTGTTGATGCATCACAAAAAGAAGATATGCTTTGAATTCTCCTTAAAAACCCCATGTAAACACAAGGCTTATGTATAATTGCAACAAAATACCATCTCCTTATTGAGTGCTTTCACATGCAATTTCCTCTCTGACTACTGCATGTAAACACAGTTATTGTGTTTGGGAAACTCCCAAATCTCAGGCACAATCAGGATCAATAGCTCAACAAAAGCAAATTATAGTTTAGGATGTCCGTGTTTTGCAACAAGATGCCTAGATGGTAACAGAGGAGGAACGCAAGAAACATTTTAAAATAGATGGGTGGTTGGATGGCCCCATTCCCACTCATCTGGGTGAGGTTCGCACCACACATCAGCGCCTTCTTCCCATCCACTGGCCTGCAGGCAGACAGACAGACAGAAGTACAGGCATAGGAGCAGAAAGTCAGACAGATCAAGGCCTTTGTCTCTCTGTCCTCTCAGTTTCTATTTCTCTTTGTCAGCAAAAGATGACATCATGCCACCCCTCAGGGCCATGGTCCTTGTTTCCCTTTTCCTCAGGCAGTGGGAGGCCGAGACAGGCTCGGACCTCACAGCCATGCTGCTCCAGGTGTGCAGCAGTGAGAATCTTGATTTCCCATAGGGTATTGCTGTGCACATCAACTCTCACCACCCACTTTCTTTCTGCTTCCCCACAGAAGCCATCCCCAGTGCTGTGTGCATTCCCTGTCCCTTTATCCCAGTGTCCCCATGGCCAGTTGGGCTTGGTCCCTGTGCCATCACCACCTGCATCCCCATGGCTGCAGGGACACTAAATCCCATTTCTTTCTTGACAAATAGCCACAAAATCCTCTTAGGAAAGTCTAAGGTACTGTATGCACCTCCAAGGACATATCACATTGGTTTGCATTGGAGGGAAGCTCTGTGCCATTTTGCCTGTGATTTTTTGTTACAGAAAAGCCAACAGGTCACACACAGTGGCTACCCAATGTCACCTCCTCCTCACTGATGGGAGGGCAAACACAGGCAAAACCTGCGTATCCAGGGCTGGTGCCAGCGGGAGCTCTGGTTTAGCTCCAATGAAGAAGGCCAATCAAGGCAAATAACCTGTAATTTTTCTTTATATCAAAATTTTAACCAGGTACAGCTCCATTCATATGTGAAGGCAACACAGCACTGATGTCTGCTCCTTCATAGCCCCTGCACTGTGTTAGAAAGCTCTGGGCTGAGCACAGCAGAGCGCACGGCCAATTGGGCTCTGGCAGTGTGGCACAGCAGGCGCAGACCTGGCACAGATCCCGTCGCTGGGGTACGCAATGCCATCGTCAAGGAGAAGAGCTGCGTGACACGAGCGTTCTGTAGAAACAGCATGATTGCAAAGCTGAAATGGTTTTCCCCTAGACTCTATGTATATTTTTTGTTTTCAAATTTGTTTCTGCTATGCCCTGATTTATCAAAGCTCTAAAACACATGCTTGACTTTAAATGCCTCACTGCAGCTAAAACTAATTGCATACTTAGTCTTTGATGGCTCAAGGTCATAAAGAAATCACTAGCTTTTCAAAACAAATACTTCAATATGTTAATTGCTAGCAAACCAAATACCACTGCCTCTTCAGCCATGGGTGTAGGTTTGCATGCCTGACTAGAGGGTGAACATGGTTCTGCCTGAGATTTTCCAGCACAAATGTAGGCAGCCGACAGTTACTCAGGGCTCAGAAATCCTGGCAGGCTCAGACTGCATGCCTGCTTACACCCCGGTCAAACCGTGGGTGCACCACACCTTTACCTGGGAATGGTTGACCAAAGGCACAGAGCAGGGCAGTTGTGCAGGGCACAAACACAGCAAAAGCGCTGCTTCCCATGGGTGTGCAACAAAGGACTGGGCAAAGCATGCCTACGTGTCCGGTGCAGTGATGCCCGGTCTGCAGGGGATACCTGAATGCATCTTTGAAGACTTCAGCATCCCATAAAAAACCATATCTTTCTGCCTGGCTGTGGCAGTAGCCCTCTCCCACCACACAGTACAGTGTGCACACATATCTATGCACACATACAGGTATATAAAATTGAAAGCAGTGCTGCACAAATGGTGCTCCCATGGACAGCAGTGCACATGGTATTTGCTCTGACAGCCTAGAGATATTCCTTTCCCCCTCTCCTCTATACTGGCTGCTCTCCCCTCCAGAATTCTTAGTAGAACAACAATATTTTAACAGTTGCAGCTTTAAAGATCTTGATTATGACCAACCATTTCTCCGAGGCAATTGTATATTTAGCAGAAGGGACAAATAAAACTTCCCAGGAACGAGGTTATTTAGGGCATAAAATTCAAGGAAATAGGTATTTAGGTCATTGTGGGCATGGTTTTTATTTTCCCTAATTTTCAGATTACTTTCGATTAGGTCTGTTCAGAGTGGAAACTTCTTGATGTGAAATAGATACTATCTAAATCATTAGAGCTCACTCATTGCCATGTGCCACCTTTTAGAGAAATTAAAGCTGACCCCGGGGTTACCTAGCTGAACATTCACCGACCCAGGGCACTTCCGCTGAATATGAATAAGCTTGTAGTACAAATACAGTCGGAGAGCGGCATCGCTCCTGGCACAGATAATGCCTTTGTTGGCTGGAGCTGTGGCTCGCGGGCTGTTAGACTATGGAGGCCATTGATTCAGAGCACTCTCTGCTGGGATCAGTTCAGATTTTTTTTCCCTTTTTTTCCCCCCCGACATCTGGAGTCTATCCCTTCATCAGCCTCGCAACCCCCACTCAAAAACAAGAGAAGGGAGACAGACTCACGGTCAGAGAGAGTCCCCAGACAATCTTTGACAAAGCTTGCAATGAAAATTCCTAAATTTTTAAGCCAAGAGTCTTTTTTTCACATAGAGGGTGGTGACACACTGAACAGGTTGCCCAAGGAGGTTGTGGATGCCCCATCCCTGGAGGCTTCAAGGCCAGGCTGGATGTGGCTCTGGGTAGCCTGGTCTGGTGGTTGGTGACCCTGCCCATAGCAGGGGGGGTTGAAATGAGATCATTGTGGTCCTTTTCAACCCAGGCCATTCTATGATTCTATGATTTGGACGATAATAGTTTTACCAAGAATTTGCCAACTGAGCTGCCCCAAAACAACAACACCACTTCTCCAGATTGGCTTCTTTCAGCCCTTAGGTAGTTCCTCCTGCCGTTGCACTGTGCAGCACCTGTGCACCACATTTGCAGCCATTTGATCACAACACATTCATGGACAACTAACTTTGGTATGCACGGCAGTGTGATCTCCCTGGAAATAGCCGGGAGGCCAAGCTGCCCGTCGGACTTGTCCCTGTGCAGCCTTGCTTTGGCAGAACAAATGTGGAAGCTGCCTCTACTTATATTAAACAGAAAGGGAGATGCTGGTAAACAATTAAGTGGGGTCTTGTTTAGAGAGCAAATCTTTTTAATATGCTGCCAAACTATGCTAAACAATAACTGTCAGAATCTGTTAAATAGCAGAAAACCAATATTGCTCGGTACAAAACTGATCTTGCTAACATTTGTTCACAAACCGCATCACACATTCAGTCCTGTTTCCCCCATGAACTCTTAACAATCCAAGACAGCTCCAAGTGATGTTTCTTTTAGTTTTCATAATGTGTTAAGTAGGGAAGAAAAGCCATATGGCATTCCTTCGCCTGGCAGGGCAGGCAGCTCCTCATTAGGCTGCTGACCTGAAACATAATCTCCACCATGACCTGCGGAGAAATGCCTGGGACCCACCTGCAAATAAAAGCCCTTTTTGAGAAATAATGCCAGACTCCTGGCTGACGGTGAGTTTGATTCACCTTTAGGAAACTGAGTCGACTAGTATTTCTTCTTTGTGGTGTCTGAAGATGGAGCTGACTGAAGAGTTGATCCTCTTTTGTTTCTCCATTTGCTTATCATTTGCTGTATGTAATATGCCAAATTATACATAAGTGGCAAGTTTTCCCTTCTACCTGTAGCCCTGGCTTATGGTCTGACTGCTATACAGTCTGCATGAACCCATCTGTATGTCCCATCCATGTGTCCATGCCCAGCATGGCCACCTGGGGCCGAGCTGCACTGCAGTCAGCCACACCGACAGCACCCTGGGCATGCAGGTCTTAATGAGCTCCTCCTCATAAACAAGCACTTGCTTCCAACCATGCCCCACTCCTCTGCAGACAGACTTAAAGCCACTGAAGGAACTAAATCACACCACCTTGCTCCTCACCAGTGTAACCCAAGAGGACAACATAAGGAAACACTCCGCATCGTACCACTCTTACCCCTTCTACCTTTCATGGGGCATGCTATCTGCCTACAGCAGTCTTTCTGCAGAGAGGAGCCATCATCTGGAGAGCCCGTGTAGATAAACTGAAGTTATACTGAAAGCCACTGCAAAGCAGTGTTTTCCAAGTGCCATTAACCACCAGCATTACAGTATCCACAGCAGGAAGAACTACTTGTTATGAAACTGTGTTCCAAACCATTCCTGGCCTGTTCGATTAGGGACATTTTGTTTTCTAAACTACAAAATTAAACATGCTAATGAACAGTTGAATGCTTTACCACAAATTAGTTACAGTGGGAGGTTTTCTTCTCCAGCTGTTAGGAAATGCATAAGTCCACACATACAACCATAGAAATGAAAGATGTATTTTTGCAGAGCTGAAGTAGTAGCTTTTGTATCAAACATGACTTCATGATCTTAAGTTGTCTATAAACAAATAAACATTATACAATTTTATATGAAAATAATCATGCCATTAATCCTATTAAGTTGCTCTGCTCTGGTTCTCCCCTTGCTCTGGCTCCTACCCAGCACTGCACGCATTCAGCGACTGAATTGTTGCCTCCCAAAATCCAGCCTGCACTGAAACCATCTGCTCGGTCAGAGCAGTGGCATTTCCAGTAAGGAGGCAAAATGACAGATATTTTTCAGAGCCAGAGCTACGGAAATTGCTGGTCTTTTTCTCTTCTAAAGTAAGGGAAAAATGATCACTGGGTCTATTATAATGAAGGCAAAATAATCGCAACCCCAGATGGAAAGTTCATCGTATAATCCAACTGAAATGATGTTTTTTTTTCTTTCAGATGGGGTGGCTGCTAATTCCTGGGCAATAGCATAGCAATTTGGGGATTCTGCATGCCCTGAATATATGAATGCACAAAGAGACAGAATAGGAACTTGCTCAGGTCTACCTAGAAATTAGAAATCGTTCCATTACACAGTGAGAATGGACTGCAGTCCCAGTTTTCCTCCCCTTTCAGATTATCCAGCCTTCATTATATGTAATCCTCTGATACCTGGTGGAGCACAAGGAAGGTTTTGATAGCAGCAAAAGCAGTACAACTGATCTGTCGCTGATCTCCAACCAGGGCCTAGGCCAGGAGCTGCCCACAGCTCCCAGCTGCTAGGTGTGAAAGCACAAAGTGCCCCTGCATGGTGCTTTTGTAAACTGAGAGGGAAATTAAAGCATCTGTGGGCTGATTCTGATGTAACTGGTTCTTTAAGGGGAGAGGAGAACCAGCACAAACAGCAGACCTTCCCCAGGCTACAGCATCAGCACTTCGGTATCAGCTTTTCTTGACACCTGAGCACTGCAGAATGTCAGGAGCACACAGAAAGCTGTTGAGAGGAGGGAGAAATATCACCGATGTGCCAACAGAAAGCATGTACTCAAGATTCATTAAAATTAACTGTCGGTCTGAGCCAAAGTCCACTGTGTGACACCAATTAATCAAAACACCATAAATTAGATCTGCTGTTCTGCGTATTGGGAATTTCTCTCATGTATCTCCAGTCACAACAACATGGATTCTTCATACCCGCTTTGCAGTTGCACATTTCCACCTCCTCAGATTTAAGAGTTGTTATTATAATGTCAAAATAACCAATTAAAAAAAAAATGAACGCCATCCATTTGTGTCAGAAAGGAATCAAGAAAGTGCTGTGTTTATTCTCCACACGTTTCGGATTTGATAACATAAATTAAACTGGGAGAAGTCTGTGAATAAGCAGCCTTCAGACCCGAGGCGAGCAGGATTCACCCGTGCACTACAGGTGTGTCTATCAGCACACACCTGTGTTTTACCTCTGGAGAACAGCTAGCAGGGAAGCCCTGAGCACCTGCTGCAATCACCTCTTCATGCAGGAGAAAAGAAAAAAGGCCACTGAGATTCAGTAAAAAACAGGAGCAGTTCTTGCTCTGCCTGCTGATCCCAATCTGATCACATGTTGTGTCAGTAAAAAGGGACACATCTTCTCACTGTTACAAGGAAGGGCAGCCTTGCTGCAGGGCTCATTTTCTTTGAAGCTAAGTGCTGTTGAGCACAGAGGCACCTGCAGACATGGGGTGCCCATCTGGGGCACAGTCCGGGCATCCCGGGGCTGCAGCAGGCCGGTGGGCATCCAGATACCTTCTTTTAGCCCCATCTCTTTCATTTTACGTGCCATTACACTGCTGAAAAATACTTATAGGTAATCAGCACTGCTTAATCCTGTTCGCTTTCATCTGTGCCTCATTTCATCCTGACACTTCTCCTGTCCCAGGACCATGGCCATTCAGTGCAGCTCAGCCACTGGAGGCCTCTGGGGAGCAGCTGTCCCCAATCATCCTGTCCATAGCCCTTTCATTCACAGATTACATCTTGTACCAACAGATTGCGTGTGGGAAAAATCAAAGCTGTCAGGGGCTCCTCCCAGGACACACATTTTGCACAAGGTGCCCCACCACGGGGCTCAGTGCTTGACCTCTGTGCTTGGTGGGTAATGAATTGGGGCCGGCTTCAGGCAGCCAGCACCACGCCATGGCCCTGAGAGCAGCAGTGTCACTGCCTGCGGCTGCTGCCCGGCCCTGGGACTTCCTGGCTCATGGTGCTGCAGCCTCTGGGTTGAGAGCAGGAAAAAACCCCAATGATATAAAAGGAGCTTCATCACAGCCTTCCTGCCCCGCTCAGGGGGGAAAATCCAAAGATGAAATTTCAGAAGCCACAGACAACAATGACAGTTTAATGACTAAATTCTAAGATTTGATAACCCATCGTGCATGAAGAACTCATTGTGAGGGACCCACTGAATTTCTGGCACTCCCTGCCCTGGGAGGGGACCTCAGTTTTAGTTCCCATTGATCAGAGTACTGCCTATGGTTCGAAATGAACCACTGCCTGTCTCCTGCCATCCCCTCTTCTCTTCACTTTCCAATGCAATCCTCAGCACCACAGCATCCTGCACACCAGCCTGGTGCAGACCCGCAGAAGTGGTTAAAGGCTCAGGGCAGGCAGCACGAGAGCATCATGTTAAACCGCTAGTAATGCTTTTAATAGTTAAACATCCACCTTTGTATAAAATGCTCTTTCTCATTGCAGAAACACCATTGTTGAGGATCTCAACGGTACTGCTAGATAAACTTGTCAAGCCCAGGCAATATTTTATGAGTGATTTAAGCACCTTTTCCAGCCGTTAAACAAAGGCTTCTCTTACAGCTTGGCAAGTGCAATGCTACTTAGTGCCTAGGTGATATAAAAAACCAGGTTGCTATTTTATGAGCAGAATGAGATGACGCTATCGTGCTTTCCTTCTCACTCTGGCAGCTTGCTGCTGCTGACTTGCTGGCAGGCACTTTGCCCTGATGTTATCAGCAGCATTCAGCGTGTCGGGGCGGCTCTGAATGCCTGGTGTGCCACGTCCCCTTCCCACACTGCAAGAAATAATCTCCATTTTGCATGCTGCTAGCTAGGAGATGTTGTCAGGCCTGCACCGACAGCCCAACCAGATATTTTGTCAGGAAAATGTACATTTTCCCTCCATTATTTTGTCTAATACTTCTCATGTTTTGTCTGTTGTTTGCAGGTCAGTTAATCAGGAGCGTGGGCAATGTGGCAGGATATGAGCAGGCAGGTGAAGGAAAGCCAGGGGGTGAAATCTTGGCTCCCACAACCAAAAGGTAAAACCCACCCAGATTTCAGTGGAGCTCAGCTGTGGCGTTGGCTGGTCTGGTCTGGGCAGAAGGTGACATCCCCACCCGCTCTCCATCCCTGGTGGGGCAGGGCTGGGGCAGGGCACTTCCACCTGCAGGCCTGCAGCTCATGGAGGCGTTACCAGCGTGAGCCAGGAACTTGTTAATCCTCTGCAGGTTTTAATAATCGCCGGGCGTTAGTGAATACACTATGTTATAAAAGTCTTATTAAACCTAAATTAAATACAGATTGGGAACTGAAATATGCCATAGAAATTTATGGGGGGATCTCAGCATAGAATAAGGTTTTCAGACTTTGCTGTGAGAGCTACAGAATATCAGTTTCTGAATCAGTATAAATTACTGCGTGCCAGCTGCCAGTTCCTAGCAAACATGTCTGTAGAAGTATGTCTTACATCCCCATGGATTGCCAAAACTTAATTTGACAACAGGAATTTCCAGGTCTGTAAAGAGCAAATGAATGATTTCCATGTCTGCACAGAATGATGCCAGCTGAAGCAGCCAGGTGCAGCTTTCACCTTCTCCATGCTCGCCAAGCTCAGGATTTGCAGAAATAGATGGAGCAACTCTGGATTCCTGATCTAAGTGAGAAGCTGTGCACTTCTCAAAGGCTGATGATGCTCGTTTGGATCATCAGCATTTGTCTCCAGCATGTCAGGACAGCTCATGTCCTACGTGGGTCGTGGTCCTGCCCTGCACAGCTGCCGGGGGCATCTTGGGAGGTCTCCAGAGAAGAGCTGCTGTGTGGACTGTGCTTTCTGCAGAACCAATTAGTGCTGATGACTTCCTATCACTTGCAAGACTGATAAGTCTATGATTTCTCTCTCCAGCCCTGCACTTGATTAAAGGACACTCCACATCCAGAGCAATGTTGTTATACAGAATGCCTGTGTTATCAAATAATAAACTAACTGTCACAATATTGGCTCAAGGCTTAGGAGTTTTCTTGCATAGGAAGATTAAGACCATTACAGTTCAAATAAGTACCATTTTTGACTAATTGTTTGCAGATATGGCATAGAAGCAGTGACTTGCCTTAGGAAAGTAGTGTGATTTTTGATGCAGGTATCTGGCTGAAACATAACTAACAAATAGATGCTAAGAACTCAAACTTACTTGAATTTGTACTTTTGCATTCACGTGAATGGAAACTGCACTTATAGAGCAGAAGAGCTGTCCCAGCATGCTGGTCTCTCCTTTGAATCTGAAAATAAAAGAGCAATTACTAACTTTGATTTGGACACCTGGATTTAGATTTTCCTAAAACCACAAGAGCAGCTGTGCAGACCCAGCCCAGTGGGCAGCACCAAGTCTTCCCCATGCTCACACACATTCACTCTGCAGAACCCCTAGAGGCACCCAATGCTTTTTCTAACCACTGATATATGGCCTTTGCTGTACAGGAAAGTCACCAAGCCTACCATACCTACACCTCATAGGCTCCTGCACTGCCTATCCATCAGGAGCAGCTTCTTTGCACTGCTTATGAAACAAAGGGAAATGAACATGGCGCCCATGTCCCACCTGAGACCAGTGAGGATGTGGGTTAGGCAGAAGATCTCTGAGCACAGAGGTGATTGCTGCTTCCCACCCTACCAGACACCTTGGGCCAGAGCTCTTTGGCACGGTGTGACGCGCTGCTGCCCCGTTCCCAGCACACAGAGCAGAAGGCACGCAGGCAGCCAGAGCATGGTTCACGCCTCCCGCTGAGTCAGGGGCCCAATATGTGACCTTCTGTCTCTTGGTCTTCTTCTGTCAAAACCAAAGCTGGGTTAGAAACTAGGAATGCGCTGGGAACCAGATGCTCTACTGGAGTCAAACCTTTCTGGGTAAATACATTGCAAAGAGCACAAATCATATAATTTCAAACTTTGGGAATCTGTATATATTTAAATATACACAAAATTTGGCTCTTTCTCGACAATAGATTCATACTCGAGAAGAAAAGAAATCCAGCAGACTGAAATTAATAATGCATTAGAACAAACACAAGTGCATTGTTTCCCATTTAAGGAACTGACTGGATATAAATAAACCCTTACTCATATTCTGTGATTTAAATAACAGTCACTCTTACCCAGAGTAACAATTGCACCTTTCAGAAATATAACAGATAAAAATTACTTTTCAGAAGAGGAATGAGTCTTAAACTCATTGGTTTCCTGCAAGAAGAGAGCTGGAATGTAACAGTTCGGAGCTCTGCCCTGAACATCCCCAGGACTTTAGAGGAGTGCTGAACTGGGTGAGAGAAATACACACTAAGGCCGTTTTGACTTTTGACGCTCTGCCTACAGGTCCTGTTTCCCCCATGCAGCCACATCCCCTTGCCTACACTTACACTGGCATTGCATTCATTAATGCCCGGTTCTCCTCCTGCCAAGCAGCATGCATGGCAAGGAAACATGGATGCAACTATTTGCCCAAGAAAACTTTGTCTGAAATCAGAAAAGGTGAACGTGGATCAGAGCTCACTGAAATGATGTGTTCATTTTGGTACAGAATCTGTAACACAGAGGGCAGAAGCAGGAGGACTTTGTGCCTGTTGGGTTCCAGCCTGAAAGCAGAGCAGCTTGTGGCATCGAAGTCCATTGGACAGCAGCTGAAGTAATGAACATTTACACATCTCCAACAACACCTCAGCAGAACACCAGAGAGAACTCGGGTAATGCAAGGAAAGAGTTCCATTTCATAACCAGCTGTACAGTTCCAGAAGTGTACACAGTGCATTCATTCAAATGCAATAAGACCTTTTTTTCTGACAATTTCACGGTGGGAAAGTGTGGTTGCAAGATAGCTGACCAGCCACTCCTTTTTATACTATTTACGAAGCCAAGGCTATTTTACTGCAAAACTCACTGCAGCACACACAGCGTTTGAGGTGAAGAAAAAAGCACGGACCATAAAATAGTTGTCCTTGCTTATACAATCAGTTTGTGAAAACAGCCGTCTCATTTTAAACAGACAGAATTTTATTAGCATGCAGTCCAGCAAATTGCGGTTATTTCTCACATGACTTTGTTCCATGTCAAGCACTGATTTCCTTTTTATGTAAATGAAAGCCTATAAAACGATGCAATTACCCTCCCCACACACATTAGTTTAAATGCCGAGGCGCTACACAAGTCATTTATCTTGGGTGCTTTCTGTTAGGCTGCAAGTCAGCTCTGAGGTTTAAATTTTGTTTAAAAGTTCTTGGCTAATTGATCGCTTTAGAGATGCTTTAAACACAGGTAAAACACCGACAAAGACTTTTAAAGTAAGCTTTCTTAATGGATGAATTGCAACTATCCATCATCCTGCTTGCTACTTCCCTACCGCCATCCCATTAAACCTAATAAGTTCTATTAAAGCTGTTAACATGTGGCATCTGTTAATGGAAAGTGTATAATGCATAAGGCATGAAGGGGACCCGAGGGCTCCTAGAAGTAAAGTTTGGAGCAGAAAGACAAATCCCAACCATTCACGAAGCGAGTGGAGCCGCAGGTCAGTGTTCCAGGCCTTTCTTGGAGCCCGTTCCCATTTAAAGCCCTGCACAGGGCAGCTGGGCTGGGCTCAGCAGCACGGGGCACATGTTGTATTTCAGCTGCTGCAGTGAATGAAACATAGAAGTTGGAGGGAAAAAAAATACATTTATTTTTGGCTTGAGAAAACAGCGTGACATGTGACAAGCCTGGATCTCTTTTGGAGAGCCTGTGCTCTATATGACTGAGATTAAATCTGATTGTTCCTGAAGGAACGCAGAAATCCTCAAACCTGGATGGCAAGGGCTGTAATGTCTGCTGTTAGCTGATTACTGACATCTTGAAAGCATTGCCGCAGCAGGCCTTCCTGCAAACGGCTGTCATGTGGATGCTCTCGGATGGAGAGCATGCATCGCAGCAAGTCGGTGCCGGGAAGCCTCAAGGACCTGTGTGCCATCAAAAGCTTTGAACTGCTCGGAGCTTTGGGGCTGCTCTACTTGTTACTAGGGGGACTATCACAACGTATTACAATGACCAAAGCCAGCCCATGTAGTAACAGCTGTGAGCGTAATCCAAAAATTAGCTCATTAATTCACAGGAAAGTATTTTCTACTCAGCTTTCATTACAAAAAATGTGTCTGCTTGTTAGTGAAACCTAGAGCTTTTACTGGAACCTTTAAAACATTAGCAATGCACATGTGCCTTTCTGTGCCTTAGTGGGAGATTTATTAAGTTTATGCTCTAATCTCTGTTTACAAGCAGAAATATGATGAACATAAATAATCTCAAATAAGATTTCAAGCTACAAATCCATTTTGCTCTTTTTCAACGTCATTATGTTATTTCAAACCTGCAATTAATTCTTTTCTTTGTTGCCCTGTTTGTCTTTAAAATCTATTTCACTCCACTTGACCTTTGCGTTTCTTGGAAAAAACAAAGTTGGAAAAATCTCTGGATGTTATCTGACAGTGCTTATTTCCCATACAGTGTGTGCAAGGAGTGGCCTGTAGCTTTGGAGTCCCAGAGAGAAGGTGTGGGGTAGAAGGCAGTGCTGGCTTCATCCCCATCCGCTCCGCCCTGCAGAGTTTGGGTCCCAGCTGCCAACAGGAGCTGACTTTTAAATAAATACTCCTTATTTATTTCCAATTACCGAGTGTTCTTGAAATTGGGAAGACTTATTTGCATCAACATAGAAAAAGATAAAATTTGCAATGACAGCTAATAAACAAAACAAAAAACCCCTCACAAGTTAGGAATCTCTTGTTTAATTATACACAACGAGTATTTTCTCTACTCTATTACTGTTAATACAAGTTAAAAGTAAACAGTGTCTGGCTGGCAAAGGCTGGGGAGAAATGCTTTCAGATGATGCATTACCAGCTCCTGCAGAAAACTTACTACGCTGTTGCTGAAATGCAATGTTTCATATCACAGGAACAGAGCCAGTGAGCAGCAGGCACAAAACCAGCAGATGCAAAAGCCCCAACCCACCGCACACACTGCATCCAGCCTGCCCTGGGCACCCAGCAGCCCCGCACACAGCTCTGAGGGACTGCTTCTGGGCTGCAACCATGCACAGCCGCCGCTGCTGCAGCAGCCCCTGGTATCTCTCAGAACAGAAAGCCTTCAATCGTACAACTAGCTGTAGGGGCTTTTCATTGATCAATAAGCTATGACACACCTGTAGCACAGCCTGCACAGGGTGCTCATTAGGCAGGACAAGCTTGAATTAATGCCACAGCCTGATGAGAACCCAGATCCCTAGGGTACCTGCAGGAAGAGCAGATCTGCCCTGAGACACTAAACCCAACTACATGGACGCATGGTGAGCACTGGCAGAGACCAAGCTGGTGAGGCCAAGACAGTGAGGCAGTGGAATGCCCTCTAGGAGATCCTGTTTTCTGCACCAGGTCAAGCCCTTACAACAGTTAAACTGAACTGAGCAAAAAATCCCAGCTGCCAGAGCATTTCAGAGAGCTTTACATTCTTCTTTATAAAAGGGATGGGTATTACAAGCAGATGAGCTGGTTGCTGCAGTAGGATAACCGTGGCCACTCACCCTCCTCCTCTCCAAGTTTGCCACAAGAGGTGCCAGACAGGTGCAGAGGATCCCACCTAGCACTGCTGATTTTTGCTTTTTAGTGGCCCACGGAGAAGTGGCTGTTACAAAGCACTGAGCTGTAACTGCATTCTTCTCCTGCTATAGACCCACGAGTGTGTACACAGAGCTTTGGAAGGGCTTGGAAGCATTCCCCTCTTCTTAGCTGCTCTTAACCCATCCACCCACCCTACTGCACCCTAAGAAGTGCTTTTCAGAGTGGTGCATTTTGACTCTGTACACAAACTCAGCAGCAAAGGGCTTCTGCTGCAGCACAGCGGTGAGCAGCACAGCAGCAGCAGCTCAGCAGGGCTGTGCTGGGGGAGCTGAGTGCTGCTGGGCTGTACAACACCACTCAGCACAGGCTTCTTTTTGTCAGCTGAAATGCTTGGGGAAAGAGGAAGCCCTTCAGCACCCCTTTAGAGCTCAGTCCTTCGAGGTGCTGAGCACATGGGCCATGACCCAAGAAAGCACTGCAATGTGTGCCTACCCCCGGAACCCCGCTCATCCCACCTCCCGGCCCCGACCATGTGGACACTGCTGGAGTGGGCATGGTAGAGCCATGGGTATGGAACCAGGTCCAGGGCCCTGAGCAGGAAACAAATGTCATTACAGCCCATTGAGCAAGAAAAGACGTGCTGCTCACTGACTGCATTACAGCAATCTGATTCCTGCCTCAGTAAGAGCTGTGCTCTAAAAATCTGGCACTCATGACATACGGGCAACTTCAGAACATTCTGTGAGATTCACTTTTCTCTTAGAAAGTTTTGCCTGTTTACAGTAGAGAATACATGGCTTAAAATTGCTGTGCCGGTTTTGAGACCTCTGCTGTCAGCTAAAGATTTGTTGAGATGTTCTTGCAGAGGTAGTGGCCATCTCTATTGGATCCAGAACAGGGCAACAGCAGTTCTTGAGAACCATTGTATGTAGTCCAGATACACAAACTCAGCGTGCTGGCTTTTTCTCTGCTACAGAGAGTAAAAAGTTCAGCTCTGGCAACAACAACAACAACAAATAATTCAAGGAAAAAAAATGTAAGAAAGCAAGCTGGCAATATTTACATTTAGCAGCCTGTAGCATTTTGGTTTTCAAAAGCCTGAGTCCGAGGTAATTAAAACTTTGGTGGCCTTTCAGTTTTTAAATTGCAAATAAAGGATAACAAAACGGAGAGAGTGAGGTCTTTCTGCAGCACATGTGGCACGAGAAGCCCGTGCTGTCACAGCTTGACAGGTGTGTGCTTGTGCGCTGCTAGGGCTGCTGCTGCGCTGAGTTACTCATGAAACCTGAGAGTGTTTGTAAACAGTCTGTACTTTCTCAAAAGTGCCCTGGAGATTTGTTACAGGAAGTCAAATTGCTCAAATCTACCTAATTTGGCACGATACGTTGAAAGCATGCTTGAGTGATCATAATTGCACTGGGACTGACTTCATTTAGCAATCTCTAAGCATACCTTTCCAATAACAACTGCAGGCGATATAAATTCAATCTCTTGTTTGTCTCTGAAAGTGATTAGCCTAAAAAATTTGGAATTTAAACACTCATAATTGCAAAGTGTTATTTATATTCAAGTTTGATTTATTAAATAAAAAACTCTCTCTTTTTTTTTTCTTCCCAAGGAATGACTTGAGCTGTTTTGGAAAGGGAAAGGGACAGCAAACTGAAAGGAAAGGAAAAGCATAATTCTCATTGGTGGCCGTGCTGCTCTAACAAGGACGCTTTCCCCCTGTATATATAACATTACAACAAGAGTAAGAGTTTGTTTCAAACGTGGCCTCTTTGCTATGAAAAACCTATGGCTCACTGGGATGAATACAGCTTTCAATTATATCTAAGTAGAAATGCTTGCAAAGACAAACCAATTCAACAGCGCTGTAGAACTGAAGACAGAAAATGCCATTTTCATGGTGAGCGTGGCTATCTGTATTTGAATACAATGAACAAGGCTGGATGAAGGATATTTCTTTGGTGTGTCCATTCAACTTTTAAAAACCAATGAATCAAATACATGTTTGCATCCTTCTTATACTGACATTCTCCAGAAACTGTTGGGGTAAAATCCAACCCACAACGGGCAAGAACCCTCCTTCATAAATACAGGCAAATACCCATGAGGCAGGATGCTAACTGAAACAAGCCACGTAAAATTAGTGCATGTCTTCCATATAAACCCCAAATATCTGAATTCCAATTAAAGAAAAATGCAGTGAACGCTTTCTAAATCATGCTGACAAATTAGGTGAAAGAAATTAAATGGAGAGGGATTTCAAAGAGCAAATATGTTGGAAAGAGCAATTCCAAAAATGCAGGGAAACACACAAAGTCCATTAGAAAATAATGTCTGCTGAGCATGTCCTGCTTAGCCCTAATCACAAGCAGACCCATGTAGAGTTTCCTTGCTGTAGTTAAAAAAAAGAAATGAGAGACCAAGCGAGGCAGTAAAATCTTCCCCAAGGGTTAGCCCTGTGCCCCAGCCTTACAGTGTCAGGAAGGACTGCATTCTCCTCACAAAATCCAGCCCTGAACAAGTCTCTGTACCACACTAACTTTTTCATATCTTCTTTCATATCATCATCTTCTTCTATGAGCATCTTCCTCCTTCGCCACCACCCCAACCTGAATTGCCATTCAAAATCTGTGCCCACAGTCGGGCGCAATATCATGCTTGACATCAGAAGCCCAAAATCAGCAGCCCCGACAGACGCAGCACTAAGCTAAGCTAGGACCACCAGCACACCCCCAGCCGAGCTGCCATGTTCCACCAGGCAGGCACACATCTCACCTGGCAGCACTGCTCTGCCCGCTGCTGCCCTGGCAGGTGCTGGTACCCACGGCACACACTTGTGCTCTGCTAGCGTGGAGGGAAAGGCGGTGGCATGTGCTGAAAAGCAAGTTATATCTTCCAGCTGTGGGGTCCTGCGAGGTGCTAGCAGGTGCATGGGGGGAGTGGGTCACTCCCTGGTGCTGGAAGGGAGGGGGAATTCCTCAGACCCTCCCAATTTTACCTAAAGTTTACTTTGTTCTAAAGTAGCATCCCTAAAATAAAGCCAATCCTCAGGATGAGTCTGATTTATAAAAGGTCCTTCACAAACTAAGTGGGACCTTCGCTTACCTAAGCAAATAATTTAGTGCTATAATTTAGCCCATTTCCCCTTCAGCAGTACTACCTCTGAGCCATTTGTTCTTAAACCAAACACATTATTTATTTGATGGGAGGGAAGAGAACAGAAAGAACGACACAACCTAAACATCCATCATTGTTGTTTGTGCTCCTTGAAGGACATTGTTGAATTATTGCTATAAACATCCCACATTTGGCTAAATGTTGTTGATATAAACAAGAATTTTTCCTCATTAAGGTAATTTGGTGCAGCCTGAGAAGCTGATTTATCAAGAGAATTAATTAAAGGCAGATATGATTTGTAGCTCTTTGTACTTGTAGATGTTTCAGCATAAACATTCCCATTAAAATTAAATTACAGCTAATCTGATCCTACTTAAAATAGTTCTAAGTGCACTCCACATATGCAAACATGACTGTGTATTCCCATTTGGAGCAGTGCACACCAAGACCCAAGCTTACAGTGGTCAGGATGCACAGGTGCAAGAAGGGCTTTGTGGATACGTGGTGCACTGGATGGGAGCCTCAGTGGGCATGGTGGTGATGGGTTGATGGTTGGACTAGATGATCTTAGATGTCTTTCCAACTTTAAATGATACCATGATTCTCACCTGAAGTTGTGCAGATCTGGGGAAGGACAGATGAAAATCCTGCTTTCTCCTTCAGCTTTCACAGTCAACATGAGGTATGGATTTAATAGGACTTTCTTGAGCTGGGGGAGGTTGTAACTAGGGAGTTAAAATGAAAGGCCTTTTCTTCCTCCTCTCTGATTCAGACTTTGTGTAGCCCACAGAGGCAGGACACAAACTCACATCAGGTGCCAGTCAAACCAGATCCCCTTGAATCAAGCAAGATTCATCTGTAGCACCTTGGTTCAAGAATCAATTAATCTATACAATATTTCCTGTTTTCAAAAGGCTATGGAAATTTCCTTCTGGGGCAGCACCTGGAGACCCAACAAGGTTGGCACTGGAAATGGGTACTGACGTACCCACACTCAGCTCTTGCAGGCTTCTCAATCTTTCTTTTGTGCAATCCCACTAGGATAAACTTAATCAGGACACCAGAGCTGCTAACACCTCCTCCCCTTACAGCTGACCCTCACAGCACAACCACAAAGCAAAGCTAAGCCACAGATTAGTTCCAGGTTTCCCAGGCTACCCCGACACGGGCAGCTTTGGATGCCACATGGCACAGGCAGCAGCAGTGCTTGTACCACCAGGTGTGCTGGGTAGCACCCTTTTACCATTGCCTCTATTATTTTATTTGCCACGCTCACTCATGAAAGCTAACAGATAAACACAGTGCCTACCCCTGCTCCACACGCACCCATATTTGCTCCCCAGTTGTTGCAAACTGAGTTGGCACAGACCTTGCTTGAATTTAGCACACACTGGTTCCCAGGCTGAAATCCCAGCATAATCAAAAGGGAGCACATCACAGCAATTTTTTTACCTGCCAACAATACAGAATATTGTTTGACAAAGAAAGAAAAGACTTTTAACCTTGACAGAAAAAGAAACCAGGCATGAAAAGGCATAGGGAAGAGCAGCAATCCAGCTTAGGTCAAGGAGTAAGCATACCTCATGTCATACCTCATGACTCTCAAAGATTAAAGCACTTGCTGTGGACAACACAGAAGAAATTACCTGAATTTGTCCACTGCTAAGGGAAACAGACACTTTATGATTTCTGCTCCCAGTCTCAGTGATCAATCCTCCAAGATGCTGAGCACCTTCAAGTCACCGTTAATTGAGTCAGTTAATTACAGCGTTCAAGAACTCACAACCCAAGTGCATCACAGAGCCAGATTTAGCACATATTTACAAAGACGGCCTTCAGGAAGTCTAGATTAGTCTCAGGATGACTTGAAAGGAAAGATAAGGAAGCTTAAGGGGACTCTTCCTCTCCTGAAGCAGACAAATGAATTAGCAGTGAAGGCTCCAGCTCTGGTCAATTGAAGGGATAATGTGATGATGAAGTAGGTCTTAAATCATTTTGATATATTGAAGTGTCACTGTAAAGAAGATCTAGAGATGTAGAGAGAAAACAAAGAATCAGTCAAAATAATCAGGCAAATTTGAGGATGTAATTGCTTGGTTGGACATACAGCTTTTCAGTACAAAATTTTAACAGCTTGTAAAGGGCCTTTTTTATATTATTCATTTAAGTGACATCTTTTTTTAGTAATCATGTTATTTATCTAATTTTATTATTCCATTTATCTTATGGGAGAGTGTCATAAAAATCATTTTATTTTCCATAGTTATAACAGGGCAGGCAGATGGGGGACCTGAACTGATTACCCAGGGAAGTACAGACAGCTGTGGGGACCCTATGACATTGAAAAGGAATGTCTATCCACAGTCAAGGGCAGCACTTTATATGGGCACTTCGGCACCAGAACATACTTCAGTTAGGGCAGGAACTGTGGAGGCACCCAAAGTCCCAGCTGAGCTATGGTGGGCCAATCTCCACCTCTTCTGATTGAATTACTGAAGTCAGATTTCATATCCTCTGACATAAACCACAGAGATGCACGACTCAGGAAAACATGGGAGAAGAAAAATTCCTGTTAGAATGTAGTTTTTCAGCAGTGAGTACTCCTCAGGTTACATGCACATGGTTCAAGGCATTACCGTATAGAAAAGCATTTCACTTGGAACTCATCAGCTAGGAACTCATTAACTTATTTTGCCATCATGCAAACATTTATTTCGGGGAAGGATATTTGCATATACATCAAGTCTGAGTGGGGAGAGGGAGAATGGAGGACTTATCTCATAGAACTTGAGAAGATACAGCAGTCATGCTGTTCATACACTTCTCATAATAGTTGGCTGTCGACAGCTGCGTTAAGTGGGCTGCACCCATTATGGGGATGGAATCTGTCATCAAAATGAATTAGAGGCTTATTTGGACATAGCTGTATTTTATACTCTATTGGCAATTCACTGTCTGCTTGGCACCCCAATGAAATGTAGGATGGGAAAAGAAGGCATGAGTGCGTAAGAACACAAAGAAAGTAGATTATTTTTCCTTTCCATAATGGCATTCTGTGGGTTTTCACAGTCATTTAAGGAGACTTCTTTCTTTCTTTCATTTTAATAACTTCCACCACTAAAGAGCAGTTGTCATTTTACATCTTAACTAAGGATTATTTGGAAAGCACAATTTACTATGAGATAATTCCACGTCCTCAAACGTAGCTAATTAATGAGTAATAAATGATGTAACTGCAAGTGCAAACAAATGTGTTGTCTCCACATTAAGCTTTAATTTAAAACAAACGCATGATTCATAATTCACCTAGGTCACCAATACATGGCAATAATAAAGTGCAAATGTGAACTGACCAGTTTCAGAGGAAGAAGAACTGACAAATAAATCAGGTGTCCCTCTGCTCCCAACCTCTCTGTCGCCATAGCTGTGAACTGGCTTACAGTGAGGTTTGGAGAAATGCCCATATGCCTCCCGACCCCTTGGTGAAATGTCAAGGGACTTTCTACAGTGCCTGCAAGCACAAGGAAACACTGCTGTTTTTCCAGGCCACCAGCAGAGGAGACACACAACAGTGCCTGCACGTGCTGCTCACCCAGGGACCACCAAGAAGTCCTTGTACACAGGTGTATCCAGCTTTCTGGAGTCGAAAAACAGTAGTGCATGTCTTTCAGTAGAAAGAAAGAGGGCAAAGTGTCTGTGAGATGAATATGTATCTTCGTTCACTTTGGTCCCAAAACGCGGAGCCTCATAGACTCCGCCCATGTGAAAGTTCACAGCACCCAGCAATGGCAATGAGCAGCCTGCATGCTGCCTGCAGGCTCAGGGGGCAAGTATTCACCTTCACAGCCCATTGGCAATTTGCTGCAGGATGGCAATTCCCCAAAAGCAATGCCTTTCCTTCCTGTGAAGGTGCAGAGCTGTTTATCATTTTCACAAGACTACAAATGAGCCATATACTTCTCCCACTACAACAAGCTTTGTTCTGAAAACACAGATTTCCTCTATGAGAACTGGGGCAGTTCAGCTCTATCATTCTGACTGCCTGTGACAAGATTTAGAGACAGAGCTGCAACAGGGCTTGAATGGAGTATCTCATGGGCTATCACAATAACAGAACAATACTGCTCTCCCACTTTTTCTTACTAAATCAGTCCGTCTCTTAGTGCAGTGTAGTTGTTTGTCAGTAAAGTATTCCTGGGCTCACTGACAACACCATATGGAAACAATACACAAGAGGACAGATTTTTTTCCTCTATCAGTCACAGTCCTACAGCCTTTGCCCAGCTACTACCCCTAATTTTGTGTGCACAGGGAAATGATGAGAGCTCGAAGCTCTGCTAGAGGAACCTCATCTTTCACAGAGCTCAGGACAAGTCAGCAGTGCACTCTGAATGCTGGAGTGTTGCAGAGATCCACTGAAGCATTGCAGCAGTGCTTTACAATCATCCACTGAAGCACTGAAGCAACGCTTTACAATCTTTGGACATATATGCAGTTCCTGAATGCAGCTGCATTTATGCAATGCATTTTGCACTTTTGGCTGCAAAGTACATGCAGCCTAGGCTCAACAAATTACTTTGATTGAGAAAAACAACACAACTTGAATAACAGTAATTCAATAAAAATCTAAGGAAATTGACAAATGTAATAATTATCTTTATATCATGTTAATTGACCCAGAAGACGATCAGTAGCAATCTATATACACAAGGCTTTAAAAACAGCACCTCTGGGCTCTTTCCCATGCAGTCTATCCATCCTTCAGAAGCAAGAGCTGTAAGAGATGGGGTGGACAACTCCAAGTGAGTCAGTAAATCACAGAATCATCCTACAGTGCATTTGTGGATCAACATCCCTGACTTCCTTCCAGTTTACCCTACTAACCCTACAGAGAAACAAACCATTCTGCCTTTTATTCTTGTAGCATCCTTTTTGATTTGGTCATTTGTGTTTGGGCTAAACCAGTCCAACTGCAAATACGAGCACAAGCTACACAGTTAGGACTCAAGATCACTTTTCCCAAATTCAAGAATCTGCTGAGGAAAAAACAAAAAAAGAAGTGTTGGATTTATAGGTCACCTCAATGAAGATGAGCTTATTGAAATATGGTGAAAAGCTCCTGTTGTGCAGTAGGTGATTTTCAAGTGTTAATATAGCAGCCATCTTTGCCAAGCAGCACCTCAGCTCCCAAGGCTGCAGTAAATACTTCAGCATCCCGCCAAATTTTGGTGTAAACAATGAAGCATTTTCTGTTATCAGAGCACAAAAAGCACTTTAACTAGCGTAACTTGCCTGTTAACTTTAATTCAAGGCACTCCCAAAATCATTATCCACTGGAAGGGAGGGCTCATTTCAGCAGGCAGCAGTCAGCCCTGGCTGGGAGAGCAGGAGGCCTGACATTAATAAGGTGCTCTATGCCCGGAAGACCATAAAGGGAAAACATTAACTAGGTGTTATAACAAGGGGATATGAAGTGACACAAAGTGTGTAAATGTCACAAGCTCTCTATGAGGCCTCTGTGTTAAAAGTCTTCCTCATTTTAGCCTCTCTGGGTAGAATATTTTCCTTCTGCTGTTGCTACTTTTAAGGAATTTTGGTAACAAGAGTGAAAATGATAATTTCAACAATGTGTATGGCAGATTTGTGGAGATGGCAGCACTGATCACAGCGCTCGGGAGAAATGGGGAGTACACAGCTTGATAACAAAAAGCAAACATACATTACTATTAAAAGCTGTTTACAGAGTGCCACAAATGCTACGGATACAACACAAACCATTTCCTGCCACAAGCATTCCCAGCCTCACATTTATGCATGTGCTGAACACTATGCACGTGGCCAGTATATGGGATGGTTCCCATGGTTTGATGCCTGCAGCGCTGGGGGCTGCCAGCCCCATCCAGCACACCTTGAAGCCACCAGCCAAATGGAGCTGCTCAGCACAGCGCATTGGGCAGGTACCAATGGATCAAGCCCTACTGTGGAGATACCAGATTATATTGGGTCACAAAAGCAACATTTCTGGAAAGAAAAGGTGGTATTAAATCGCTGGAGAGAGATTTTTCTGAAGATGATACGATGAGATTGTAGGCACTTACTCAAAAGCTGCAGTCAAAACAACTTAAAAAAAAGCCCTAAAAAGTTGCTCCTGAGCATTTTCTGCGCATGGGCAAAGAACAACCAACCAACCATTACTTTCCTTGGACCAAAGTCTTTATAGCAGCTCTTACAGACTATTTTGGTTACTAATTCCACATACGCTCAGAAAACACAGTTCAAATCAGTGGGAGACCCCACAGCCTGCTGCTCCTCCATCTGCAGAAGGCTGTCCCTAAACAGGTCTGTGCAGCAGAGGCCACTGCCCGGGTGGCAGCAGGAGGCCAGCTGCTAGCTCACACACATTTCAGTCCCCTGTGAGCTCTGCTGGCATATTCCTCTGTTTTACATGCAGCCTTATCTCCGCTGCAGACAGCAATATGAATTGCTTCACATAATGTTTTTTTGTTAATGAAAGGAGAGCTAAAGTGCTGTGCAGAGTGCCTCCCCCCAGCTCTGACATTGTCATTGCTGCCTGTGATGAATTAGGGCTGTGCTTGAACCTAAAGACCAGCAAATTAACAGTTAATTAGGAGTTGATAAATAGCAGAGTCACACAGACCCTCTGATTTAGCTTGTTTTTAGCTGCTGCCCTTCTCCCATATCTTGAAACAGCAAGTGTTTATGTGCTTGTAACAAGTGCCTGAGAGGCCTGCCATGTCTGCAGTTCGTCAGGGCCCAGGCCGCTCTCCCGCACCCCCTCCCTCTCCAGTTCACTTATACAACTCTGCCTGACAGAACAGCCTTATCAATATTTATACCCACGATAAAGAGATGTGACACTGCTTCAAGGGAGAAATTACAATGTGTGGTCGAAGGGAGAGGCATATTTCCTATGTAGTCCCTCAGGAAAGCTTTGCCACAAAGGCACTCTTGGTGCTGGAGTTCCTTTTTACAGTGACTGGTATCTCATCTTAATCTATCCTACAAATTCTTGGCTCTAAAGAAAGATTTTACTAACCCAATAGGACTGGAATTCATCCATCTTCTCCACAAGGGTTGTTTGGCCAATTCTTGTGGAAGTCACTGGAAGAGCCCGGCTTTAGTGGGAGCAGCACCTCTCCATGAACTTCACTTGGAACACAAGCACTTTAATTAGGTCCTCGTGTTTACCCCAAACAGGGTCACTGGAACTGTTCAAACATGTGCTATGGTTTTCCATGTTCACAAATGCTCTGGCATGTAGGATTTCCTGAGCCGAGCTGTATCTGCCAATCAAAACATCACTGTTTTGCTGAGGAATAAGCCTTATTTCCAGTTATCTCTGTTTCTCTGTATGCTTCAGGTAGAGCATGACAGCCCCTTATACTATCTCTTGACAATATTGGTGGATATAAGGGACTAGGTAATGTTATCAGTAAGAATAAAGTAACTTTTTTTAAATCTACGTAGGACTGGGGATGCTGGACGTTTGTGGAAACACTTCATGCCCATGAAATCTATTAAGATGCCTGCATTCATGGTTTAGGTGTATGTGTGCATGTGTTAGTATGTGCATGCACCCATTACGCAGATAAAACAATTTTAAGAGCTAATGCTGGAATCAATATTTGAACGACCTTGAAGTATATCTGGTACTAACAGAGATGTTGCAGGACAGCACTGATATGTATTTTCAAAATTTGGAAGGGTAATCGTTTTTGTGGATTTTTTCCCCCCTTTTTCTATCTAAATTGGGAGTTAAAGTGTACACATATTTATGCCTAGGAGAAACAAATGTCATTTCCTATATTTGACTGAAAACATTATCTATGCCCTTCAAAAAACCTTCACAGTGAAAAATCTTCCCAGTCAAATGCAGCGTTGCTTGTAGTTACCACAAGACAGAAGTGAGTGCTTCTGGGGAAAAGCTGTGTGCCTGCAGGGAAGGAAAGCAGGGTACACAGCCAAGCAAAAACACATCACTACTTCTTTTTCACTATATCTGGTTTTCTCTACCTGGTGCTTTCCTAGCTCTGCAGGATATGGAGTCCTCAGCAGTTTACGTACCCCACATTGCCAGTTTCAGGAATGACTAGATTTGGCCAAAAAAGAGAACAGACACAAAGCTTTACTCTTAATTTGAAGAGGTCGTACATTCATGAAGCAGGATCTAAAAGAGCCTCTGTTAATAAATATGTGAATCAACAAAATCCCTTAAGTGCCTTAAAGGTGATTAAACATACACTCAGATTAAATTAAACTCACTGTGGCTTTTACACATTTCTTTAAGTGACTTGAATAGGTTTGTTTTCTCTTGGAAAAAAAACAAAACCTGTCACATTCATATGGGAGCATTGCGTCTCTCAATAAAGACACATTCAATCAAATCCAGAAACCGACATTTAAATAAAGTTACAGCTGGGCTTAAACCAACAAGCAGAAAAGGTTGCAGTGATACCACCTTCTTCCCTAGTCCTGCTTTACACAGAGAAGGGCACCACTGTTAAGTAGAAATGATTTACCAGCTTTCCTCTGGGAGTCTCTGTGGCGTTGCACCACTAACACTTGGTTCTTACTGCCATGTAATTGTTTACTGTGTTAAACTTCCTTTCTTGAAGACGTGAGAAAGAGTGAACAACTATTTTAGAAGTTATCAAACAGCTGTCAGTCCCTGAAGGAAACTGTCATCTGCAATTATGAATATTCATCCTAATTAATAGTA
Source organism: Pavo muticus (assembly GCA_016647715.1). Taxonomy (NCBI): domain Eukaryota; kingdom Metazoa; phylum Chordata; class Aves; order Galliformes; family Phasianidae; genus Pavo; species Pavo muticus. Next base: position 1,230,160 of record JACDJE010000071.1, read on the forward strand.
GCCAGTTGTAAATGCAATATCAAGTAACCTCATCACTCATCCGAACTCACAGTGCAACGTGTCAGATGGACTGGGTCATGCTGAACGAAAGCCTTTAGAGTGATAGGCTTTGGTTACCACCAGTGCTCAGAACAGTAAGAATTAAGAACTGGAAATATCAACTCCAGGTTACCGAAGGACTCAGTAGGAAACTATTCTAGAAGCTGGGAATTGACTTCACACCAGCTCCTGTATGAACTGACCAAGGAATTCCCACATGGTTTTTGCCACATTCCTGTTCACCAACTCCCTGCAACGCTTTTCCTCGGCTTTGCTTGTTCCCTGCTGAGAATATTCATGAATCCTTCTCCATTTTTTGAAGTAAGAATCTGAGTTCCTCCGTTCCTCTTATAACAGCTATAAAAAAGGTTTTGATCTGACTGTATAGAACCGTTTTTCCTATTTCTATCTCCTTATTCATATACATAAATTTAAGCAGCAGTTTTTAATTTATTTGTTCTTGAGATTCCAGGAGATTCCTTTGACTGACATCTGCGATTTTACTCAAATTCAATGCCTTCAAGAAAATACGTTCTTTTAAGATCACAGTAGAAAACTTTATCTTCAGATATGTTATTAACTGCATATTCCCTTAGGATTAACACCATTCTGCAGTACAGACCCTAAGTGTCGGGAGGGAACAAATGGTGGTTATATTCAACCATGTAATTTGGGCTCCTTGTTAAGTAAAGGAAACAATAATGGCGATCTTAATTGCAGAAATTACCAACTACTTTGAGTTTGACATGTGCTTAATGACTAGGCGGGTGGAAACACTAAACCTAATGCCACTTGGCAGACAATTGAAACTGATAATCACCTCTATAAAAGCTATTGATGGTAATCTGTTATGAACAGATTTGGCTAATTCCAAGCAGAAGTGGTTTATTAGATAGCTTTAAGAGTCAGCCTCCAGTAAATAGACAGTAATAGAATAAGTATTCACATACCATTTAAAACAGAAAAATAGATCCTCTATAGAAAACCACTAAGAGGCAATGCTGTTTCCATCACTATTGTTTTAAAGAAGGTGCTTATCTTCAGGTCATAGTGTACTACATGTTATTACCTGCCTTAATATTATTACTATGTATAATTTATTTCAGGTACTGTTTGTGCTCCACACTGTGTAACACAATGGTCTAACACTCTACCTGAAATTGTAATGAAGTTTGCCAATAACAGATGTCTTGTGCAATGCAAAAACTGGATCTGTCTCCTTCAGCATGAAAGAGCCCACAGCAAAGCTAAGCTCCTAACGTTTGGTGAAGCTGCCATTTGAGGAAGAAAAGCAATAGAAGGGATAATTGTAGGACTGACATTGAACAGATCAGTATCAGCATATATCCCAGGTGGATTTTCTAATGTGAAAGTACGTAGATCTTGCCCAAGACTGTCTTGCTTCTTTGGTTTCTGTCTTCCCAACAGATTAGGCAGTATTGTTATTTTTTATTCTTTGCTCTGCCACACAGATGCCATGCACGGAAATCCTCCAGGCATCCACGTTGCCTATGAGAAAGAGCACTGTACAAGGCGGTCGGTCCTGGAGGAACTTTCTAAAAGCAGTACAGCTGTTGAAATCAATGAGATACTACAAACACATCTGGAAGCCCAACATGAGCAGCTGTGATTAACTCACAGGCCTGAAATGGAAATACATTTGGGATTTTATTCCAGCCTGGAGAAGGGAGGACTGTCAACTTGAACATGCTGAAAAGCAAGGGCCAGAGCAAAAGTGGTATTATGCTACAAAGCAGCACTTCAGATGGGGACACTGCTGGTGACATCCACGTGGGGATACATGAGGGATGAAAGAGGAAATCACTTTGTTAAGTAATACCAGATTTAGTTCAGGAAGACAGTATCACCAAAATGCTTTCTGCTAAAGCACAATGCTGTTTCTTGGTTGTTCTGGTAACACGATTTCTAGCATTGTCCAAAGTAAAGGCATTTAATAGAGAAATAGCTTTCAAGAATAGTAAAATGCTACAATAAAGACGACTTGGGCCTGCTGTAACAAGCAGCCCTACTCCTTCAAGCTCTCCCACAAACACTCAGCATTGAAGGCAAATATGAAAGTTCTCACCCCAAAGGAGCTACAGGTCTGAAGAAAGATGAAGCATGAGAAAATGGAAGATAATAGTGGAAATCCAAATATAGCATTCCCTGGATGTCAGCTGTTTGGTAAACTACAGTTATATGCAGTGATTCTTCAGATAACAAGAAAGCCAGTAATAGACTGTGGACAGCAGGTTCTCAATTTTAAAGTACAATATTTATAGTTAAGAATACTTTCCATATAGGGAAAAAAAATCCTAACTTACTTGAGAAATAAGTAAAGTACCTCCAATTTATTTATTTATTGCCAACAGATACACAGCCAACATCTCTTTTGGATAAGCAATGATCTTTTCTTGACCAACCTGAGAGAATGTCTTACTAATTAAACTGCTGTTAGAGAAGTCACCAGCAAGACTTGCAACTAATGATTTAATGCATGTTTTAAAAAGCTGTTTTAGTTCTATTGCTTTTCTGGTACAAGAAGTCTCTAACAACTAAATTTGTTATGTTTGGTTTGGTGTTTTTTTTCTTGGAAAGTACTTGAAATCTTCACTTTTCTACTTGGAGAACAAAGTATTTTTCATGGTTACTCCTCTGCAAATCAGCCTGCGTAAAAGAGCTTGAGTTTGGGCTATCTTTGGCCTTTGACTCCTAGCAGATCTCTCTTTGCAGATTGCAGTAATGCCAAGATGGGCAACTCTCCTCCATTTCAATGCATAGTAAGGCATGTTAGATTAAACAAGAATTGTTTTACAGTAGAGTGGCACAGTAGAAAGGAGACAAGCATCCAACAGAGTGGGTTCCTTGGCTGCCTCTTAAGCTCTATATGTGTGGCAGCAAAACAAAACATTACCAGAAACTCAGTACTTTCTGGAAGGATTCTTACCATGAGCCTATTTACTTAGCACTGGATGCAAGGAGGAATGCTAAGCTTTAGTCTAGGGCCTAAACAGCCATGTGAATTCATCTAGAAAATAGAATACAATACAGATCTTACAAATACATTTCAAGTGTAATTATCCTCTAGCTTTTTTTTGATGCATTTAGGAGTGAGAACTACTTTATAAGTGCATTCCCGACAGTGCTATAAGTAGTATATGCAGAGGAGAAGTTTGCTATGAAGTAGGAGGAGTTGAGAATTCGTTATGAAAGGTAGGAGATAACCAAGGCAGGAGAGATAACTCCCCTACCTGAATCCAGGCAGGAGCCAAGTCCTCATTTTCCTAAGCTGTAGGCAGCGAGGTCCGGGGACAGGAGGCACCAGCCAGTGTGACATGGCAGCCCCACTGAGTGGGGAACTGCACAAATACACAAGCAAATTCTTTGTTTCCCTTCATAGCACCTAATTCCAAAATAATCTATGAAGGAAGAATCTAAAAAGTAAGCCAGTGGCAACAGCTATTATCAGCAGATGGCATCAGGAAATGCAACACAGCTCAGCTTTAGCTTTGATCTCACCGATTTTTAGGAAGAGATTTTTGCACACACAGGTTTTCTCAACAAAGACTAAAGAAAACCTCAAGCTCTTTTGTTAACATGCAGATTAGTTTCAAAATGCAAATGATTTCTAATCTGAACTAGAAGTTAACATTATATCTACTACTTTTGTTAAACAATAATAATTTGGGACACAGTTTCTTACTGTGTAACGTTAAGGCTATGCCTCAATTACATCCCACTTCAAAGAGCTGGACAGTGCTGCCATTGTGCTTGCTCCTTGCATTAGTACAGACTATAAGCCTGATGCCCAGGTGGCAATCCAAGCCTATCTCTGATAGCCTGTAATAAAACTACAGTGTGTAAATATAAGTTAATAATAAATACTGAATATGGTTTTATGATTCAAAGAAACAAAATTTCATTTTTAGTGATGATACAAACTATTAATTTCAAAATCAGGAAATGTATAACATGGCCATTAATCACTAGTAATTAGTCACCTCTCATTGAAGATGTAATTTCAGTGGAATGTTTGCACTGCAACCACAAAATCAATGAGGCTGAATGGCACCTCTGGAGATTGTCCATTCCAAACCCTCTGTTTGAACTGGGGTAAAGTACAGAAGGTTTCTTGAGGATGTGATCTGTCTCCAAGATCACTGATTGTCTCCAAGAACTGGACCCAAAGATCTCTCTGGGCAATGTGTTCCACGTCTGGAACCATAAACGTGTTTTTCTTATGTTTAAGTATAATCTCATGCATTTCAATTTATGCCCATTGCCTAACATCCTGTCACTGGGCAACACTGAGAAGAGATTGGCTCCATTTTTTCTGCCATCTCCCATCAGGATTTTACACACACTAGTAAGATCCCGCTGAGCCTTCCCTTTTCAAAACATAGAAGTTGGAAACTGAACTGATGTGCTTATTTAGTAGCAGTGACTTTAAAAACACATACATGTAGACCTGAGATCTTCCCCTTGGCCATCTCATTAGATACCTAAAAGCTTTCATCAGCTCTGGAGTGAGACAGTCTTAAACGTGATGCTGTCACTCAAGTCTGTCTTTCACTGCAGAAACATGGTAACTTGTGAGCAGTACTTCCAGCAAGAAGCAAAATTCTAGATCACAGGTAGTACCGTTTAGAGGAGAACAGACAATGTAAATGCCATGACTCTTTTGAAAGTATCTGGGCCTTCTCAATACACTCATTTTTCTCTCACAACAAGTTAAAAAATAGCATTAGCCAACAGTATAAAAGCCATGTACTTTCAACTGACTTCAAAGGCAAGCATGTGCATGGTGCATGCATGCTGTTTTTCTTTGATACTCTAAGGTTTACAATGTCACCAAGTACTTAAGCTCAACAGCAGTGCTTAAAATGCATGACTGAAATCCTAAAATAATGAAATAAAACATTTGTGATGGGATTATTTTCCTCGCCTCCTGATTTATAATGCTTAGGATTTGTAATATTTAGGCAATTGTTCCATGCATTGGGTCTAGAGTTCATTTTGAAGTGATGATTTGCACAACTATTTGCCTACGGAGTCTGGGTTATTAGGAAAACGTAAAATATTAGGAGAAGCATCATAAATCACAAGTGTTAACCACACTGCCACCCTAAATATCTGGGCAAGATTTTGTTTGATTCCTCTACACAAGATTTAAGACTAAACAGTGCTACAGGTCAGAGATTCTAGAGCCAGAATGAAAGGACCATGAATAGAACCACAAATATTCCGTACTGAAAAAAGCACCATGTTTAAATGGTAACTGCATACTTCTCAGCTGCTCAAATGGCCGTTGCAACAAAAGCTCAGATATATTCTGCTTAAAATACCTCTCCATTTGACCAAGCATAGCCAGAACTGTGCAACTTTTATATATGTGTATGTATAATATAATTTAAATACAAAAATTCATATCTATAGGAACATTATCCTTGAAAACAACCCAGGATAATGCTGGTGGGAGATGAGAGCATAAAAAAAAAATCATGGATTACATTCTTCACCTTTTTATTATACACACAGTTCTAGTATCTATAATGTTTTAAAGTACTTATATACACTATGGTCTAATATGATTTATTTGGTTATTGCAATAACATTTTAGTGCCATTTTATCTGAGAGTTCATGGAATGTTTTAAAATCCAAGCCTAATGGAAGCCAATCAATCATCACATTTTCAAAGAACAAATTATTTAAGTTTTTGTACTACACGGAGCTAATCACTGCACAGAGATATCCTATTGTTTTGACTGATGTCATTCATTTTTCTTTAGGCTGACCTGATTGATAGTCTAAGTGCTGAAGTTAACCAGACAAATGGATATGTACTTCTGGGGTATTTCCAGTCCAGCTGCCTTTTTAGCACTAAAAACTTCATACGCCTGATAGCAACATGCAGCTGCTCCTGCTCATACAATTGAAATTAAAGTCTGGAACTGAAAGTGACAGCCTACACTTTTTCCTCTTACATTAAGGATTTTGTCCACGATGCCTCTGAGCAATCAGCAGTTATAAATGAGCTGTATTAAATCCATGTCTATATTTGAGTATGTGGTGGTCCGGTTTCCAAGTTCCCACTTTCACATCTTAAAACACTTATTAATAGCATCGCTGAGACACCCAAGTATTATTGCGTCCATTTCTTCCTGTCCTTTGCAAACTGGAATGCAGTGCTGTGTCATATTAAGGTTGCCGCTTTCAGTACGAAGAAAAATCTTCAACGTGCCAAAACCAAGCTAGACTTCATCAAGGGAAATGACTAACTGAAATCAGCGGGATGATTACATGATCAAGATGAGTAAAATTTGGCTTATCGCATGCAAAATCTTCAGTAATAAAGAATGCAAACTTATCCAAAGCCTGTGAAATCTAACACAAGACAGCTCCAGCCCAAAGAACTGACGAGATTCTTTTATTCTAATATATTACGTTACTTCTTTATTGGCTGACACATACTGTAAAGAATTGTAGGAAAGGTTCACATGCAGAATTAAAGGAACAGCTTGCATATCCACGATTTTTCATTTATGCAGTCACTGGACCAAATATATCTCTGGATCCAAGCATTTATATTCAAAGATATTAAAGCACAGATATATTTCTCCATTATGCTCTGACAGACAACATAAGCAAGTTATACAAGTTTTTGATTGTTTAATCTAAATTTACATTTTGAAGTCTGTCCCAGTATTCACTACGGAGAAAGTATCAGCATTGTTCTCTTTTGCTGCTAATGAGAAAAGTTTTCAGCCTCTGGAACTGCAGGAGCAAAGCTGCCAGTTTTTTGGCGTGAGTTTTATACTGCAAACACAAGCTGCACATAACTGCACTGAGGACAAAATGGCAGAGCTGGAAAGAAGAGAGAGGTTCACTACCTGACAGAACGTAAGCATCTCTTTATATGGCTGCACTTCTGCACAAACACATGAAACTCCACAAACGTAACTGTTTCATGCAGGCTGTAAAAACATTAACACGTGTATATATGTGTGTGTGTGTGTGTATGTGTAAGACAGCGAATAAAATACGAAATAACTCTTTCATATCTCTTAAAATCATTTCCACTCATTCATCACCAGTGACAAAGGAGCAGATCCTTGCAGAGCAATTCCTTAGCAAAACCATATTATCTACCGTTTACGTGCAGTGAAATGGACAGGCTGGATTTAGAAGGAACTCTGTTTCATGCACACGGAGCACTCACATACAATGCTTCTAAATGCTAACGTCTGCTTTAAGAGCGTACAGTTTTGCTGCAAAACCAGGAGGCAGAAAACTAAAATATTCTCCTTATATGCTGCTGTCTCTTTCTAAGTGTCACTGGCAAAGGTTCTGCTTTGCCTTAATTTGCAATTGCATATAAGCAGGCAAAGTACTCTATCTCCCGTTGCCTGTAAGAAGTGTTTATGGTATAGGAGAGTCCAATACCACATACTACGGGTTTTGCAAATGGAATTTTAACTGTGTGCCACCTGACAAGAGTGCACATATATGGTTTGAACACTAATTATGTTATCCTTGTGAAAATATCTGCCCTGACAGGTGTGAGCTAAAGGTACAGGAAAAATAACAAAACGAAAGACGAGTATGAGGAATTACAAAAAACAACTGCAGGTATTAGTCCCAGCTGTAATCAACAATGACCCATCATTTAATTCTACCAATTCTATCAATTTTTTAGAAATGCTATAAATCAGCCTGCTTCTCCTTGTCATTAATTTAATGACATTTTTAATGACATTTTTATCTCCACTGGAAGAAAAATTCCAATTTCTGCAATGGTTTTTGAAAGACCAGATCAATTATTCACTGACCACAGAAACACCACAAATACTATAAATGAAATACCCTCTTCACTTTGCTTTCAATCTGTGCTTGTTGAAAGAGCAAGTTTATTTGTGAGGGTAACATCCTTCTCCTTTTAAAATCAGATGTTTTACTTCTCAGCCCAGGGTTCTGATGCCACACGAGCTATTTATTTTCACAGTCATTCTCATAATCAAAAAATGTCATGCGGTGGTTCTATTGACTCACATTCAGCTGAAGCCAAATAATCAGGAGACATATTTTCAAGTGATAAATATCTATCAATGTGAAGAATGAATTAAGCCCCAGTCTGAGGCTGATTTCCATGAATGGAATTTGCATCTGACGTGCAAATAGTGCAGGCACTGTCACAACATTCATTTGCAAACTGGAAAATACTGGACTAAGCTTCACATTTACTCCAAAATTTCATATAGAAACACCTGCTCTCATTTAAGAGAAAAAAAACACCTCAAACTGGGATCTCTTGCAGTGCTGCACATAGTTAATAAAGCAGACGTATTCAAGAAATAAGTTATGAAAAGCAAAACTTTTTGCAAGTACGTACACCTGGGCACACAAAGCTTTCTATGATGAGCTGAGTGAACATTAATTGAGTCTCCGGCTTTGTAACCACACAGTTCCCTTCTGTTTTAGCCTTCATGTTTACATATACATACAAACTGGTTCTGAGATATCTCTGGACTTCACAAAGTTGACAAAATCCCTATAAAAGTGAATTCTTTATGGTCTTTCTGGACAAACATGAGAACACATTGGACGTATTTCTTCTCCATATGAATACTTCATAGGGAAGCATTCCGTCATTCATCTCTGTACAAGTGACAGTTTGTCTTACACCACTCCTCACCTTTGCACAAATTTTGTTCTTTCAGCCTGGCCTGGGAACCTCAGTGAAGCCAGTGGAGTTGAAATCCTGACAGAAGGCAGACAATTCTTGCATTTTTCTTGGAGATCCTAAACTAAGACAGCATTACATATAACAAAGCTATAGACATTCACATATTAGTATAGATGGCTGTTGCATTTGCCAAGGAGTTGGACAGATTAGAAGAAATCTTGATTAAGGTAGATCAAAATGATTAGGTATGAAGTGTCCAGCGAGCATTTACTTGATAAAGTGCAGTAAGTAGTTAAATTGTGGAATTTCAGAGCAAAAATATCACATCAGGAGTCAATCACTGACAGGAATTTTAAACAGCCGCTGCTTAAAATATGGCAGAGTTTCACTTAGACTTTTGCTCAGTATGGTGAATAAGAATTATAAAAGCCCTACAACCAAGAACCTCCGAAGCACAGAACTCTCAGTTCGCTGAATAATTGAAGGACTCAGTTAATAGCTGGAATACATGTGAGGTCAGGATTATTACCCCACATGGAGCTGAACATTGGACAACGCACTCCCAGACTTTGAGTGGCAGCTGCTGTGTGCCCGTGAGGTCTCCTCCCTTCAGCACAGCTCTGTCCTGGGGTATGGTTGTCTCATCATTCTCATTCTGCCAACAGCACTTGGCAGCGACAAGACACTCTGCCACAGGAAGAAATTGCTTGTGACGGGTTTTCCCTTAGTCCTATTTTACAAACAGCTTCAGGAGCACAGATGGGTATATGGGAATGTCTGACTGTACAAGCATTCTTTTTTGTCTCTTTAATACAAGGAATGCTGATTGTAACAGCAACAAAACAAACTAAACCAAAACACTTTGGGTTGTACACTACAGGGAGGTTCTGATACCCCAAAAACTTGTGTTTTTCCATGGTGAGTAAGAATTGAGCTTTCACAGCCATTTTCTATTTCACATTCAAAGAAAAAATGTTCTTATTTCTTCAAGACTTGGAATATTCTCCGAGGAAGAAGAAGATGACCTTGCAGTAAATGACTCACTCAGAACCTTTAACACTCTAACTTTTAAATTCAGACCTATGCGATGCCTCCTTCAGTTCCCGTGACCTGTTTGCACAGCCTTTATACTTCGAGGTAATCATCTTTTCTTTTCTTTTCATCTCTGGAAAACATGCAACAAACAAATAAACTTACACCAAGACTTCCATAAATATATCTTTCAGTACTTTGAATTTATGTTGTGATAAGAAGCATCTATTTTAGAGTCCTGAATGAAAATTACAGGAAGTAAACTTGAACGGAGCCACAGACACTGATAAATAGAGGACCACTACGATGATCTCTTTTGATTTCCTGTAAACTTCTCATAGAACTTCAGCTAACACCTCCATAGCCTGAACACAACATTTATTTACCTATTAAACATCTTCAATAGAAATGTACAGCACAGGAATTCCAAATGAAGTGATCTCTACATATACACAGGCAATGGAGATCTCCAGTAGTCACTTAGGACAAAATTCAATCTTTGAAAAGGGGAAAGAATTGAGCCCCACACTAAACACAACGTACAATTCTCCATTCTCTAGAACAAGAGCTTTTTCCCAGCCTACTCTGCTCTCGCATTCCTCATCGCGTTTTATTTTTCACCATGTTTAGATTAATCTGGTTCCTGTCACAACTTCTCTGAATAAAAAATATCAGGTCGCAGTTTATAAATAGATGTGGCAAAAAGGAAAGCTTTCCTGGGAAATATGGAATATGAGCACAGCATGACGGCATCCTCTGTAAACAGAAACTTGTTTATGTCAATTAGAATTTTAGTTGTTTTCTCCCCACCTACAAAAGTAGCAGAAAAACATCCCATGCACCAGCAAGTGTGATTTTTATCTAACATCACCAGAAATCACTGATGTCTGTGCGTTCAGCTGGGTGATGTGAATTTGTCTGCTGTGCGTTTGAGAAAGAGCTGCTGTTTAATGTTGATCCAAAGCTGCTCCACACATAAAGCAGAGCATCCATGCAGAGATCAAAATACATCCATCCTCATTCCTGTTGTCACATTCCCATGTGGGAACCTCCCTGCACATTCCTGTGCCGGCAGTACCTCGGCTCTCGTGGCAGCTTGCAGAGCCCAGGCTCCTGGTCCCAGAGCTGCGAGGGGATGCTGACACCCACAGCAGGGCAATTCAGGCTCCATCTCGATCTCTGAAAAATCCAGCCTCTCAAATATAACTTCCCTCCATGCTGGCTCACCAGTAAGCACGTCGCCTGAATTATTACTCATATTAGCTGAGGATTGCATATCTCAGAGACAGGCAAGGAGATAAGCCTTATCAGATCAGCTAAGTGATGTTTACACAGTAGCACTGAGAAAGTCTTTGGAAACCCGTGCAGCATATAGTGCTGCTGGGCACAACCAAGGGCATCAAAGCTCTATGGGTAAATGCAGGGGTGATTTAATACTTCCAGTCTTACAACTGAATAATTTCAAAGAGTTTTATTAAATGCACACAGCCAAATCCTGCTTTTGTAGCATCCATGCTTTAAGCTTGCACTGGGGGTAGCAGAAAAGGGGAAGCTCATACCTATGAAATGAAGGAAACACAGCACTGTAACTGATACACTGTCTAACAGGGAACTAATGTAAATCTTTCAGCAAAGGGGAAATATGCTTTGAATGTTTACTTTGAGTGATAAGGCCCCCTGATACATTTTGAACCTGCTCAGCTCTGTAAAGAATTTTGCCAGGAAAGCTTGTGAGCATTAGTGTAATGAGTGGTCAAAAAAGGCTGGACTGCCAGACCTATTTGCAAATACAAAATACATAGCTGGGCAATGTGCTAAATGGAGTCTTTAACTTTGAGACTAATATTTCCTAATGTTTACCTAAGAGCCCACAGTGATGGGAATTGCTGAGTATAGGTATCATGTTATTCCTATTAATGGGAACGAAGAATAACACAAAAGAAGTTAAGCAATTGTTGAGTTTACTCCAACAGAATCTAATCCAATTTCCATTTTAGCAAGAAATTGGGTTTTGTAACACTCAGATACATTGTCTTAAAAAACCTAAGTGCAAGTTTCTGTGTATTTTAAATTTCATGAAAAATGTAAAATGGAAAGATTTCATTCTCATATTCTTTCCTTAAAATATTAAATTAAATATCAACATTTAAAACGTTTTTGTTCAGATTTTCTATCCATGAGAAGCTTGTAATTTTACTCAGTTATGGTTGAGAGCAGCACTGCTTAAATAAAATGCTCGAAGCAAGAATCTCGAGTCAGTGGAAAGACTTGCGCTGGTTCATATGGCACTGGATCAAACTTTCATTCAGAAAACATTTTTCTCCACCAACATACTTAAGCTGTTAAAATTAAAATGCAATTTAAGCAATTACATAAATAAGAGTAACAAATGTTTCTTTTCCTAAGTGCAAGCAGGTGTAGAGCACCATCAAGGTTACGCTGCAAGAGCCACAGCCCTCCCTTACGTCAGCAGCGCCAAAGGAGACCAAGACAAAAGTAACAAAACATTACCAACCTTAAACAAGATTAGTCCCGTTTACATCCTGTTGTGCAAACAGATCTACAACATCATCTGTTTGAACTATGTCCGCTGTTATTACAAGCCAGCGTTAACACAAATATTCACGTTACTTCACGAGCGCAACACAAAGAAGTAAGCAACATGCACGTATTTAAACCACACAGCTGTGATGCTTTGCTTGCACGACTGATCAATTAAGCAAGTAATTATATTTAAAAGAAATCAGAGCTCATCTACCCACTGATTTAGTTTCGAGTACAAAGTTTAGCATGCACTACTGTTATAAAGTATTACCTTCACTGGAATTACACTGAGGTTTTCCACAAAAATCTGATTCAAATATACAAGGAAGTTGCAGAATTTCTTTGAAAGCACTTTAAACGGCAGATGCTTTTCACTCTTATGCCTCTAGAACCCTTCATGCTCTGCCTTCGCTGCTGGTATAGAGTCCAAATTTAAGCGAGCAGAAAATTCTCTCAATTCTTTATACCATTTCTGAAAATAAGGATTTCCAGTGAGACGCACAGCTACGGCAGCTCACCAGCTACACTTGACGCACAACGTCTGGAAGTTAGAGAACACATTACTTATTAATAAGAACCTCTCAATTACTACAACAGTTGCATTTTCCTTCTGTTAGTTCCAAACACTCAATATTTACCCATGCTGTCAATACAAGCCTGCCGTGTACTCATTAGGAGGGTTTTCTGCAGTTAACCAGAAAGTGAGAGGCTCAGCTGGTGCGAGTAGACTGTGAGCTACAGCTAAGGATCAGACTATGGAGCTCTGTATCATCTCAGGAAAGTGCTTTTTCTCTTTGAAACAACTTCTGCATTTTCACCCCTGTTGGGTCGTGCTTTGTTATTCTGTGTGGACAAATGTTATTAATGAATGCTTCAAATCTCTTTTTGTACGCATTCTTTTTCCTTGATTCCTACTTAGCTATGAAATAAAACTGAATATAAGATCAGAAGGCACCAAAATTAGTATGGAAGGATATAACTGTAAACTTGCACTTGCTTCTTTTTGTACATACTTATCTGCCATTGATGTTATCACATTTAAACTTTTTTAATTCTTATGATGCTCTTCCATGAGATTCTTCCATAGAGACACATCTTGCAACCAGAAATCACTGTGATGTGCAGCTGTAAAGTTTGCTACTTCACGCTGCTAAGGCTGCATTTTGAGCTGCCTCCTTCTCACACCAATTACGTGCTCCAAAGTCCTACTACCGGAGACAGACAAAACATTATTGAGAGGAACAACACTAGTGCTCCTTTCTCAAGGACCAGCTGACAAGAAGCATTCAATGTAAGGACAGAAAGGCGTGGTGGAAAACAGAGAGGATTCAACACTTATTTCAGTGCAAGAAAACAAACATGTTAATACTTCTTTGGTTGCTTTAAGAGAGTTTGGAAACAGAAAAAAAGAGAAGACAATCGCATGCAGCTCATTTTCTAAAGAAATCTGCTTCAGAACGGATCACCACAGGGCAGCCCCGGCGCCTTCCCGCCACAGCCTGCAGCGCACGGCCGGCCCGCCAGGGGGCAGCACAGCGCAGCGTCCGCACCGCCACCGCTCGGTGTTAGCAGCGGGCCGCGCTCTGCGGTCTCATCAGCGCGGTCTGCACCGCGAACGACCCAGTAATTTACATGCAGAGTTTTACAACAAGAGCTATAAAGGAAAGGCTCATGGACTGCTCGCACTGTGTTATATTCCAGCATTTAAACGCGTTCTGCGTTGCAGTCTGTGTAAGTAATCACCTTGTTTCTGTCTTTATTACGGCTGAAATTGAGCTTGGAATTACAGCTATGTGTGCAGACTTTTCAGAGTAACATTTTAATGGAACTAAAACTGCATTTCTAAAATCATTAGAGTTAACAATAAGCACGTTGCATGGACTAGCTGTTCCCTAAAGATGCATTGTGTTGCTTTTGTTTTTTTTTTTAATAATTACTTCTATATGACATATCTACAGGGCACAGATCTCACTTCTGTCTGCTGAGCAGCCCTGCAGCTCCAATGCAAACAACACTTCGTAAGGACCTTTTGAAAGCATCCTGGGGAGGGGAGCTGAGAGACTGCAGCAGCACTTGGTGATGAACGTGTGCAGCCGTAGAGGAGTTTGAGAAGTGGCTATAAAGCACAGGAAGCTCAACAGAAAGACACGCTCATTTCAACAGCCTTCAGCTTAAACCGGTGTGAATTATTATAACCCACATACTAGAAACTGTAATTAGCTACTCTGTTTGATTTGCCCTTTTTTCAGCCATATAAAAAGGCATACACATAAGATGAAATAAAATTTTAAAGGAATACTACAATGTATATATCTTACATGTATGCATAGGAGCATTTTCTGAGAATTAATGCTTTTCTACACAACCAGCAAAAACCAGTACCTGCTAGTACAGCTCCACTTACAAAGAATTCCTTACTTTAAAAAATAATGGGAAGATATTCCAAGTGCTGACTAGGAATTTGCACAGCACTCATCCTAAGATTAATGGAAAGCACACTGTGAAAAATCCACAAATCACCTGGAAAGCATATCCTGAGAAGCAAGCCAATACTTGCTAAGGGACTTACTTTCCCTGCTTTTGCACAGGGAAATCCATTGGTATTAGGGGTACTGCTAATCCTAAGGAAGGATAATAAAATCCACTTCTTCCCTCAAATGTGAGAACTTTTGAGAACCTTCAAAGCAATTTTTCCATTCTCTGAATTTGTTCCTAACATTAGGGACTGCAGAAACATTCAGCACTGGATAAGTCTTCTCAGTGTATCCAAAGCAATATTGGATGCAATGTAAAAAGTGGTTTGGCCTTTTAAGAAAACCATCAGTTCAAAGTATTTTCAGCATAATCCAGGACACTAAATCACTAGTTAAATAGAAACATTTACTGACAGCTTGAGTACAAATGTTTTATTGTGAAGAGCAATGAATATAATGACCAGAGCTGTAGCCTCTTGGTCTGGCTAAACAAGGTGGTGGCGTTGGTGGGTACAGAGGATTAAGATGTCATTGCCAGGGCTAAGCTGGCAAGCTACAAGGAAAACAGGAAGAGTGCCCAGCCGGCCTATTAAAGCTTTAGAAGGATTTTCATAATTTCTGTCAGTGTAACTCTAACTGAGATAGCATTATTTACTCCAAAGAAAGCAAACAGTTCATTAAAGCCAATAAAGCTGTTTCTAAAGTTTAATAAACTGGAAGACAAGCTGCTCCCAAACTGATAGGCTATCTTGGTGCTGGCTGAACAAACTGGCCCTAAATGCAAAAGTTTCCATGGGGTAGGTCCACACTGCAACTGCAACAAATACAAGCTTGCTTTCATCGAGAACCAAATCAGCTTTAATTTTATTTGTTCCAGTACCCATAGCAGTGTCAGCGCAGCAGCACACATGAGCTGGACATCTATATACCCTGTGTTTGTGAAGTCCACACCAAACCCTGATGCAGGTTGGGTCAGATGAACTACAGAGCTATGCAGACCAGAAGTGCACCATTAGAGCAGCTCCGGTCAGAGCTAGCACCCTGTCAAATGTCCTCAAGGAGGCAAAAAACAAACCGGTTTGTGTGTTCAGAGGCTGGCTTCCTAGGCTGCAAAATTCTGCTCAAGAAATCCACTAGTCTTCTGAAGAAGCAGTCAAATGCCTCCTGGCACCATGATGCTCTGCATCTGATGCTAGCAGGATCCTTCTATGAGAAAAAAATAAAGCCCAGAACAAGTAGCTTGCCCATTTTTTATTAGACAGAGAAGATAAACTAGCAGCATAATTACAGCCAAAGACTCATAGCAGAAGCAAGATTCTGTTCCTATCCAGCTGAATTATGCAAGATTATGCTCCGAATGCAGTAGTATAAAACGAAGTGCAAGATTTATTTTCCTGCTAGCAATCTTATTTTATCATTTATAGCATTTTTATTATCTTAGATACTCATTTTCTCTTTAGCTTTCAAAATGATCAGAGTAATACTGTTCACACACTCAAAAGGAAGAATGAGTTGCTATGCTACCCATCAGCATTATTCACAAGATTATCCACAGGATTATCCACATGTGATGAGGGAGCTGCCATGATCAGGTCACCATTTTGACAAGCACTGGCTTGTCAGTTTTTACATTAAGGCTGCCTCGGGGTAGCTTGCACTTGCATGCTTTCCTCTGTGTCAGAATTTCTTCTTAATCCTCATAGTTTGAGCGCTGAAGCGTAACTCATTTCTTCTTTAATTGATTCTCAAGGTTAGACGTATATTGTTAAAAGAAACTGTAATAGACCTTTAAGTCTAGGGTTAAATTAAATGCTACTTAGGCAAATATGTTAAGCTCGGTACATCATGCTTCCAGGTTTTACTGAATGAGAGATTGCACTCCCACAGAAAATGAATGAGGGTGACAGGAGTGCAGGAAAACCCAGCACAAATGATGTTTTCTCTCCCAGCTGGAGACTCGCTTGCTAACTCTTTATCAAATACAAAGTGTGACCAGATATTCATTTATCTGCCTGAATAAAAGGGCATTAGTAGTTAAAAAGGAAATGTATTGCAGAATGAAGTGTTCTGGATTTTTCAGTGTTCTTGGCAAATTATCTAAATGCTAAAGTAACAAAGAATAATATCTCAATTCCCAGACAGCATGAAGTGCACCTCTTAAGTAGGAATTAAGAGACATCCCTTACAGTTCCCATTGAAATAACATGCAATAACAACTCCCCATATTAAACCATTTCAATTGAAAGGGTGTTTTTAGGCTTTTGACTGATATCTACTTACATATACTTCCCAAGAGACATGGGAATGCTCTGACAAGAACATAGATACGATAACTCTGGACAAACCCTTTGTACAGTCACAGCAGAGTCCCAGTTACTGTCTGTGGCATCTCACTCCCCCAAAGCCTTCTACCTGCCCTCCATGGATTCTTTCCCACCCCGTTCTTCTCTGCCCTGAGTACCTCCCTCTGCTCCCCACTCTGCTATTCACATTCTCGATCAGCTACAGGTGGCAAAGGTAACTTTTACTTAGTCCTCTTTCAGCACTTTTCTTTGGACCTTTTTTCCAAGCTGGAAACTTGCACATGTTTTAGTCTAGACATGAATACACTGTCTGTTTTTGCTCCTCAGACAGCATCTTTTCACAGTAACTTCACACATTATAGCTGAAAGTGGAACCTCGATATTTACCATTGGGAGAACAGAGGAAAAAACATCACCATTTTGGCAATCCAAACACTCTGCTTCCCTGGGTATCCTTTACCGAATTCTGATGGTGAGAAGGGGCCACAGAGACAGCAGAATTGGCCACTGAGGAATACTACTCCAGGGAAGATGACATCTTATTGCTGTAAAGCAGAGAAATTTCCTTAGCTCCCCTGGGTGAGAAATGGTCAGGAATCCTTCACAGACACCAGCAATTGAGGAGGCTGGGATGCTTTCTCTGAGTTAAAGCAGTGTCGTGTTGGGAGCTGTTGTAGCACAGTGAAAATGAGAAGTCTGAGGCAAGCCTGAAGTTGGAAGGGTGCCTTAATGCCACCATTGCATTCTTCTCACTGAGATGCTAAAAGACATCAGCTGTTAACTGATTAACCCACCCTTGTCCTGTGCTTCCCACTGAAATAGAACAGCCAAAAACCAAAGGCCCTAGCATACCTGAAACAAATCAAAAACCATTACCAAAGGATGCTCGCTATTTTTTCATCAGACTGATTTCCAGGATTTCTCAGTAAGTGCATTCCATCACAAATGTACCGTCTCTTAAAGGTTGTGAAATTCCTCCTTCAGACCTCACTCTGTTCATCTCTCAGTACCCAGCTTGTGCCCCAAGCCTGGGCCACATTACTACTCACGGTTCATGAGTGCTAATACAGATTTTGTTTGAAAAGCCACACGTTAGCAAACCACAGTTATTTGCAAGCCTGGCCCAGGGCTAGTGTCAGACATCAACACATAGGCAGCACAGATATTTTATTTAATTAAGTCATGCCATCTGGGCCAACAATGAATGCACTCATGTGCTTGCCTTTGCTTTCTGACTGTAGTGCTCTTATCCCCTCAAAATTGTTCTAAAAGCCAAATCTCCACAGACTTTAAGGAACAGTTTCAGCTGGTACTTGCATTAGGCTGAATTTTTGCTGCAACGTATAAGGATTTTTCCTATCCTAATAAAGTGAGTGACTAGAGGGCCACAGATTTATGTTCCGTACTCTAGTCTTAATGCTGCATCCACCACGCAGGAAATTACTAATGAGCAACCAAAAGAACTGTGCTATATATAGTACTCATGCATAGTACCAAGTAGCCACCAACTTTATTCTGCCAAAGGTTCTTTGCTATGAAAAAAGAAAGGTAGCACCAACCAGCCAGTTATGAGGCAGGAGAGGTGCAAACACCCACTGCCGTGGCATGCAGTCCTTGTGTGACTCCCAAATTTTTAAAGTTATTAAACTGTTTTGATGGCTAGCTGAAATGCAGAGTTCAGTCAGATGGGATTAAGTGGCTGCGCATTCCCTGACAGTGCAATCCCCTCACTCTCCACTTGACATAGAGAGGATTTAATCCTGTGAACGCAGTTAAACAGGAACTGTTTTGCTGAACTTAAGCCTATGCTCATGAAAAAATAATATTTTATTACTGTATCAAACAGCATAAGGTAGTACTTAGGATATCTATAATACCCAGCTTTTAAAAGTTTTAGAGAGACATATTCACCAAATGATTGTGAGGTGGGAAAGTAGGGAACGCAGCCTAGGACCAAAGTACCATTCTGCCACTCTAACTGCTGTATCTCCTGTATGTAATACCCCAATCTTTGCAATTCCTAGTTACAACTTACATCTGACTAAATTAAACAATGCATTCTAACACATACGTTTTAGCACGCAGAAAAAAATCCATCACCGTGTTGTTCAAAACAACAACAAAACTCACATATCCTGGGAAACGGCATCACAGAGCATTTTCAAGGGAAAGGGTATTTTTACATTCCTATTTTTCCAAGTTTCTGTATTTAGCAATGCTGGGCATGAAGTCAAACATTTTCTTTTTACTGCAGCAGATGCGAACTGCTGAAGCTTCTCACGCTCTTGCTACCATCTTACAATAAGAGTAACAGTAAGTACTCCTAAGCACTAAAATATCTGTGTTATAGACCTGAACAACAAATGGACACTTCAGTCAAGGGCTATTTAATTTCATCAGTAATAAACAGTCAAGGATCAAGGACAGCTGCAAATGAATTTCTTCAGCATCAAGCATATTCTGGGCTACCGCAGGCTTCCTATTATTCTATGATTATGGCACTTACCCTGCACAGACAGTTTTAATGGATCCAAAAGAATGATAACAGAGGTCGTTATGAAGTATTTCCCTAATGCACTTGATGCTCTTTTTCCTTGCTTCCAAAAATAAGATCACAGTATTTTAACATAGCTGGTTTATGTAGTAATGATCTTCAGAATGTCCAGCAGTAATGACGATACAGTACAGAACGGAAAAACATTTGGTGGAAATTGAAGTCCTGGAATGTTCTTTAGCATGTCAGCTGATAAACCGAAGAAAAGGGCCAACGTTGTAATTAGTGATTGGTTAAAAAAGGCAACCAAACAACAACAAAATGAAAGAATGGAAACATTTATGGCAAACACGTTCCAAAGTGTTCAAAATCAGGGCATTTCAAGAGCTGCTAACACCTTTATAAATACTTCTACAATAGAAATGATTTAAGAGGATACAAATATTAGCACACAGATCATAAAATTCATTTAGGATTGTTAAGAACTCAAACTGGCGACCAACGTACCTACTCGGATCTGACCTAAGGGGATTAGACAGGCATGTCATGTATGTAAGTTAAACAATAGTACTGATAAATGGGAAAAATGCACTGCCAAGCATACTCAGGCCTGGGGAAAAAATGAACAAGAGAGCATTAGGAAATTGCGTGTTTGGGTAAATAGGAACTCTCCATATTTACACATGGCATGACTGGGAATGAAAGCAGAGCAGTCCTTCTCTTGCATATAGCACAAAGAACTCATCATATATACAACACAAAGCACTTTTATTGCTACAGGCAGTTATTGGGTTTGTGAGGTGATGCACAGTTCTAGCTCCTAACTGGGAGAAACTGTTCTTAAAAACTTGAGTACAAAGAATGAGTTTCTTGATGATGAGACAGAGGAGCTCACTTTTTCCCATCAGAAAGGAATGTTGAAGACTTTAAAAGCAACTGTAGGAAAACATTTTGAGAACGGACAACTGGATAGAGAACAGATAGACAGGGAAAGGACTGTTATGATAGCAATACACAAGTCTAACATTGCAGTGTCATTAGTGACACTGAAACACATTAGAGAAGATATCCTGCTAAGATATAAAGGTGAGTACTGAGGCATCACACATCTTTTGTAAAGCTTATAAAATCATGCTTTAGGAAGTACAGCTGTGTTACAAGGCATACAAATCATTAATTTTTGAGGTGTAGGGTGCAGTGATTGCCAGAATTTCATCCAACTTATAAAATGAATAGAACTAATGACATCAGAATGACAATTTCTTCAAAGCACACAAATCCTGACAAGCTGCATTAGCCATCCAAAATAGACTGTGCATGAGCATGTAGGAATTGAAGACAAAGATCACAGTAGAAAGTTATTACACGCTGAGCTAAAAAGCAGAAAGGAAATGGGCACAAAGATGAAGTCATCTCACAAGAATATCATCACTGCTCCTTTGTCCCAGGACAAAATGTATTCTGAAGTTGGTCCCATTTGAATTAGTCAGGTTCTTAATTTTAGTGTGATTTCAAGATGCAGCTTAAGTGTACTAAATAATTGGTATTAATCCATTTTACAGTGTCAGAGCAATGGTTTTAAGACTGACAGAGGTCCTTCAGTCTTAATCTACTTTGACACTTGTGACTTCTTTCTTTGGGCTACACTATGATACTTCTATACGTTCTGAGCTTTCTCAGGTTTTATCCATTCCAGCAGGAGGGCACACGTAGGCTAAAGCTTTACAATTCAGCTGACATTAACAAGATGCCAACTGAAGATAAAAAAGAATAATTCTCTCAGTACTTAGAAGATCTTGGTAAGGAAATCTCAATTTGATAGCTCCTGTCTGTACAGCTTATGTCAAAGTTTGGAGCTCCTAGAGCTACTGCTGTATAGGTAATTTCTAGGCTTTATTTTTCTAAATCAGACAAACAATGAGAAGGAAGGGAACTCAAAGTTTCCTTCAATTGTGCCTTTATGAAAAATTGCCCAAAAGACTTGTACATTAATGTTGAGCTAAAAACTCAACAGCGGCTCTTCGCACTCTAGATCCAATATTAAAGCCTGTTAAAACAAAATTTCAAGAGTGTGATAACTGTTTCATAGCAACTGAAGATCAACTTATGTTTTCTTTTTTGCCTATAAATTTTCCATAGGTTAAAATACACTGAGAATTTCCTCTCTTAACCAAGCTTTTAGGGGGAAAATAAAATGACTTGTAAACCCAGATGTGTTGTTCACATTTTTGTTGGCTGTGATGTGGCATCAGCTGTTGGTTAGTATTTAATCTGATTGCTCTTAGATTTCAGAAGGTTATCTGAAGTCACTGAGCACATGCTCCTGCATTTGCTTGCTCACATACAGAGTCATACAAGTATCCATATATCTGTATTTAGGTGCTATAGCCAAACTACGTACATATGTGTGCATGTGATTAAACATTCTAGATATCTACAAACACTGTGCCTCTCCACTTCCTTGAGAGCACAATAAAACCCTTACTGACATAAACTGATCAAGATTTCCGCCCAGTGATTTTTTTGCTGGGGCTTCCAAACAGGTGTTAAGATCTGTAGATACATCCAAACCTAGAATGTAGGGTCACAATATTAAGAATCACAGTTTAATGCTATTTATTTCCAGCAAAATTATGTCAGACTGTCTTTAAAATAGCCTTTTCCTACGTTTTCCTCCTGCTGCTTCACCTGATTGGATTAATCTATTTTCCACTCCATGGTATGAAATAACTGTGTAACAAAGTGAAAAAGAAATCCCAAACAGAATATAAAATTAGATATAAATTATTTGAAAGTATGTTACAGCAAAGGATAAAAACACATAATTCCATCAATGAAAAGAGTTGACTGTCAAAAATTCAACACACAAAGTACATATGAAATATACAATCTGTTTTTTTTCATGTTTGAAAAATTACATTAATCCTTTTAGTGAATTTTTTTAACGTGTGGAGTACATTAGTCTGGATTAACGGATGGTGTTTATCATACTTTGTATTGTGGTTTCAGGAAATAGTCTGGCAACGCTAGGTTTCTACAAATGGATTTAAAATTAATCAACATCTATTTATGAGAAAGTTTAAACCATTATTAATGCACTGTAAATACAGATCTCCTTAGAGCTGACCCCGAGTGTCTACCATCTGCTGAACTGCTGTAATCACATTTTTAAAGAGCATGGTCATACATAATGATTCTTCTCAGGAAAGAGCATCCTTAAGTACATCAGCAACATTTTAAATTCCACTTGTGTAATGCAATAATTTCCTACTGCCCTTTGCTAAGGAAAAAAGCATATGGCAGTGACTAAAAGCCAATCAAGCAATCCTTGCTGCATGGGTGATGAAGGGCTCTTTATTTATTTTTAGAAAAAGTAAGCAAAAAACAATAGCACTCAGATTTCTTTTTTACATTAAATGCAAGCATTAATGATAAATCAGTTTCAGTGTAAATATAAGCATACATGACATCCAATCTAAGTACTAACGGAGTGGTAAATTCAGATATTACACAGATGAATTAAAGCGCAGTTTCAGCAAAACCCGCTGAATCAAATACAAGTGCACCAAATAACTTAATTTGAAGAACTCAATGAATCTTTTCTAGTCCTGACAGCATCATTCCACGTTAATGAACAAGGTATGAGGCATCAGTTTACAACTACTGGAAGCAGGGACAACTCGCCCTCCACTCACATGATTTACACATTTAAAACATTTAACTTCTTTTTATGGGACAAGTGGGAGAGAGGGGAGGAGAAAACGCCTCCCGATCATCCCTCTGTTGACATGGCACTCGTCAGCACACAATACAGATACAGAGGCCACTGCAACACATCGTTAAAAAAAGATACTTCCCCGTACCATCTGCTTGCAATACCACCCTGTGGCTTCCTTATCTCTGGCAGGGAAGCTGTGTGGGGGCTTCTACAGGAAAGCAAGAGGAGGAGGTGCTTGTTACACATGAAACTATCTTCATTCTGCACTCCTCCTGCATACGCTGCCAGATATCAAATCCTTGCTGTTGAAGCAAAGAAACCCTTCTTGTATGTAGACAAAGGAAAGACACGATGCTAAGATTTCTGAAGCTTAGTATGTATTTTTTCTACCTACTTTGCATTCCTCCAACTAACTAAGGCTTCAGCCACCCCTGAACAAAGTAAATCACTGACAACTGCATTAATTCACTGTTTAATAAAAGCCAACAATAAGGAACGTCTCCATTTTCTGTTTTGATAGTGTTTTCTGTAATAGGCTTATGGCACACAACCAAGGCTCTTAAGTGATATATTAACACAAATAATTGTAATGAATATTTTTCCTTTCAGAAGAGCAGCACATGCAAAAAGAATGCATACAGGCATATTACTCTAAAAGGCTCCTCTCCTATTCACCAGTGCTATCTGCAGTGACGGAGCTTGGTTTTTATTTTGTAACTTAGCAAGATTTGTTGGAATTCAGCTGCAAGGGAGAAAAGATTTGGGTGGACATAAGCTGAGGAAAGCCTTCTGAAACACTACCAGCAGGCTAACATTATGCTATTACTGAAGCTGATTACTGCAGTAAATGCTAGAGCAGCCTTCACTTCCCAGGTTACTTCCAGAAAAGTAATCAAGGCCTCATTTTCAGTCATGAGGGAAATCCAAACAAATTACTCGTTCACAATGGGCATGAATTCACATCCATGGAATCTGATGAATTATTAGTTACAGGTTAATTATCAAACCAGTGGGTGAAAAAAAAATGTTTTAACATGACTCTGGAAGCTCCTCTGCAAGTTGTCCTATAAAGGAAGCTGTGCTAATCGTTTGCTTAGCCATTCTTTGCAAACATCACACAAACATGCCTGGCACACAAATCCAGAACTTCTGCAAGAGAAGACTTCATAAAGCTCTGGTCACCTAGAAATCTGCCAGATGGGTACAGTAAAATCCACATGAGAACATACAAAATAATGACAGAAATAAACAAACTTGTTCATGCTGCACACATGTGACTGTTGCACAACATTATATTGTATTTCTTTTCTAATTCTGTATTTAATAAAATGAAAACGCTCACCTTGATCCACACTTCTGTGCAAAAAGAAATGGTCTTTCTGTGTAGGTATTTCAGAGGAGAAAAAGTATTTTTCATCTGTTCACTCACAGGCTAGGTTTGTGATTCTCAGATGTTCCTGTGTCCATATACTAGCACATCCATATGCTAACTGAGCAAAAACATAAAGGAGATGAATCTCAGTTGCCTTTATGTGCATTGTTGTTCTTAGTATTGTACTGAAGCTCACTGGAAATACTCAGTTATGGAGATGCCATTTTTGCACAAAGCAGCCAAACGTGCTCTAGAGTGATAATTCTATTCAAACAAGTGCTCAACAGTTACTGCCAGTGTGCAGAAATAATTTCATTCAATGAACAGATTCATTTAATAATTACAATAGCCTCAACTTTTAAATGTGTTCATTAATCTAATTAATTACCTTGAGATATTAATAATTACCAAAACGCATTCATATATTAATAATTAGTAAACGCAGTACTACATTTAGTGTTAACAACTTGGAATACTAACAGGCTTTTACAGACATCCCCATTTATGCCTTCAGCTTTTATTGCAGCATTGTTCCTTTATTATCCACAGGTATTAACTTAGCATAAGTTATCAACTGCTTTGAACTATTCAGTATCTTTTCCTGCTTCTGAGATGAAAACAATAGAATGCTTACTTTGAATATAACTTAAAATAAGGCTGTAATGAAGATTTAACACTTAAATCTATTGAAATGTGCAGAGACACCTGCTCTCCTCAGCTATTTCTAGGAAAAGGTCAAACCTTTAAACTACATGTTTTCAGAATAGACAGATAATTCTTTATTAGTGACTAACACAGAAGGAATGTACATAATTTGTCTTTTATAAGAATAATGGCCCTTATGAAAGAAATAATCCTAAGAAATCTATTTAGGACTTTACACCTGTGTTTGCACATGAATTTCTGTTTGTTAGCAGACCAGTGACAAACGCATTCATTCTGTGATAGGTGTTACTGTTTGCCCAAAAGCAATTAACATAACCTCTGTCAGACAAACAAAGCAAATCAGAGCTCAGCTGCTTTTGCTGTATTGTCTCTGTCAAAATCACTCTGCTAGCAAGAAATTAACGCTGCGGCCATCTTTCAACATAGCATTGTCATCTCTTCCTTTGCATTAATACCTCTGCATGCTTTTACCTTCACAAGGATTCTTCTCATAAGCTCTGGGTTTCTCAGCCCTGCAGGATGGCAGGCAGCTTTCTACAACGTAATGCACACTGAAATCACCAAATGAATATACTGGGAATTAACTTCACTGTCTGATTTCTTTCAACTTTTCTATTAGATTATGTGTTAACCATGTGCAAGAACAAAACATTGTTCGAATTGTCAGGTTTCCTGGTTGTAATATTAATAATAAAATATTCTAATACTTTTACCTAATACATAGCTTATTTGATTTCCAGATTACCAGGCAAAGTGTATAATGAGTATTTAGTTATGCTTGTTACATTTCTCAGGAAAATGAACACTACAAAATTAAATCTGTAATTAAGGGAAATATTATTTGGGTCAGTTTACAGGCATAAGCCTAAACACAAACACACCTAACTGCATAACTCATGAGCAAGTTCCATGACATACAATAAAGCAACATTAACAAAGAACATGTCAGCCACTAATTGTAATGTCGCTTTCGAGTTCCACACATCTGTTTCCATTACTATTCCTATTATCATTTAAAATATATGTGCTGTGTATACAAACTTGATTGGGCAGAGACCAGCTGCAAATCAACCTGCCAAGCAATATCTACATGCATGTGATTGCCAAGCAACTGGCAGAGGCAGACTGGCAGGATAGACAGGCTTGTATTTTGTACTTCAGCTGAAAATAAATGAGGTATGAGTTATGGCTACATCGCTGCATTCCACAATACCTACAGCTAGGTACTTCACATTTTTAGCAAGAACAATGTGCCATCACCAGGTGAAAGGGCTGTTTTGCACCAGGAGTCCTCTTGTACTTACATTAAGCAACAGTGGAGCAGGATAAGGCATGAGAAGAGCACAAGTGAAACCCACAGACACCAGGACAACGTGATTCAAACGCCAAATAATCCAAAATAGCCTCTTTCACACCAGTGTGGTATGCTGGTTTGGTCAGAAAGAATATAAAGTAGGCTTCTTGTGAAGATGATCTGAAGATTACAGATTTTGCTCTTTTTGTATGCAGCTTTATTGGTGTAGTTATGCTCAGGCAATTCTCACCAAGACTGCTTTGCAGTTTGACACTGCACTGCACCAGGGGTTCAAAATGCAGTGCTGCAAGTGTTCCAGTGATACCACAATGCATATTTTAGGATCAGTGTCATGTGAGACTTGAACAGAATTGCTTATTACTCCTGAAAATTGGGGAACTGGATGCCAAATGTGCCAGCAGCAAATAGCACAGCCTGGTAGAGTGGCAGCGGGCAGACCAGCACATGCAGGTCCTGGCTGGGTGATGCCACACAGAAGACCTGTGTGGAATCAGAACTACACACAAGGCTGAGTGGTTAATGGAAAGGGCAGAGAGCAAACATGAGCTTGACTGATAGGTGAAAGAACCTGAGAGTGCAATTGACTGGGGCTGAAAAGAGGTGCGAATCTTTTCTGTTGAGAGCTGCTATTGTCTGTCAGATTTGATGTGATAGTCAAGGAGGTCTCAGGCAGCATGCTGACACGGGAGCATTTGAGCACAGCTGCTACAGGATTAAATACACCTCCCTTCACTCTCACTACCGGACATCAACCACCTTTGGTTCTTGTGCCTCATCCCAGCTGTGCACAGAATCAGTGCGCAGAACTTTGGTGAGAGCCCACCCTTCAGGTGCTGCCCACCCTGCTTTGCCCATAGCCAGCCTTTCTCAAAACTTCAAGTCTTCATACTCAGCAGATCACTCCTATTTCTGCTACATTTGTTAGCATCTCCTCACAACAAGTCCACAATTCGCTAACAGCAGCTGAACTGCTCTGTTAATCCCTCTGTGGAAAGGCACCTGCAGTGGTGTCAGATGCACAGTTATCTAGATATAATCTAAAGGAAAAGAAAAACACTGTCAAAAACATTGAATAATAACTTCCTCCAGCATTATTTATTTCCTAACACCTCAGAGAAGATGAACATCTTTCAGCTTTGAGCCATTAAGCTCACCATGTAATGACAGAAGCAATTACTTCCTCTGGGTTGAAAGCTGTAGGTGGATCCCAATGAATAAAGAGGTAACTCCTGAACACTGAATCACATAAGATACAAGTTAAGCTGCATGTTAAACACGAATCCATGCAATAGCAAGCATTTTAGAAATCATAATTTTAGAATGTCTCTATCATTCCATTACCTCAAGCAGCAGAGCTGCTTAGAAAAAAAGTCATATGACAAGAATAATTCCAATTAAAATACAGTTGCTAACTTTTCACTATGATTCATTGAAAAACCTGTAGAATAATGGGATTTAAAGTGTAAAATTATGTCCTTAAGAAACTTTCCTTTGCTTCAACTTTGTTTATTCAGAATTGCATTTAACAGTCGTGGAAGACTGAAGCTCAACGATGCAGAAAGCACTTGATAATTTATTTTGCAAAAATAAACAGTTTTCAGAAGACACAGCTGCACATCCAGCAGAAATTAGATAAAAGTTAGACTTTATGTCACAATGCCAATTTTAAAAAAAATAGTTTACAGTTCATTTAAAAAGTTTTCTAACCCTCACGTGTCAATTCAGAATTCTTTCTAAAATTCTTTTAAACATCATGTTCAATGCTTTACTATGAAATGCACTGTTTCTTTCCTAAAAGTTATTTATTTATCCATGGTAAATGGATTTGTGTGCATAATTTATCTTGCGCTGCAAAGATGAAAGAATTCCACACTCCTTTTCTGTACCAGATGTACTTGGTTCCAATAATTACTATTTCAGGCTAGTTTTATTTCACATTCTCCTTGCTGTAGGATAAATGAAATGCAGAGTATGGTGGAAAATGGAATTCTGCCTGCTGGACCAAATATTTATTTACCAAACACATTGTAGGAGGTGTTAACACATAGCAGTAGCCACATTAGTGGATGTCAAAGGTACAAATTTAGCATTTCCATGTGTAGAATTTTCTCAACTTATTACTTGACAACAAAACGTACCTGCACATTTCATGAGAAGTGAAACAACTTCAGAAACAAATGTTAAACTGACATCTCATTACTTAGCTTGTATTACAGTAAGTAATATTAGAATAATTTTACATAGGTATTTAACATAAAATTATTATCTGGAATACATTATAGTTTGAGGCAGACGTAAGATATCTGTATGCTTATGGGTAAATCAGCTATGAGATTAAATACAATGGGGACTGAGGGGTTAATGAGTCCTTCATTCCTTCTGGAGGCCTGGGTTCAAACCTAGTTCAAGTCGCAAGTGAAAATGAGTTTGGTGGTCCCAAAGCAAAACACGTTTGTCCATATGCTACAAAACCACCACAGAATTTGGCACACATCAACTCAACTGAATGTTTTTGCTCAGAAGACCAGAGCTGAAATAGCTAGAACATCGCAGGTTAGTGGTGCACCGATAGCAATACGTGGAAAAACAGCATTGCCTCTCTGCTCTATGAATAGATTCTGTAGGGCTACCTAACTTCTGAGTATAATCCATTTCACCATAAATCTTTCTGCTGTTAATTTCCAAGACAACGAATTATCTTTCTATGGGCGAAACGCAGAGGAAGCTTTCCTTTTTTTAAGATTCTATTTGCTTTCAGAGGACTTTGGAAGTGTTTTAGCAACTGCAATCCTCAAGCTTTTGAGTATTTAAGTAGTTAAATTTAGGAAGCATAAAAAATACTGAAAGATGAAGCTCTGACTCCACTGTTTGCACCTCATTTATTTCAGTGAGCTTGGGATTTCACTGGAGTCATTTTATCTTGCCACATTTTCCATGCAGAGTCCTTATAAATCCAAACTGATACCAGATACAATTTTTGTAAAAATACTGTTATATATTTACTGAAAATATATTTAAAAATCTCATTGCTTAAGTAGTGGATAACTGGATAAAGTGAAACATTATCAGGCACGTGTTACTTCTCAATTATCAGATGAAATTACCAGAAAGTCATTCATCTTCCCCTAATTCAGGAGTGTACTGAAATTATTAAAAGAAATTACATAAAGATAAAACAAAAGAACAGCACTGAATTCCTATTTTCAGATATCTCATAAATATTTCATATTTGAGGATCTCTAACGGTACGTTTAGAATTACACATAAGCAAATAATCCAAAAGGCTAAATTCCTACGGCTTTCTCCACCCTCCCCCATTCATCATTCCTTCTCTACAATATCAATTAGAGTGGCTCAAAAACTAGAAAAAATAAGAAATTAAAGGCTCTCCTGTGACTTTCCACAGCGATTAACAGAAGTGATGGTAGGATTGCCAAGAACTGGCTAAATACAGCAGGATGCCTTCCACTTCTGTTAGATTGTTGGCTACTCCCACCTGCCTCCTTTCCCTCTAAATATTTGCTTCTGCAAATATTTGGACATTTGAATTTAATTAACCAAAAAACTTGCAAGAAAGTGAAGCTTTCAGTTGGAATGTGTTTGAACAACTGCATCAGAAACTACCTGTTTGTTTACAGGGACAGAAATATGACATGTATTTTGTTAATATAAAACTGTAACTGGCATGTTCTACATTGGCATGAATGAAATAGTAAATTGTTGTGCCCGTGGCTTCAGAATGGGAAGAGAAGCAGTCTTTCACCGTTTATGGAAGGAATTTTGCTCCTTTCAGTAACTGAGTTTTATGGAGTTGTTTACTGGATCTGGCTATGAACCAGTGCCCTTGACATCAGATAATTACCTGTTTGAGTGCACATACCACTTGCTAGCTCAATTTAGAACACAGCAAACATTTATTGAGCAGGAATTGTGTGACATAACACTGAAATGCTGATTGTAAGGTGTTAGGTTACCTACCCAGATTAGAAAATCACTCTGAACTAATTAATCTCAGAGCAATTTGAACCTCAAGTTAGCTATTCATTTTACAATAAGAATCAGTAAGATACTGTTTGGCAAATATGAAAATAAGATTTGTCCTGTTGTCTAGACCAAAAAGATCTCCACGTTTTCCTGCTTTATCACAGAAAAAAAACTTTGCTGATTTGTGTGCAACTTATGTGTGCTGCCTTTAGGGGTGTGAGAGGGCAGCACCTTATAGCTGACGCTTCAAATATAAAACAAGGACAGAAAAGCTTTGGGATATCCGAGAACAGAGGCAATGGTGGATCTTTCTGTGGCTGCTGAGGTTGCATCTTGGGGTTTCTGACCAATTAGCATGGAAGTTACTTTTAAATATTCCAGAGAATAACTAATGAGGTTAGGACAATCTATGTAAAGAAAAAACTAGAACCTGAAAACCATTGATAAAAAGTAAAATATTTTATTCTAATTCTGATATTTATATTAAGTACTTCAAGTTTCTCAAAAGGTGTGTTTTCATTAAGAAAGGCCTAAAGGAAAGACACAAATACTGAACGGTCGTAAGTCGCTGCAACTTTTGGGACATGGAAAACAAATTTATCTCAGCTATTAACTGAAGAGCTCATAAGGTAACCAGCAAGCTCTAATGAGATTTAAAGGTAGTCTGAAGTACATAACGCAATAAGAACATCTCTGTGATTTCCCAGCGAGAGACTTGGATGCTGTCTAGTTCTACATGCTATAATTTGGGGGAAAATATTTTTTTGAAAGTGATGGGAAGTCAGTAGTTACAGTTACTGCTTACTGTTGACATTAGGTGACTGTTCGTATGCCCAGAATACCACCTACCTCAGCTAAATGGTATCTTTATGAAATTAACAGAATGTGGTTACAACATGGCTATAAGAAAAAATATTAATGTCAAATTTTGGATTATAATTGGAAAACTGACCTTTGGAAAATATGTTACCGCTGCAGTCCTGAACTGTACTGTAAAATGACAACTTTAAGATCCAAAAGAATGACTGTATTGTGCAGTTTAGAAAGCATAGCAAAATAAAAATAATTGTACTCTTTATGCTCCTGTAGAATTCTAAATTAGAAATACCTTGACTCTTTCTATAGCCTTCCTTATGCAAAGTTATTTTCTGTTATTCTCTGTCTTCAAGCCGTCAAACACTCTAAAATACACTCAGTAAGATGTTTTGTCATTATATGGGCAATCTCCATAGGCAATTGTGACAGGTATTATAAATAAAGCTCTTCCTAGAAACAACTCACAGCAGTATTATTTAACAGTATATATGATTTTTTCCTCTAGCTGCCTATACTCAATTGAAAAATCCTGAAATAGAAATCTAACAATGCATCACAACAGAAAAGTTGGAGAAACTACCACAAGAATCACTAAGATTATACAGCTTGTTTTGCTATGTTACCTTCAAGACTTCTGCCATAAGCATTTTCAGTTCTCAGACCATTGCTTTCTTCCCCAGTTCAGTATGTATTAATGTATATATTGCTGCATGCACATACAGTTTAGTCTTATATCAAGTTGAATGGCATTTCTACAACAAGATCTCAAATCAGCATGGAAAAAACTTTCAGTATTCTTAATTTATGAAATCAAATATGAGCATATATGAGGTGTTTGTGATTGGTTATGGTATTGTTTATCACTAGATACCTAAAAATCATACTTCTGTACAAAATTGTGGTGAATAAATTAATCAAGAGTTCTAAATAGATAAATAATTAGTTCTTGCAATAAACTCAAACACAGAAATGAAGATGAATGACATTACTTTGTACGGAGTTAAAGCAGCACAGTCTTGAAAGTTCCAGAGACCACGTTAGTCAAATCAGGACTTGTTTTTGCTTTTTAAGTACAGTTTCCGGATGCAGGTCTGAATGCATCTCTTTTCTTTCGTTTGCCACCACATTGGAACAGCTACCTGAGGAGCATCCTATTTCCTCCATGCCCAGATAAGCTTGAAGTGCAGATAAGCATTGTGAGGACTGAAAGGAGGGTATAAAGGCTTGTTTGTCCACAAGTGGTGGAGCTGACATATCAGCCAAACACTTCTGCTAACCGTTCATTTATCTCTACAACTGTGGGAACATCCTGGATGCACCAGACCATATCATACTGCACCATACCTCTAAAACAACCTGCATTTCTCTCCAAAACAACCTGCTCAGAAGGAGAATGTTAAAAAGCCAGAGAGGATACAGAGAAGGAACACAGCTCTTACTCTTTACTGGCTATTTCACTTGGTCACCAGGCACACAGACAGAGAAGGAGGAACCAGGCAAACATCCTTGGGATAATGTACAAAATGCTCAGACAAAGCATCCAGCTGAGAGTGGGACTGCAGGTAGAGCCAGTGGGAAGACATCACTACTATCTTGACATGAAGAAGCATCCTGTGAAGTCATGTGCCTAAAGCCTTATCTGTGAAGACTGCTGCAAAATCCAGCAACAAGAATATAGCTGTCATAGCACCTTGAATTTAACTATCTGAATGAACTTGCTATCTGCAGAAACTAGTTACTGCAAGAGGAGTTAAGCTTGAGAGCACACACACATTCCTCTTCCAACTAAGTAGCCTCCTGTAGGTGTATTTTTCTTCCCCAGGTGATGGTTAATTTTAAGGTAAATCTTTCTCAGAAAATAATTTTTTATTTAAAAAATTGTACAGCATAAAGCTATATTGCAATGGCATTTCATCTAGCTGTTTGAAATAGTGCTAAATTACAAGCTAATGGAGAATGTAGAGCTCGAGGCATTAAGCCTAATATTTATTTCTAAGAAGACATTCAGTTTATTCACAGCATACAAAAAATTGTGAATTATAAATAGTGCATCTATCCCAGATTATCAGTGACTGGTGATTAAAAATTAAATCACAGGGGACTGAGAAGATCAAATGAAACAATAACATTGGTAAAATATAATTTCAAAAGCACCAACACCAATATGGAACAACTCAGTGAGGGAACAGAGCCTTGCTTGTGTCAATGGAGTTGGCACTGACTCCTCTTACCAAACCTGAGCCAGATAAAAGACTCCTACATGTGACGCCTCTTCGAAAATTTGAGCCAGATGCAAAAAAAAAGTGCAAGGACTAAGTTCGATCTAAAAAAACACCCATACAATGATTAAGCCCATTATTTTTTGAATTATATGTTAGGGTTTGGTTTAAGGGTTTTTGTTGCTTAGGGGGTTGGAATTTTTGTTGTTTTTGTCTGATTTGTTTTTCAGTTTAGTGAAAAGAAATATATATGTGTGTTTCCTTCTATAGTGACTTGGAAGTCCTATGTCAATGTCGGGCTTAGAGGTCTCTTTCAATTTAATGATTTTATGATTCAGAATAATTTAATTTAGCTTGGTAAGAGAATTAAAAGATAAAGTATTCACACAGCTGTATTTTAGACACAGCTGCTTTAAGCTGAAAGGTCTGAGTTAAGGCTCACTTGCAGAATGATGAGAATCTTCTGGACAATTCTACAACATTTTTTCCACCTTGTCCTTTTTGGCAATCATATAATAAAGCATAGAAATTAGTGCTTCTAGATGCATGGCAACCATTCCTGGTCAAAACCTCTAGCGTTTGCTGTAAGATAATAAAGGTAGTCCACTGAAAAATACTTCTAGGGTCCTAGGAGGGAAAGATAAAATTACAAAACAGGTTGATTTTTTTTCCCAAAAACATTACATTAATCATTATTGCAAATTTCAGAATACAACCATACTGTATCATCCATCCCATTCCCCTAGTGTTCCATATTATATTCAGAACTACACCGTCTTCACCTGCAGAAAAATCTCTTCGCTTCCCAGTGAAGCTATTTATTTCTGTATCTTCTAATTAAAATCTTAATGTCAGTAACATATATTAAATCAAGTTCCATTACAAGCCCAACTTTCAAAAGCACATATTTTTTAAGCAGCTCATATTTTGTCAAGTCTAATTGCTGTAGTTCTACTCAATATTAGTTGCAGAACAGCCAGTAATAACCTTTAGTCCTGGCAAATTCTCTCTCTACAAGAACTCAATCACATAACATAAACAGCTATAAAAGGAGGCTTTTTAAAGCTTTATTCATAATATGTAGCACATGCATGTGGCAGTGTATATCAGATCACAACACTGAAGGAAATACGAGATTTATCCATGACATAAGTTGTGCCAACATTTAGTATGTTGAGACCATTAATTTGAATTTAGTTATGTTAGAAAGAAGAGGGGGGGAAAATGTTTCTTCATTAGGGCAGGCTTTCCCAAGATAACATTAAAAATGGGTTTTGATTCCTGAGTATACAATGCTTGATGATGCAACTAAGCATGGAAAAAAATACCAAGCTGTTAGCAGTAGAGAATCAGGGCGGTCCATATGAAGAAATGCACACCGAGGATTAAAGATAAGGAAGAAAGATTTTACCTCTGTTATGGTAGGAGTGTAAAAAGAAAGCTGTAAGGACTGCAAATCAAAAAATGAGAACATAGGATGGCTTCTTGACCTCTCCAGATTCACACCAAGACGTAGCTGATGTGCACGTGACACACCATGTGGCACAGCACAGAGAGCAGGGCTCCTCTCAGTTAGCACTCAGTGCCAGGGCTCCCACAGCAGGCCCATTGACCCTTACTGCTCCACATCTCCCCACATCCCTTGGTTTCCCTAAGGCAGCAGCCCCAGGCCAGCACAGCACAAACACCCACGGGGTTGACAGAGCCCCAGCCTCAGACACATACCTGAGAACATTTTTCAAACCCACACGCCATGGAAAAGCCACATGTTGGCCATCCTTGACTTACTTTGTAGCTGGGATATGTATCCCACAGCGCAGTTCTCAAAAGCCCGTATGTAATTTATGGGGTATATTTACCAAATGTCTTTAGTTTAAGCCACTAAATTTGTTAATCCCCAGAGATGAGGATACAGTCTTCAGTACAGCAAATGTACAGCACGGATTTAATACCAACTTATCTAACACTCAATCTAGTATATTTTGAGGCAATCTATTAGAGGAATATGCTTCGCAGGCAGTTTCTAGACCAGTGCAGAACAGAGAGTACCTAACTGGTGGCCAGTAAGTGAGAGAGCCTTCTCAAATTCTTCGCTACCATACCATAACTCTCCAAGATGGCACAGTAACAGAGGGTATATTTATTCCGTTCTGTTATTTTGCTGCTTTTGGATTTATTCATACAAAAAAAGTTAGAAAAAGGAGACATCCCAATTAGAATAATCACAGCATGCAAGAATGTTATTTTGAAAGCAGTAAATATGACGCTAGTTACCCAGTCTTTGAAAGAGATGGAAGAATGATAGTGACTTCTTTTTTTGTAGTTCTATATACAACTCACAAGAGTAGTATTCTAATCTGAAATGCAGAGAAAAGAACATTCTTTATGATTTATTAACTTACCTAAATTAAAATAGACCATTAATTTCACAAATACTAGCTGCAGAGCAGTATAGAAAAGGAAAACCTACATCACAGGTTTAAATCTGAAAAGGCCAAGATTCTTAAGAAACACAATCTTCTGTAGGACAATTACTTATTTTACCAATAAGTTTGCATAGTTTAAGCCATCTTTTTTCTAAAAGGTAATACAATCCCTTTTCAAAGGATCCATTGTCAAGTGTGATTATTTGTGAGCATTTGAGAAGTTCATAGAAACATTAAGCATACAGGTTCAATTTGAGAAGTTTTAGGAAGTCCAAATTCATTAGGAAAGGCTGATCACAACTGAAAAGTAATTTGTGCTTGTGTCCAGCCCATTTATGAATGTTTTGCAATCCTTGAAATGAAATGTTTTCTTGAGTAGTTACAAAAACTGATCGGTGTTGGGTATATTGTGTGTTCCACAAATACTGTACAATTCTTACAGATAAGAAAAATATCATTATGAATGAAAAAAGTTATATAATCCAGGCATTTGTAATGACATATAGGTTTGCCCTTATTTTTAAGGCACTTTTTCTACCTGAAAAAATTCACAGCACCTGAATCTGTTCCGAAATCTTCATAAAATGGGAACTGGAAGCATGAAGAAAACTCTGAACAATAAACTTAGCTTCTAGCATGTTCACGATCTTAAAAGCAAGAATCTATGTAATCTGGATAATAAAATTAATCTTAATAGACAATTGATAATATCAAGGCTTGGTTAAAATATTTTTGTCTTCTAAACTACAGCAAATCCACACAACCTTCCAAACCAACTTTGAGCTTTTTCAATAGACCTTCTATTCAGTACCTGAATATAAATGTGAAAACAGGCAGGTTCAAGTACCTGCTTGCAGCATAGCCACATGCAATTTGATAATTTCAATCTTTCTGGCACATTCAAATACAAAAACACAAAGTTACTGAGCAAAATCACTACTCCAAGGTAAGTATCAAACAATTCAGACATTTTCTGAAGCACAGTGTACACCAACAATATTTCCATATCGTTTTTATGAATATACCATATCAAAAAAAGGATTTTCAGACCCAGTCCTGATCTAACAGTGGCTAGGTGGATAGATTCTCCAGTGTAGAGTCTCACTGCTGTCACAGAAGATCTGTGTAGGTACAGTAGTTCATCCCTACCAGCTACCCTGTATAGTTCAGTGAAGAGATTATATTCTGTAGAGTAACCCAGTAACTGCAATAGCTCATTTATAAGAATACTAATGAAGATACAAAGACACAAGAGATATCAAAGAGCTCTTGAAAAAAAAGTGTTTTCTTTTCAAACAAATCTTACTAACACAGAGATGGCATTCATATTAAACAGTGACATAAAGCACAACGTTAAAAAAAGAAAAAAGATTTTATTTCTGGAAATCTTCCTAAAGCAGTCTTCATAGAAAGTGATAGAATATCCCAGGTTGGAAGGAGCCCAGAATGGTCACCCCCCAACTCATTAACTGAGTCCAACACAAGAGGAAATTCAGTAAATTTAGTATCTCTATTATGAATTTCATTTCTGCTTTTCAGCCGTTATTTTTCTTCGCAATTGTTTTCTGTTTCAAACCCTGTTCTAGGAACAAATTACATACAAAATGTCATTTAAAAGGTGTGTGCACAACTGAATATTAATGCCATGCTGTTTAAAGCACAATTTTCAGTTAAAATACAGTTTTACATTACCTAAATGCACTAATTTCCTGAAGATAAAATTTAATAGATTTAGGATTGGTTTATGTACCAGATAACAGGACCCAACAGAGTTCAAATCTCTAAAAAATAAAAAAGGTTGCTTTATTTGTATTATTTACATTGCATACTAGCTTAACCTGTAATTACAGAAAAGTTGACTATAGCCAAGACCACAGCAACCAGAAACTGAGTCTTGCCAAGAAAACTGATGCCTTCTCCGGTTAATTACTAAATGCGTTTATCTGAAAGAATTTTATCTTTGAGACCAATTTTCGCATTAGCAGCTTGGCCTTTTTCTAATACCTTGCCTGCATTACCATCCTAATACATGCTGTAAGTGCATTAGAAACTAGGACAAGCACAAGAGAGGTGAGAGAAGTTTTATAATTTCTGACATTCTTAAACCAGCATTACTAATTCCCCTACGTCTTTCCTTACAAACCCCTATAAAGGCAACTGGGTATGACAGACTGGAGACTGAGCAGGTTATTTGCAGAGCTAATGCAGGTTTGATGTCTGCGGTGTGATACTAGCATTAAGTTAGCCATGACTGCCAGAACTTTTCAAGAATATTTTCCATCTGCCCATGAATGCTGAGGATAATATCCACAGTAGTTAGAAAGTGTAGCTTCACTGTATGTGTTGACGTGGGCTAAATAATAATTCCTGTCCTGTGGGCTAACTATAAGTATACACATTTTACAGAGGCACAGAAAGCCCAAATTGTTTGCAAATATATTACAAAAAAAAATCCAGGAAAACTTGACATAAGAAACAAAGAGTGAGATTTCGCAGTGCATTAATGGCTGCTGATCATCCAGCTCCTAAAAGAAGCTTGGAAAAATTTCCCTGTCACATTAATTTTCACCTAAACACACACACACAAAATCCCCTTTAAAATGGATGGAAAAAAAATGAGACTAGACCAGCTAACAAAACCCAGGCACACAAACATTTTCATAACAACATAAACTGATCTGGTTCCTCAGAGTTGTCAGGGACTTGCCCAGGCCAAATACTTTATTACTAAATCCAACATCATCTACATCCACTGTTATTTGTTCTCATGATTCATGTGTGGTATTTTTGTTACACGCTAACATAATAAAGGATTTAAAGTGTCACAATCCACACTTACAAGGCCACCAAATTATTTCCTCTCCATACTTTCTCCTCACCAGTGAGTCAACTTCTCAAATTTTCACAGGTTTTCTCAGTTTTTCATTTCACTTGATATTTTCTTTATTGCCATACTCCATCTGAAAATCAGAGATATTTGTTTTCCCTGTTGAGTGGCTAGAAACAAAGAAATCTCTACAAGGAAGGGACTGAACCTTGAGTGCTTACTTTCCTAATAGCCGCAATGAAGATTTCCTTGCTCTTAAAACTCCTGAATCTTAGCAGGAACATCAAAGGTGTCCCATTTAGAAATATTCCTTAGAGTCTTCTACACACCATGCATCACTAACTCAAAAAACAAACGGCATTACTAACTCAGCCTTCTATAGAAAAGAATACAAAGGCAGAACTTTTAAACAAAATCATTTAAAATTGTCTTTCACATGTAGCATTACAGAAGCCAACTATTTTATCTTCTCCTACATCTACAGCTGTAATCCCCCCAATCTTGCCTATGATCTATAACAAGGCCCATATGCACCAAGTCCTCTGCTTACTAAAAGGGCAACAAAAGCCCAAGTCAATCCTATCAAGAAAATCACTAAATAAGGAATTTCTTTAAGACAGTGCAAGATAGTATTAAAAATCTTGTTAGCCATCATGACCATACCTGTAAAACGAGAATGACTGCCTGCATGACACCTGTAGTTCTCAAATTCTTTTCACCAGCAATTAGGAACAAATTTTCTTGAAAGAATAATCTTACATGCTGTTTCTAAGTGTTAATGATAGCTGGAACAGAACAGATTAAAGTAAGCTGAAGAGATGCATGAGTACTGCCCAACAACCTTCACTTTCAACAGAAAATCCTCAATTACATAAAACAAAAAATGAACAAAACTCACCTCATCTCACATTGTTATTTTTTGCTATTAAAAAAAGAATTGGCAAATGAAGAATTAACAGAATTAGTAGAAAATATCACTTTATCAATAGGTCGTTAACACAGTAGCTCCTGATCTTTCAAAGCTTTGTATATTTTTATTCATTCCTATCTCATTTCTAAAAGTGAGATCTAATTTTGTATTATTTTACTAAATCAATAAATTATTTGTATGGACTTAAGTATCAACTTGTTTCAAAGTTTGAAGTCTCAGCCTGTGAACTGGTAAGGACATGAACCAGACATTAAATGCACCTGGACACTGCTCTGGAAACACAGAAATAAATAGCAGAAGCAGTGGGAAAACCTATCCTGATGGAAGAACAATGTTACATCCAAAGGGATTGCAGCTAGCAAATACAATTCAATAACTACAAGTGAAATGGTTTTGTAAGTAGGTATCAGATGGAAAACAAATTAGGAGGACTTGAAAACATCTGGAATAGATATCAACATAAAGCTCAACAATGCGTTTGAAAAGCAAACATAGATTTAAGAAGAAATATCATGGAAATAAAAAAACTGGAAACAATACTTAATAGTGAGTCATGGCGGCCTCAATTCAGATCATATAAAAGTGATATTTTTGCTTTCATGTTTATTATTCGTATGTTATATACATCCTGTCAAAAAAAATAAAGTGATGAATGAAATTAGTTGACCTATTTGTACTGAAAACATGAAAGACTAAGAAAAAGAAATAACTAAAGTAGCATACTTTTATTGTGTTTGTCAATATTTTACCTATTTAAGTCTACACATGTAATTTTAGCATTAATATAAATAAGAAAGAAAAAAAAGAAAAGAAACAAACATCCCCTTCATCCCCTTTCCAGAATGAGCTGGAAAGATATTCCACTGAAATGTGAAAAAGTCTACATTTTAAAACACACAAAATGCAGAGTATGGCATTGTTCTATGGCAGATGTTTCAAATATGCAAGCAAATAGCCTGTGTAGGGTTAATTTAAGTGTCTTTCATGCATTGAATCATATTTTACATATTTCATATTCCATTTCATAATGGAATATATTTTCTTATTATCTAAACACCCATATATTTCTGCAGTTGGAACATTAAGATTTTAGTACCAATTGCATTACCAGGGCTTTGTTCACTGCACTATTTTAAATCTATAAACTACTCTGAAAAGTCAGAATATCCCTTCATATCTCTCCAATTTCCCAGACGCATTTTTCAGTCACATCTTTACCTCTTCTTTCATTGATTGCTTCAGTTTCTGAAATGTCCATTCCTTCCTCAGTTCCCCACCAGGTGTGACTCTCCCCTTCTGAGTCCGAATGCTATCAATGTCTCTTTCTTCAGTCAGGGTCCTTCAAAGCCTATCACACACATGCATGCAAGCCCTGCTCCTCATTTCCCTCACTCTTTACTATTCTTTGTTCTGAAAGCAGTATTTATTTCAGAGAAATTTTTAAAACCACAGAAAAGTTTCTTCTTACTGCCTCTACCATTAAACTATTTGAAATTATACAGTTTTTCTCCCCGATCATTGAGAAGTAACATTATGTAGTTACAAAGAACATGCTTATCTTTAGCAAGCAATTCCACTGACCTCAAAGAAAACAATGTTAGCTATGAATTGCAGGTTTTGCAGAACTGAAGCATTGCAGAGATGCTATAAAAACTCTCCAT
Organism: Pavo muticus; assembly: GCA_016647715.1. Lineage (NCBI taxonomy): Eukaryota > Metazoa > Chordata > Aves > Galliformes > Phasianidae > Pavo > Pavo muticus. The sequence goes on from JACDJE010000071.1 coordinate 1,271,665, forward strand.
TCCTTCTCGTTGTGCAGAGAAGTGAAAGACCATGAAGATAACGCTGCCCACAGCAATAACTTATTCTTCTCTGTGTGAATTTTCCACCTATATGCATCTATTAGTAATGTTCCCCATTCTGATGTCTAAGTAATTCTAAATTTCAGGAAAAATAACTTTACAGTGAAACAAAGTAGGTTCTAATTTTAATTATTACTAACATTAGGAATAATGATTTGCATTTGAGAAACCTTAGAAAATTTCAAATGTATTTTTCTTCAGATGACACTGCCATCTTTTATTTCTATCCTAAGTTTTTTTGTGTTACATGTAGTTGAATGAAGCATATCTTCCATATCATTCCTTTTTCAGGAGTATCTGAGTTTAAAGTAGACTTCTATACTAGGAAAGGTTAACACAAATGAGGTGCCTTCACGAAACAATTCTGCCACCATTTAAAAATTCTGTATTATTACTTGACAGCAATTGGCACATTGAGTACACTCATTTTCAGCCAACATAAGTATTAATGAAACCTGGTGCTAAAAGATTAATTACTAGTGATAAAAGGATGTCAGATTGACTTCTAAGTTCTTGAGTTTGAAGACACAGCAGAAAGAAGAAAAAAAAACCAAAGTAATACTGTATGTGGTTTAACTATTAATTTATAAGAATTAGTAAATAAAAAGTAAAATTTTAGCTTATCTACATTTAGCCTGCCGTTAGTTACAAGTACATTGATGGATGGTATTACAGAAAGGTAACAGACTGATCCCTTAGGAAAAGACTGCTTAACATTTATTAACAAGCAATAAATGCTAACTCAGACTATAGCTTGACCAACTTTTATTTATTTAGTGGTAAAACAAAGATTTTCCACTGGAAGTAAATGACACTGTTACAGTACAACTCCATTCAAGCTATGAAGTATTTACGGTTCATGAAACACAAATGATGAGAAGCAACTTTGAAAAAAACAACAACAAAAGTCCAAAACAGCTTCAAATTTTCTTTTACTTTGTTGCTTCATAGATGCTAAGATGATGATCAAAACACCATTCAGATACCTGGATGGCATTTTGAGGTTTGGGGCAATTTCTGCTCCACTGGTGTTTGTAGTACAAAAAGTGACTTTCTATCCTCCAGCACTGAAGCTGCATGATATTGGTTTGGATCCACTCTCCAGAATTTCCACAGTAATTTGCCCCAGCTACAGAGTTCTTTTAGTGTTTTTGTGTCTCACATCTTAACAATTTCATCGTTTTCTCCATCTCCACTGAATTAGTCCCACACTTTGAAATTAATTACTTCTTCTTCAGAGTATGTCACAATTCCAAGTAATATACAATCAGAGGTCTAGTATACTTTTCAACTGTGAGACAGCAAAGTGTTTGTAATGGAGCACGCAACAAACAATTACTTTCATGGATGCAGTGAACAAGCTGCCATAGCACAGAACTGCTTTCAAGTGGAACAGATCATTGGTCAGGCAAGAAGCAAGGCCACTCACTGCCTCCCTATATTTTCCTAACCTGAATTAAACTCATAAAACTAAGATTATGGCACCACGCTTTGTAACAAGCGATTGTTCAATAGTTCCAGGCTAATGATATGCTTGCAATTGATATTAAGAAATTGGCTCCGAGTAGTCATAATTCCTTGTTTAAACTACAGTTTACTTACCAGACATTTTTGTAAGGCAAGATTGTGTCTGGCACAAAAAGCATTCAGCTAATGTTCTTCAACTGCAGAAAGTAGAGTGCTCTAACTGCAAAAGGCTTAGTTTTCATTAAAGCTGTGTTTACTCTAGCTGAGTCACTTTTGGAGAGTGCAAAGATGCACAACAGAGGATGTAATAGACAAGGTGCTAATGGATACAATGTCTGCATGTGATCTTTGAATTGCTCATTGCAAAAAAATATTAGTGTGTCAAATTCTCTGGGCATCACAGAAATATTTAAGGGAAAAGAATTACGGATGGATTAGGATTGGCAAAAAAAATCAACCCACTAATTGCACTTGGCCTCCTTGAGATGTAGGTGCAAGAGAACAGAGCCCAGTTTCTCCACAGAAAATCTTTTACTTCTGTTCCTGCTTTATTTTGGTTTCGAATGACAGACACTACTAATTTAGTGGAGGAGTGACCCCTAGACCTTGTTTCTTCTCCCTGGGGGAGCTCCAATCAGTCAGAATTCTCTCTGCCTTTTTTGCTACCAATGTATTTCAACTGGTTTCCCTAAATTTTTCTGCTAATTCCCATTTCCTTCATAATCACAGGCTTTTATGTGACTTGCTGGCCAAGCGATTTTCAGGGGAGCTATAATTGCCACAGGTCTTAAACATTAACCCTGCCAGGTGTCAGTGGTTGGACTGCTTTGCATTTGATTAATGATACCACAGCAAAAAAATTGTTTTTTAATTGGCTGTCGTGTTTTTCTTCTTGTTCAAGTGCTCCTGAAACAGTCAGATGATCTGGAACAAAGGTTTCTTGGGAAAAAACACATGAGATGGCATGATGAAATACAAGAAATACATGCTAGCTTAATGGAAAATAGGTCTCGTAAGCCCTAGGTGTATTGACTGTTCTAAATGTGCATAAATTTCAGCAAGTCTGAAGCATTTGCAGCTTTGTCCCCTTGGAAGAATGTTACATCATTGGAAGCAGGGACAGAACTAACAATATTAAATATTACCTTTCATAAATAAATGCACAAAAATAAAGGTGTCCTTGGTACTACAGATTAAGAAGAACTACACTTTTACTCTTCTAGGAAATTTCCAAGTATTTCCTCTGTGATAATTTGCACTTATTAAGAGCAACATTTTGCTTCAACAGAAGTTGTCTGTGTGCTATAAAGAGTTTAATAAACAATCCAGGCGGGTAAGGAGGAGGTAGGCTGCAGCTAGACCCTGGGCAGATGACAGTACGGCCCAGAGCAGTTGCATGAGAGCACTGCACCATGCCAGCACTGAACAAACAGCACTGCAGACAATCTCTGCCCTCATTAGCTTGTAATCTAATTAGAAAAGCATATTTTGTAATCCCAAACTGCTGTCCAGTTTAGAATCTCATTAGGGAAGATGAATACAGACGAATAATATGCATCAAGGTCTGAGTAAGGCAGAAAAATAATTGCACCAGATGACAGGACAAGAAGCTTAGGGAAAAGCCACACAGCAAGGCTTACTGTTGCAGAAGGATAAGGAACTCTTATTTCCCAGTTTGAAATCAGGTCAATTTACATGCTTACAGTTCAGTGCACGCACAGCTAAGGCCTCAAGTTTCAGACAATTTTTAGGATCCAATAGAGGGACAGATCCATGTACCTGTTGTTCTTTCAGAACAACAGAACCAGAAAAATTCATTTCTGAACTTTAAGACCAGAAAATTCATTGTTTTGATGAGCTGCTCAGTACAGGATTTTTCCCTTCTTAGATCATAGAAGCAGTTGAGGATCCACCAACTACAAGACCATACCCTTAAGAGTCTTCCTGAAAGTGTCAGTTGTAACCAAAATAAAATGTTTAAGCATGTATACATCTCTGCATGCTACTCCATGCATTACATTACTAAATAAAAGTGGGTGGTTTGATTAAGCCAATCTTTTTTCTTTTTCTTTTTTTTTAATCAAATAGTGAGAATTATTTCCACAAAATTCCGCTGCTCTAAGTGAAACAGGAGTGGAGGAAAATACGCATTGATAATTGTGCTATGGCCTGGAAGTACACACTTTTTCATCGCTCACTTCTGATGCAGGCTGAAGCATGTTCCAAACCGAGGTGCTTTCACTAGACGCAACACATCTAAGCCAACAAATATAAGGCTCAGGATAGATTAAGTGCTTAAGAGTAGAAAGTGATTTAAATCAATTGAGGTGATACTTTCTTAAAGTCTCCTATTTCAGTAAAGCAGCCTTCAGATTTTAAGTGTTTTAATGATATTTTATAATCCCAATGACTTCAGGAAGCACTGGTCCAACTCCTATCTTCAGTACTGAAGCAGACATGATTTTTTTCATGCGCTGTTATTGGTGTATGCATGTATATATATGTGTATATATATATATATATATACAGTTTTATAGTTTTATACATATGGCATGTGTGTATGTATATACATATATACACACACATACAGCTCCAACTGGCTGTTCTGACACTAGACTATAAACACAGCATAATTCTATACATATTTAAAGCTCTTTTTTATTTGTGCTCTCTCATAATCCATTGTTGACCTCCAGCTTTTCAATTTCCTATTGCAAAATCACCCTCCAGGTGAGTGAATTCATGGGGAAATGGGGTGGGAAGCAAGAAGCAACTGAAAAAAAGTGGGGCTAGAATGGAAGCCAGAACTGTATTTCTTAACAATAGTAAACACTGCAAATGATCGCTATAAAAAGTGTTTGTTTGAGATACAGTTATTATATCTTGCCTAAATATTTAAGTTAGCCAAACCTCTGATCAACTGAAGCAAAACCTACGCAGACCAAGAAGTTAAACTGTTAGGGTGAATATGAAGCTGGCATTAGCACTGACAAAGGAACAGAGGTAGTGTGAGGCACATGAAACCACAAAAAGTGATCTCATGTCTTTAAACTGTCCAAAGAATCATAAAATAAAGTTCTAGATTAGTGTTGAGGGGACACATGTCATTTCAATGAAAAAAGTAATAATTTTAAATGACATTTCGAAACATTCCATGGAAATGTATTTGAAATGTAATATAGGGACTCCAATAAAGAATATGCTTTTAATACATTACAGATTATATGTGATCATCAGTTTAAGACTTCCCCTCAACAAGCAAGATAATTCAAACAGACATCTGGTCTGTCTATATAGTTTGTATTGCCACCCTTTCAAATGCAAACTCTGATGTTTCTTCATGGCTGGAGAAATACAGAGGAGGTATGGTTTTAATTTTTCAAACTCCTTTGCAAATAAGCTTAAACATTTTACAGTTAAAAGGACAGAATTTACATTTGCTGTGTCTGGTCAGTTTTAAAATTGTATCTGTTATGAATCATGTTCACTTTTAAAGTTCATTTAACTTGGCTTATGGTTTACTTTTGAAAAAATGTTATGCATCATTTGGAGCTGCACTCCTAACCACTATTAGTAATAATAATGGCGTGCAGGTTCTATCTGATGGCCCTTGTATAAACTTGGATTTCCATAGGAAAAAACAAACAGGATCCACGCAGACAGTATTTAGTCCCATAGGCTTGTGCCGTTATCAATGCCAGGAGTTTTACTCGAGGTACAGCTATTACAGAACTTTCAGCTGCTTTAATGAGATGTCTGTGTGGATATAACTAGGAAAAAAAAACAGCCAGAAATGTAGTAAAGTTTTTCACTTCTAATGCTAATGACTAAACATGCCTGTATGATGAGATGAAGTAATGAAGTAATGGAATATCTTCAGTAGGACATGAGGACTCTCTGCATCTTCTGGCACTGAGCTCTTTAGACCATTGTTGATTTCACAACTACTGTGCTATTAGCTCAGGTTACCTAAAATGGTCAGGTAAAAGAAGTACATCCAGCAAGAGATGCAATGCAATATTGCAGATAATTCAGTTGTAGGTATCCCAAGACATGAAACAGAAGTGGTTACATATTCAGCTCTCAAAGATATGCATATGATAAACACATGATAGTCTCCCATCTCTTGTGAAAGCCTGTGAAAACTATCTTGGCTTGGATAAGACACAAAGTACCCAGACTTTGTCTGCAAACTGTGGTCACATTCAAGTGTTAAAAGATTAACAGGTGGACTAAGCTCCTGCAATTTACGGAGATGTGGTTGGGTAACCTCATCACGTTTACTTTTTTTTCCCTCTGAAGTCTTCTCATTGTTATCCCAAACTGCAGTGTTTCTCATCAATCATTTTTTCTTGAGCCCTCTACTTGACTCTGCTCAGAACATACAGGTTTGGGGGGTATTTTTGGTATGATTTTTGTCAGTTTTGTTTTGTGTGTATGTCTTACATACGCTGAATTTTCTGATCGTACACAGGGATCTAAAGAAACCATGACATCTGAGCCTCCTCCAATAAACATAAAATGAGCCTCTCCAGAAGCAAAATGTAGATGAGGAACATAGGAATCCAGAACTCAGAATGAACACACATCATCATTTTATAACTCTATTTTTTCCCCTCACCAATTATCTGCAATTATCTATTGTAAAGAAAAAAAGGAAGAAAAAAACAAACAGAAAACAAACAAACAAAAATACTTGCACAGAAACCCTTTTAATAAGAGCAGAAACACCTTCCATTCAGGGATGTTCACTGATGTTTTCAACGCAAGAAAAACAATTTTATTAACGACATCCATCCAACAAATACAATGAAATTTCCTTTCGAAGACTCATCACATGAAATTCAAATATATGAAATTAATAACAAATATAAATTTTTACAACTGCAACTTGTAGCCTCAAAGATCAAGCTACAGTTTCTCTCTACTTTCCCGATGCCCAATTTTATATAGTTTACATAACAGTTCTTCCTGACTGCTATTATGATCTTAACCTTTCTTCCTCTATCTCCTGTCCATCACTGACGGATGAGGGGCCTCACAGGTAAAATGATCGTTAGTGCTCAAGGAATGCATATATCCATGTTATTGAGGATCTGCTCATTCCCCATCCTTCAAATAAAAGAGTCCATTAAAATGTTCAGTTAGAAAAGTAGAAGATAAAGAATCACATAAAAATGTCAATGAGTGCGACATTACCGACACACTGAGCAGCCATAAAATCCTGAGGTTTAGTTCCTGAAGCAGATGGACTTTGAAGTCTTTTATGACATCAGGCTCTTCCAAAACAATGCAACTGAGCCTGCAATGATCAACCAGTTCTTGAAGCAAAATGAGAAGACACCTCTACATTCCTGACTTTATCTTCCTCCTCCTCATTTCATCCTACTAGCTGCCATGGCAGCGGTACTCTCTTCACATTCACTGCAACTGTTGCATAATGGTATTGGCTTCTATGAACAATTCTAGCTTGAGTCTAACAACCAAATACTCCCACCCACCCAACACTCTGGCTTTCAGCTGTTGCGCTAAGAAAAACCGCAAGATATATAGAGCCTAGCTTCACTATGGATATTTGCCCAGAAACTGAGTATTTATTTGGACAAAAAAATACATCAAAACAAAAACAAAACAAAAAGAATATCCACTAGGGTTGTGCACATACGTAGAGCAGACAGAATCCAACCATGCAGCTGTTCATACTTCAAGATGAGCACTCAGCAAGCCTGCACTCTAAAGCAAAATGAACTAAAAATAATAATAAAAATAGATGAAACCTCAAATCCATAGATGGCCAGCACTTAAGCATAAAGTATTTCTCTGGTGCCACAATTGTATTTAACAGCAGCACAAATGTTTACCTCAATAATGCCTCTAAATCCAACGGTATTTATGTACTCTGGAAAACAAACCTGAAAACAGGCAATGCAATTAGCTTCATTTACCATATTTGGCAAGGAAGCTTGCCAGGTCTTCCTAATGAATCCAGAGCTTGAATGCGAAAGACCAACAGTTACCTAATAGAAACAGGGTAGGTGAGTAATGGCTAATGAATAATCTATTCCATGCATTTAGGAATCCTTTCCATTTCAAAACTGTCTATGAACACATCAAATAATTTCTTGAGCAGTTTCTTGAAAGCTTTCAAATTCAAAATATGTTAGTCAGATGCACTTATTTCTTGGCATAGGGATACTTGTTCCAGACTACAAACAATAAACTCTAAATTTTCACAGAAACAAAATGCTGAAATACGTGCTTAAAGTTTCTTGTTTTGCTGGATGTTCTTACAACACACCACACTGTCTTAAATATTCTCAGAAAGATAATTGAGGAAGAAGGGGTTCCCATAACAAAATCTAATGGGTTTTATTTGCACATTTCTCTCTGTCACTCTGCAACAACTCCAATTTGCAGGTTGCCGCACCAAAAAAAGAGATTAAACCTCCATACTGGATAACACTCTAAACAAATCCCTTTTGCTTCTCTTTGTGCAAGGGTAAGAGGAAAACAGTACTTCTGGAAGAACTCTTAGGGAGCAACACTACGCTGAGAATACCCAGCCAGTGCTGTATCTGCATCAGCTGCCTATTTGGAGCTCAGCTACATGCCTCTTCAGTGAGCCAAAAGGAATGTCACTCCGAGGAGCCTCACCTCTTCAAAAAGAGTGTTTACTTTGGAATAAAAGGTGGTGAGTTCACCCAGAAATGTGGCTACCTGCCAGCAATCGTGGAGACTGCTTTCTACTCCCATATTCAGAAGGAATGGGTAAGTGATTTGAGCACTAGCTTTGACATGCAGGCATCAGCTTGCTACTGAGCCGAAGGACCCCAAGCAGCCCACTCACAGGTTGCACCTTGGAGAAATACAGAGCAGAAGTCAGATGAAAATAAGAACCATCTTAATACTGATGTCTAAACCATTGTCCCTACTATACAAGTACAACTAGAAATGCACAGTATATGTTTAATATATCAAGTGTAAAGATATAAACATTACTTGTGTGCACCTGATACACCATATGTGTGTTGGAGATGAAAAAGGAGACTTAATGCTCCAACTCCTCATGCTTTTTAAACACATATATTCTAAAGTGAAGTCCTGACCATTTCAAATTCCCTGCTTATGTCAGTATAGGAGTAAAAGTAAGATTACAAACAAATCATAATAGATGTTACAAGCTTAAGAGAACAGATATACATGCACAAACAAGAAAATTGACACCTAGAGCATACTAAAGATGGGCTTTTCAGTCTTGTAATCCACCGTATAACGTATGACCAAATGCTGCAGAATTGATCAGCATAGATGCCATGTCACAGACCTGAAAAGCTTTCTCTACCCATTGTCCTGTAGCACCACTTCATGGAGAGGATAACTGATCACAACCTAAGCAAGCAGTTACTTTCACAATGAAGCAGTTAAGTTGTGCTTCATCACATAAGTGCTCTTTGTTGTTAACAAAAGATTTGCCAACGACTTTCAAAATGTTTTCATGAATTTAATAAACACATATAATTCTGGACACATAAAATGCCCTTACTCTCTAAATGCAAAGTAGCTTTGCCAATCTCTATTTTGAGTTTCAGAGCACGTTTGTGTTTGTCACTCTGTAGCACTTGGACCTGTCATTTAGCACCACTCAGCCTAAACCTCCCTTCATATAAAATAGCATTTCTGTTTCCATATCACTCATGTTTATTAGAGCCTTCACGACCTGCAGTGATGGGCGTTATGGAATGCCTGCAAAAACATATAGCTTACACAACTGACTGCCTTGCTGCAGACAGGGATTAGATGTTTAATTCCACCTGAGGTGCACTGACCTCACTGAACTTGATTCTGAACTGATACTGAACTGAACACTGAACCGGAGTGAGGAAAACCTTCCCATGTCAGTTTAAGCCTCATTGTTACATACACATACATTAAGTAACAACGATGTGAAATTCCTATTGCTGGAGTACTGAAGAAGCCGTAAGAGCAAATGGCTGAAGAGGAAGATTGTAGCTAAGGGATATACATTCAATAGCTAGTCTGTTTTCCAAAATAGAAGTGAAAAAAACTAACTACACTTATTGGATATTTTACACTTTATTGGATATTTACTGTCTGTGTTCTCTGGGGCTAATCAGGCAGTACACACATTACGGTGCTTCTTTTAGTTGAGCTGCTTAATATTATTATCTCCACTATTGCTGAAGGGGAAAGAAACACGTGCATACAAAGACTTAAACTTTCCTTCATGTAAAACTAGGTAACAAAAAACCAAAACTGTGCCATGTGTGCTGCATTTATCGTGTCTGCTGCATTATATCTTTCAGTGGTAACTCATAATGAATTGTACCAAATGCAATCTTCACAAAGACAACAAAGTCAAATGAGTAAGTTTTAATGTCTCCAAAAGGTCTCATGTTACATTAGCTTAAAACAAACAAACAAAAAAACAACCATAAAATCATATAGCAAAATACTACATACTCTATTATCAGTCTCAATAATAGGAACACCTTCCTTGCACAATTCCTGGCAGATGCCTGTCTAGCCTACTGTCTGATAAATTTAATGGCAGAAAATTCCAATACAAATAACCCATACAAATAATCCTTATCATTTTAATGGCAACACTCTTTATAGAACATAAACTTTCTTCTCTATAGCATACTGCTATAGTTCATTGTATCAATTAAATACACAGAGAAAAAATAATTTAAAAAAAGGTAATTCTCTTATTTGTTACAGTAGCCTTCAATATATTTCATGTTATTTTCACTAAGCATTTTCTTCTATAAGCAAGCACTGCTCTCCCCTTGTACTTCAGGTTTCCAGACTGTTAATCACTTCCAATGATGCCCTTCTGACTCAACACTTCTACTGAAATTTAGTATTCAGAACTAGCTATGATTTTCCAACTAAGGTCCTTGCTTTTCAAGTGCCAAGTAGAGAAGAACGATAACATTATGCATCTCACTGGCTATAATTCTACTGTTAACTTTTATCACTGTGTTAGCATTTTCACAACAATGAAACATTGCTAATTCACATTCAGTCCCATTAGATAACGAGTCCTCTTTTGCAGACACTGTTGCTCAGTCCATGGATTGTGCTGAAGCACTCAATATTTTTTTCTCCACTCAATAAAGACAAAATAAGTAACCAAAACCCACATCCTATTCTTCAAGATCATTTGCAATTCTAAGCTTGTTCTCCAACACACTTGCAGATCTCCAATGTTTCTATTTTCTTAAATATCTCTTTCATTTCCAAATAAAATTTGGAAGAATAAACCAACCTCAAATGGCCACTCAGTATGTCCTTCCACTGTGGCAGGGAATGAATAATAATTACTGAGACTGGTTTTCCATAAAGTTTGCACCCATTCCAGAATATTTTCTATACTACTACCACTTAATGGCTTAAGAAGATAGTACAAGAGATGTTCACAACAGGGGAGTTGGACTAGATGACCTTTAAAGATCCCTTCCAACTCAACTGAATCTATGATTCTACAAAATAGTCTCAAAAACGTTACTAAAGTGAAGATTCACGGTATCTGCTACAGGTCCAAAAATATTTAGATAAAATTTTCATCTCTGCTTTAAAGACAACAACTATGTAAGAACTGAAAACTACTCAACTGAATTTGATGTGAAGCTAAACTCAGTATTTGTCTTGAGGTTTACTCCATCTAATTCAGATGAGAAAAGGAGCTCGCGTTCCCCAGAGCTATACTTTTTCCCCTAAAACATAACTTACTAAAAGATGCCACCACAGTTCCTCTCTGTTTGGCGCCAGCCTAAGCTCCAGTATGATGTCCAGAACACTTGAATCATTCCCACTTTATTTGGCTTGCATTTTCTCTTCTGACTAACAGAGACTGTGGGACTCTTGTAACTTCACAGCCGAGGATCCCACACTGAAGGATAATAGCATTACAACTTCCCAAGCCAAACTGAATGTAACTTGCACCACTGCAATCACATTAGTGCATTCTGTTTTGTTTTCACATCCCAAAGTCATACAAAAGCATTCATTCACCTCTCCCTTTCCACACAAGGCTCCTTACCTATAGTAAGGAACTAACACTGCTGTTTGCCTTCCCAGACTGTTTACTAAACTTAGTAATCATCAAACTGGTGCATAAAACTGAGACCAATTTAGCAGCTCTCTGAATAGCATTTCTGCTGAAGTGTGTATAAGGTAAAGTATGGCAGCTTTGCAATGAGGAGAGAATTTTTAAAGGAAATCCAAGAGAGGAAAGTTCCATTTTCTTGAAGCAGTTATAAAACTGGATTATGAGCAACTCAAAGATGAGCCAAAAATGTACACCGCTACCAATCAAATAGGAAACAGGAAAAAAAGACATTTTCAGGTTCTCCTTCTCACATCTGAAAGTGGTTTTAGTTTTCAAGTTTATTCCCTTTTCTGTTGGACATTCTAACTAAGATTTAAACATTTTAGTAAAAATCCCCACTAGCGAATATAAGAAGTTCAAGACTGGGTATTAAATCCTCGGCGTGCAGAAGCTGGTTAATGCAGACCCGTGAGTGCATACAGGTAAAAAATTAAGCATTTTTTTTTTCATAAAGTAGCTTTTTATTTTAGAATCTGCTGAAATCTGATATCTCTTTGGAGAAAAATCCCTCAAAACTTGACTATGCATCCCCTTTTGGAAAAAGGAAAAATATTTTGCTCTGGTACAAACATGAAAAGGCTGAAGAGAAATATATTGCTTCCTTATGTATTTGTTGAAATATCATTGCTTTAGAGTTCATTAGTAAAAGCTAGAGTAAAAGTGCTATATTTTGTGGTTAGCAAATCACATCTTTTGTCATGTAGTTTGTAGCATTCAGTGACAACCATGAAAGAAGGATCAGTGAAAAAAAGTTGCTGATCCCTCAGGTTCAAAGCCAAACATTTCAGAAATCTCAAGCCTAAATCATCCTACTTTGTTCCCATCAAAAGTCATGCAACTTCATTTAAGTACATTAAGAAATCTTTAAAGATACAGAATCAAATAACATGTGGAATGTCTCCTTATCCATCACAGGTTAAGTACAAAATCTGGTCCAGGATGTTAAAGCATCGAGGTTCCAATACTGCACTAATTTGTCAGTGTGGTAGTATCCGGCCTCTGTAGCATATAGGCAAAAAAGGAAAGATCTCAGGAAACTATTAGAAAGCTGATTTCCCTCTCAATCCTGTTCATTTTGTATTACTGCCTCCACAATATCTCCAGTAAATTTACCCACGTATTAAAATACACGTAAGTATTTACAGCAATATATTCTTGGGAATTTTATCCAATAACTGAAGAATAAAAATCTAAGGTTTTTTTTTTTTTCCCCCCTTTAATAGTGCTCCATGGAATATGAATGTATTCAGCGAAATGCAAATCCTCAAAACTAAATTATTTGCTTGCTTTGCATATGATGGAAAACAATATATAAGGAAAGTGTTGAGAATACACCAACTTTTGCATATTTCACAAATGCAGCCAGTAAAAATAATAAAATTCCCTGATCTTCAACTACAGCTGAGATATCACAACGAGATAATTTGTCACACACAATCAGGTAGACAGGCTCTAAAGAAATTTCCACGACCCTTTCTACAGCTTTCTCCTCTCCTGCTGTTTTTGTGTTACAAACTATTGTAAACCACAGCGACCTTCAACATTCTTTTTCATTACTCAGGTTATAACACTGCCATGTCAGGTGTCTGTGCACAGCTGAATTCTATGAGAATGGAAACAAGGATCCTGACCCTCTTCTTTTCCTTCCAAACATTCTGCTGTGTCATTCTCATCCACTGAAATGTGAAACCATTGTAAGTGGATCACTCAGGCAGCATCCCAAATGGCTGTATTGTCATCTCTGAGTGCGCTGACAACTGACAGTGTCAATATTGTACTTATTTCCACTCTACTTTCAATGCTCCAAGGGCTCTTGGAAGGAATATCATGGCTAGATAAAACAATTCAATCAAAACAGACATGGTTTTTCAGGTATTTATTAAATGTAAAGCAGATGCAGAACGCAACTGAAAAGCATCATAGGAAACACGTTCTGCTCAAAAGATAAATGACGCTTACTTGGTTGTTCAGTAATGGAGACACTATCTAATGTGAATTCCAACAACAAGCACCAACTGTGAAAATTCGTTGTTTTGGTTGCCACTGAAATGTGCTGTTAATTGGATATATGGTTATATATAAACTCCTTGAAATTATATAGGAATAAAATGACTTATCCACATCAGGAATTTTGAAATGTGTGGCACTAGTAATGACAAAAATTAAAACAAGGTTTAAATAAATACTCATTTTGCGTTACATAAGGATTTGACAAGTCTGAGATTTTGCAGTTTGTGATGAAAAGTCATGAAATGCTGAGAACTATATGCCCACACACTTACTTTATCCAATACCACACAAGCAAATGCATTTCCACTTCCTTAAACTTTTTATTATTGTACAATTGTGTTGCTCCATCTCAACTCAAGAATCACTTTGCTAGCACAGAACTTTCCACTGCACTTTGAAAGCACAGTCATTGCACAACATCTGCGATGAATATTAGAGATTGAAGTCATTGCATGCTGTGGGCAAATATTTCATTAGATAGAAATCATTAAGGATTGATTGAAACGCACTGAACTCAAAATGCATCAGATTTCTGACTGACATCTCTGTCTTCCTTCTGAGTATTTGTCTTATTTCAGACGTTGCTCAGTAATCACCTGCTGATGGATGTCATCTACAGTAGTTTTGTTCAAAACTGTGAACCAGATTTTTTGGTAAGCCATCGGTTTGCTATTGATTTCAGGAAGATAGGTGACTTTTGCATCAACTGACAGCACATATTCTGTATGCACTATGATTTTTATGAGAGCATACCTGAACACACAGGCACACAAACGCTGCCCAAGCACAATTACTTAATGACAGGCTCCTAACATAGCACTTAAGCAGCTAATAAAGACATCATACTTACAAAAGCACTCAACAGCCAGCACTAAGAAAGTTGTAAAAGCTACGTCTGAAGTTCAGCTTCATGTTTCTACTTGTAATACAAATTCAGCCATACAATTTGATTGCACTGATAGCTACAAAAATATTTTTTAATGAGAGGGATGCAAACATACAGTAATCACAAGCCCTGCACAACAGACAAGGAGCTACTGTGAAATCCTGGGAGCAGCTGAGACACAGAACTGCCAGGGAAGCACAGAACTTCTAAGCATGTCTAACCTGAATTCAGGTGCCCAGCATGTAGCTCAGAGAGGAGCTGGCTCTCCAGCCAACTCCCACTTATATTTCATCTCTATTAAAACTCTTGTTTGTGAAACCCTGGGCTGAAACAGAACACATGCAAAGGTATGAAAAGCTGTGGAGTATTGATATGCCATTCAGTCCAATAGAAAACACAAAATGAACCAAAGTACACAAAGAAACTCTTTATCACTCCTCAGTCGCAAGGATTTGTGGACAGGAATACTTTTTTTTAATTGAACAAAATAAAAATTCCATGCCTGCATGTAAGTAACTACAGAAATAATGCAACCTGAGGAACCGTATATCTGAAAGTCATGTCACAACTGTTAGAATTTATTTCAGATCTCCTTCATAACTGGACTGTGAATCCATTTTCTTTTTAAAAATTCCTTCATTGATAATATACCATTTTTCTGTTAAGAGGCAGAAACACTCAAAGCAAGCAAGACCTCAGAGTGTACTCCTTAACGTCATGCAACAAGAGTCATCTTAAGACCGTGGGACCTATTTCCTCCCTGTCAGGAATGTGTGGGCACTGTCTGTCCTGTTCAGTGTTACTGAGCATTACACTATTCCAAACACTGCTTTTTGGATCACTTAATGGATTAAAGACTGTCAGCTCTTAGCCAAAAAAAAAGAAAAAGAAACAAAAATTGCCAAATGACACATTAGAAGCCCTATATTGTTGCTAAGTACTTACAGCAAGTTCACTTTGACAATCTGTCACAACACAATGGGATGCTCTGTCACAGATGAATCACCTAACACCATTCATACAAAGGACAAGCACAGAATTCAAAGGAACATGACAAGCCATGATTTGCCTCAATCCTCTAAAACATGTTAAGGTGGAATGCAGAAGAGAAAGCCAAGAAGGAAGAGATGAAAGTTTAAGGCAACAACACAATGTTTCAAGACAGCACGTGTTTTTCTCTGCTGCAGTTGATGGACATGGCATGACTAAATGGCTAAATATGAGGTTAATTAAAAACAAACAGTTCATTTTTAAAATATGTATTATTGACTGAAAATATTATTTTCTCAGGAGCTTGTTACTTGAGCATTATTGACTTGATGGAGCATTATTAGCGTGTCAATCACTTCCAGGCTATTTTTATAACCTTGTTCATGTTGTTTTATTGCAACATATACAGATAGAAAAGTAGATACACACAGTAAAGAGTATTGGAATTCATAATACTTACCAACAGTATCTGGTTTTCAGTATCTGGGGCCAAGAGGAGGCTACAGGAGGAACTTTTAAAGAGGAAAAAACATGGAAATTCAATAATCATTTTTCTTAGCCTTGTTGGTTTGTTCCCCTGACGTCTTATAGATGGGACTATTCAATCCTCAAGATCAAAGATGGTTTCTTGAGACATGCTGGATTATACTATATGAAACTTAGACAAAGCACATAAGTTAAAGTATATTATGTATAAGCATATAGAGGGGATGAAAAAGCCTGCTTAGTTAATTGCATATACACAAAAAAATCTGGTGTTTATGCTCAATGTAGAAGCAATAATTATGTCAGATATTATAATTCAAGTTAGCGTTTTGAAAAGAGGCTGCAAGAGTTCTGATGCCTAGTTGAGCCACAGAACAACAGCAATATTAACAGTTACAAAGCAAAGTTCTTCATTTAAATTGCCACATAGGTACCACACTGAAGAACTCCTGTGCTCTTTGGCTATCCTGTTAGTCACCAGGAGATAAAGAGTCTGAAGAACTGCCAAGATCAAGACTGAAATCATGTGGTATAAATAAATTTCATCAGGGACCATGAGTGTTCCCGTTACTAGCTAGGTCAAATACAGTGAGTATACTTTCCCCAACACAGCCTGTTTTCTTGTGTTCGGCACAAATTAATACAGATAACACTGCTGCTGTATGAAATGTATATTTTATTTGTTTTCTGGAAGGCAAGCAGGTAGTAAACATCTGCATCTCTCCAGCTGCTTTGGTCCCTTCCAACTGCTCTCCCAAGATAAACCCCTGCTCAGTTTCCAGGACTGCCTGAACCTTTTTCACGTGCAAAGTTAGCAGAAATGTTTAGTTTCATTTTTACCAGAGGAAGTGAACCATATTTTGTGTTCTTTACTTCAGACAGTCAGAAAACCCATCTGCAAACTGAGCAGTTCTGTGCTGCTGTTTGTTTCAGGCCAGGCAAGAGAGCTACTTCATGCAATTCTCCACAGGCTACCCTAAATAAGATGAAGGCACGGAACAGCTTATATAAGGCAGTGGGAAAAAAAATAAAAATAAAAATCAATTCAGACAGTGGCTTCTAAACATGCATCCAGTGCCATCTTCCCCCAAAGCTAGCATTTCCCAGAGTAAGCTTTGCCTGAGTACAAGACTAATTCAAAGTCCTATGGAATGCTAAAACATTCAGATGTATAAGGCAACTGAAGACATTTTTGTAAAGCAACACTCATTTATTATAGTGTCCACTGGGCATTGACTGGCTCCAGCAAAACAGGGAGATGCATGTGACGTGAGTGTTTTCAATTTCAACATTTCTTTTTCTTGCATCTGTCATGAAAAGGAATAAACCACAGTAAGCTGACAGTTCCTTGTAATTCAGTGTCACGTGGGATAGTAAATAAAGAAATAAGACAAATTATTTCCTTTTATGAAAACGTCTAACCAAGAGACTTTGTCAAGCTACCACCACATTTGTGAGGATCTGATTTCCTTTTGGCCCTGGATGAAGTGCAACTATGCTGTGCAACTCTCGGATTTACTTATGCTGGGAAGAAAAAATTAAGCATTCATTTTATTTAACTCTTTTTCAGAGCTTGATACAAACAAGGTTAGATCTGTATTTCAAAACAAATCTGAAGGAGAAAGTATGAGAGGCTCCTGAAAAAAAAATACTAAAAGCAGCACTCTACAGTAACAAATAAAGAGAAATCATTACTTGAAACCTTTACTTTAGTAGGTTTAGATCTGTAAGTCTGCATAAAATCTCTCAGCAGAATTGGCTGTATTAGTGAAAATAGACCTGTGAGCCAATTAATTTTCTCATTTGTATTTTTTGCAAATGTATGGAACTTTCTGTTGATGGCTGTCTGGGTCAGTGCTCTGCTGGAGGCTACCTCCATCATAAAAAACAACAGTATGATGCTATAAGCACATCTGAACTAAAGGGTTTGCTGACCACACTGAAACTAACATGAAGAAAAGGCCTGAACAATTTAAAATGCGGTGAGAGAAAGGAATCCAAATTCAAGCTTCATTTCAAATGTAAATTTTTACAGAAATAAAACCTAAAATTGGTTTATTAGGTTATTTCACAGCTTAGAACATCACTTCATATGAGATAATGTCAGTTAAACAGTTATTACAGGGATAATCAGAAGAGACATACCACACATGAATAGGGTAACCTGATCATCAAATGCTTTGTCTTGCATCATGTCTAAGAACACACCAAGGGAAATAACCAGATTAAAAAAAAAAAGAAAAAGTATCACCCAAAACAAAGTACACTGGGTCACCTGAAGGACTCTGCTGGCCATTGTCACAATTTTGTGTGACAGAGACTATCTTTATAGCTTTATTCTTTGCAGCTCTGTATCTAACCTAAGATCATAAAACATGGTAAACTGATAAAAAACGCCACACTTTGAAAAAGCTATCTTGTCACCACAAGCTTTTCACAGAATCATAGATTCATAGACCAGCTTGAGTTGGAAGGGACCTCAAGGATCATCAAGCTCCAATCCCCCTGCCGCATGAAGGGCCACCAACCTCCTCATTTAATACTAGACCAAGCTGCCCAGGGCCCTATCCAACCTGGCCCTGAACACCTCCAGGGATGGACAGGGCATCCACAACCTCTCTGGGCAGTCTGTTCCAGCACCTCACCACTCTCATAGTAAAGAGCTTCCCCCTGATATCCAATCTAAATCTTCCCTCCTTCAACCTGAAACCATTTCCCCTTGTCCTGCCATTATCTACCCTTGTAAAGAGTTGACTCTCCTCCTGTTTGCCTTTGCTGACTACGGCTCATGATGGCTCAAGATTTTTTGCTATTCCCAGCAGCTGTGCTGCCCTTATTCTTTTAAGGCCTGGTGTCTGCTTTATGTTTCCCTTCCTAGCTATGAGTTTCTGTGCTTGCCTTTGTGGGAAGTATTGCTCACATAGCCATGTTGGGAGCCACATCAGAGAACCAGTGTTAGCATCTGCACAGGGGAAAAAGTGGGAACTTGTAGTGTGAAGGAAAGAATAAGATAAAACACAGAGATTAGACAACCTATATTCTGAAAAGCAGAATTGCAGGAGCACTTCTTTGAAACAGAAGACGCTTATGCAACAAGGAATCTATATTTTCTTTATAAGAGGTCAGAAAAGCCTTGGCAATCTTTTCCCCAGTATTTTTAGAGAACAAGACTGAGTTTATATACACATGCTTGACTGTAAAAAATTACACATGGAATCTTTTTTTCAGTCCTTTTTTTGCTTTATTTGCAAATAGCTGATTTAAGTCTATACCTCCCTGTAAAGTTCATGGAAGTGTGCTCACCCTTACAGGTGGGCACAAAGTTACTCATGCCTTCAGAGATCTGAACAGTTCACTATAAAAGCACTAGATTACAACTGGTTTCCCAGCTTCCCTTTTCTCACAGATGTCTTATGCAGATGTAACAAAGTTCTCTATGCTATTTCTTTGCTTACATTTTCCATCCAGAAACAGGATTAAGAACAGCAACACTTTTATATTTCCCAGGCTTGTTGTCAGGTAGATACATAGAAGAACAAGAAGTACCTAGATACTACCTAAATGTGGGTCACAAAAATACAAGTGATAGCAAGGCATAAAGGAATAAAACAGAAAAACAAGTCCTAAGCATATTTTGACTGCTAAATGGGCCTTAAAATTTAAACCATTTCCAGAATACAAGGAGCAACTGCTCCCATTACTCTTCAGAAGAAAACCTTTAGACCTCAACAATTCAGTATTTCTTTATGTTACTGTAAGAACCACCAAAGCAGATTCCACCGAGAGCAGACAGCACGTAATCTACCATTACCTTTATCCTCTCACAGAAATCCAAAGCACTTCGGGCAATATTTAACTTGTGACACACTGCACAGATGAAATGCTTTTTATCTTTATGGCAAATTAGGCTTTAACTGTTTTATACTGATTCTTAGAGGTTTAATCAACAAATGGAATTCAGGTGTTCTGAATGCAATGAGGCATAGTTCCTTACAGGTGAAGCAGAGAGCTCTGAACAAATGCAAACAACCTTCTTCAAACAAACAAACAACAGAACACTGGCAGTTTTTCAGACTTTGAGATTTTCACTGGATTTCTGCATCAACAAGCAAAGAAAGACAGAACAATATTGCTCCATTTAAGGACAAATGCCTTTGAAATAGAATTTGTAAAGCCCATCAGTATAAGTATAGATGTAAAATGAGCATAAAAAGTATTCAGAAGAAATGCATTGGTATATATTTCTTCATGCTCATATTTTCCTGCTACATTTATACAATAGCTGTAAGTGAGCAATAAGAATAATTTGAGGATCAAAACTGCCATATTTTAAAACAGTAATAGTAATAAATTGCAGCTCATGCTTCTGCAGCCATTTCTAAGGTATCATTTTTTCATCATAAGCTTTTCAACAGCTGTGACTCATAAACCATAAACACTTCATACCAAGAAATTGCAAATGACAGATGATTTATGATGTGTTTGTATCTCTCTATATAAAAACGTTCTTTCTCTATATATAGGTCCAATGTGTTGGATGCAGTATGACTCATGTATAAAAAGAAATCGGTGATGCAACCAGGACACCTGACATTGAACTTTAGTTGATACTGGCAGGTTCTCATTAGTGTGTTAATTAATTATTTAAAAACTGAATCTGATAGATACCGAACTGCTAGTATTGTCTCACAGACAAAGACTTCGATTTAAACAGTATATGCTTCTTCCTTATACAGAGCCACAACATTCCTAATCTGTGGTATGTGTCTGATCACATTGGATTCCACAATTGTTTTATCACTGGAATCTTTTAAAAGGGAAGCATATATTCTCTGTCAGCAGTGCTCCACATTTCTCCAGAAACAAAGCAAACCAGTTTTAACAGCTTACATCAAAACTCATCATATCTCTTCAGATGATGGTTTCCCATCATCCCTGCATGATATGCATACACCCATAGAGTTTTACGGACTATACGATGATTTCCTGGTAAAACAGAAGAACTGCTTCACCGTACTTCACATGGAAGGTGTAGAAATATCATTTTCCAGAACTGCAGTACATACAATCCTACAGATATAATCAGGTAACCCTAAGGACTATAAAGAGTACCCTCTCCAGAAGCATAACATCTATATGACACTTATAATTCATCTATATGCGTCGATATGAAGCACAGTACATCTTAAAGTAACCAAAATAATAACTTAAAGGGACCAGGCACGCAGACCATCCATAACTGGAAGAATAAACAGCAGTTAGTTTCTGGGTTCCTGCTGTTCTTTCCTCACTCTGACTTATCCCCACAGTTCACAATTAATCCATAAAGCCTGTGTAGGAGTTAAACTTTGTATTTTATTTTATGTTTCTCCAGCAGTATGAGGCTGTTCATTTGGGCCATCTACAGGGATCGCTTCACTACACTATAAACGAGCACTAAATGTAATGTGCATTGCACCAGCAAAAGAGAGTGGGAGTAAAAAGAAAAAATTAAGGTTTTTATATATTGAATAATTTGTTGCAGTTGAAGCAAGGAAATGATGCATCACATAACCTCATATGAAATTTAAAGCTGGATTATTTGGGGTACTTAAGTTGGCCAAAAGCACCTGCAATGTAAGTGTCTTTGAAAGTCCCTAAATTCCATCATTTTGGCTGCATTTTGGCTGCAGCAGAAAAATCTTAGATCTGTTGCATGCAATGCAGTATATGCTGCAGTATTTTTCCAAAATAGAAGGAACTTACAAATAATAATAATATTCCGTTCCTGAAATCTCTCGATTGTTCTCTGAGTGTTAAAATTGGATATTCCTTTTTTATCCCCATTTCAAGAGAAAATCCAGAAAAAAAAAAAATTAACTATAGAGGAAATAACTAATTAAAATGAGGAAATTTAGACTCGGCTATACATTAGACATAATCAAGTGCAAAATTAGATAAATTGAAATTTCTATTCAATCTATAGGTTTTAGTTAAGATAAGAATTTCCATTTACAATATCCATAGGTACCAGCTGAAGGAGATACATGATTTTTATGTTGCTCTATCAGCTATTCAATAAGAACACTTCATCCACATTACCTATAAAACAAAGTGAGAATAAAGCCTGAAGGAACAAATCCTCGACTGCACTATTCTGGTCTACAACCCAGAAAAACAGATTATTTCAATTTCATTTTTGAAAAGGAAAAATATCACTATGGTACAGAACAACACTTTGAAGAAGTACAGAAGTCCACACACTAAGGGGGAAAGGTAATCTGTTTAAAAAGTGTATGCCTGCCCTTCTAAAAGTCTTTTCAGGTTCAAAAACAAGTAGAAATAAGTGCTAGTTTTGATTTGTGACACCAAGTTAGTGAAAGGTGGAGCCTACAGTCCAGATGAATGTAGTGGAAGTGGACAACACTTGGGCAGTGTAAAACTGTTGAAAAACTTGTGCTTTCTGGATACATGGAAAGCTTGGAACTTCTTAATGCTCAGATGTGCTTAACTAGTAGGAACTTGGATAGCATGGATAAATAAAACCTTATAGGGAAAAAATCTACATTAGAGAGATAAAGGCTCACTGAAATAGGCTAATACAAGTAAGAAAAGAAGATAAAACACAGTACAAAATGAGCAACTGTAATGCAAAAGAGCCAGAGGTTTACCTGCATAAGGTTTACCAATTCCAAAGACAGTATGCAGAAAGGAAAATACAGTAAGTATAGGAAAGCTCAATCTCTGCTATCAGTCAGGATAATGATGTATAACATGAAGAAGGATGCTTTATCAGTATAAGGCTATGTGGAAAGAACTCCATCAAATGCATGCAAAGCCCAGGAAGCCTAACACTCAAGTTGAAGGAAACCAAACCAGCCCAAACTGAAGGAGCACTATCTAACAGCAGTGATTTTATTTTTACTTTGACATTGAAAGTGATATCAGATATTCAGAAGATAGCAATGTATCAACGGTTTCAACACTATGATTCCAGAAAAAAAGTATAGAAGTAAACGGAAAGCAGAATAAAATGCTACATAGACAAAAACTGATCTTGATAAAGGATTTTTTTAAAAAGACAAATTAATACAAAAGAAACCATGTTTTATAGCCACTTCAAGGACACTGGCAGAGACAACAGATGGGAGAAACTTGGCAAATCATGACACAGAATAGTGAACTACTGTTCCCTAACTCCTATAATGGGGAAAACAAACATACATGTAGCATCATATAAACTTAAGAAGAAGGTGGTTCAGAGCAAACAGAAAAAGGCAAATCTTTATGTAATTCACACTAAGTTGCAGAAGCTGACCCTCTGAGGATGACTGCTAAGAACTTGCCTGGATTCAAAAGTGCCTGTTCAAATTCTTGGAGCAAAAATCCACTGGGGCTATTAAGCAACAAGAAACCACCTCTGGCTCATAAAATCCCTAGACTACAAACTGCTGCAGCCCACAAGTACAATTTCGTGCCTGACAAGTTCCTGTGCCTCTCTTAAGCATCTGCTATTGACCACTATTTAAAAAAAGGAAGAAAAAAAAAATTGGGCTAAATATATCATCCTGGTAGAGAGGATCTGCTCCGTCTTCACTCTAGGAGAACTTCCTAGGCAACTGACTGAGGAGTGAGATTGGAGGATTTGAAGAATTTATCAGCTTTCCTGCCTAGCCAAATTCCTAGCTGTAGTCCCTCCCAAATCACTTCCAGAGCGTTCACATTCAAGGCAAATATCATGATAAAAAATTATACACTGTAGTATAACAATGCAGAAGAATACATGGATAAAAACTGATGATGAATACATTTCAGTTTAAAATATAGAAAAATATTTCTAATATTCTCAGACAAAGACTGGAATAAGATTTCAGTAGAAACAGTGAAACAAATGACTATTTTTAAGATTGAAGTTGATCACAGAAGAGATTACATCCCATAATTTACTGTAAAAGCAGTAGACTGGACACATCAAGACAAAAGATTCTTTCAACTCTTATACTGCTAATGGAGCCCTTGATCTCAACTAGGACCTTGACAAATTAAGCTCCAGAAGAAAGAATCCAATTTGTTTTGTTTTGTTTCATTCAGACCAAGGAATGCAGAGGAATCCGAGGCACCTACTAGCAAACACAAAGCTAAAAATCAGCAGTTCCACAAATTGATGTCTGACAGAATAAACATGAGGAATTAAGCATCACCTCCCACAAATCAAAATATAAAGACAATGTCAAAAAAAATAATAATAATAATGGCGGGGACCAGGCCACAAACAAATAGATAGACAAAAAACAGAGGTGAGACAAAATCAAATAAGGTCCTAGAAACATTCCTCTGTTACAAAATGAATTTGGCTTATTTATCCAGAACTAACCTTTCATCTCCTTTGATTTATTGGGAGTACAAATATTACCTTATGCTCCATGGTGATGCCTAGATGAAGAAATTGCTATGGCTGAGAAATTAAAGCAGAGACACTGTATTTTTCAATTTTGAGCACAGTTGTTGTAAAACGTTTAGAAAAGTCACAATCATTACACTTGTTTCCTGTAATTGTGTCCCTCTTCCATTTGAATATTTGTACAACTGTACATGTATGATTCTATCTTGCAAACAGCAAACTGTATAGATCAGAACATTAGCTATAAATAAGTATATCTTTCTTTGGTCTTAAAACCCAAATTCTTTCCAGGGAAAGACTGTAATTAGTATGACATGGGGGCTTTTAGCAGATGTGAAACCGGATAGATTGAGCTCTCATATGAATAGCCTGAAACAAGGTCTGTCTTGCATGGTTTGTAGTAATGGAGAGGAAATTGAGCATTAAATACAAATCAACAATCATTCATTTCACTGCAGCAGCGGAGCAACAGAACTAGTGAAGTCACTCTTTTCAGCACCTTGCATCCTGCTGGACTTTATTTACAGCACTGAAGCTCCCATCTTTGGAAACGGCCACCTACAGGGTAACTCAAACAAAGAGTGATTAACAGAGAAAGCAATTTAAGGTGCGATTTTTATGCACAAGCATCAGAGAATTGTCATTTTCTCTGTTTGCCTTTAGATATATTCATTAGGCTATCATTCTAACAGCTTGAAGAGAGGTCAGTGCAGCATAGTACTGCAAGACACAGCAACGGTAGATATTAGCTGGATACTTGTACAATGAGTGAAGTTGGAAGATTTATTAGTTTTCTAATCCAAAGTCTGACCTGACTCTCCATTTAAAAGTTGAATAGGAAGTTGAAAATCCCCTCTAATGTTTTTGAGAGGTGTGAGGAGACGAGGAAAGCACCTGCAATGCATCACTCTGTTTAGATTGTAGCATGAAACACTGGATTTGTTGGCTGCAGTGGTCTCTCAGTAGAGGGAACAGACAACAACAATCAAGGAGTTCACTGCTCATTATGTGTGAAGAGAAAAATTGAATGTTATCCACTGAAACACTGGAATGCTCTCCAGGTCAACAGCTCTAAAAAGCTGCCATAAAAAAGTCTGACTTAAGCTCTGAATAACTCAAGTTCATGCTGATGTTTAGATACAACTATTTGAACAATTTAAAAGAAGTTAATATCTGGCTATTTAGCTGACATTTGTGATGTCCAGCAAGCAAATACGAGTTCCAGGAAAATAAGGCTCTTAATTGTACTTAGTAAAATTGCTCTTCACAGTGCTCCCTAGAGGGAGAAGAATGCCACAGTAAGGCTAGTTTGTTAATGAATTTTATCCCATTTGTTCAAAGTTGCATTGTTACCAATGACAATGATATCAATATTAAACGCACTATCGATTGGATTCACACATTGTCATATGCACTGTTTAGAACCACGTTGTCTCCTGTGAAATAACACAAGACAATTGCTCCTCCTCAGTTAGCTCTTCCTTACCTTCAGACAACCAGTGCCCATCCCAATGCATAAAGGCCTGTTATGCCATCTCAATGCATAAAAGCTTCTGTTTGCTTGTAAAGTACTCTGGTGATGGTACTTCTACAAGTTCTATTATGCAAGAAATACAGTAGAAAGAATTTCAAACAAAACAATGGTGTAAAATTCCTCCTGGGAAGATGAAGATACATCTCACTTACTATTTAGATAAATAATTTAGAAAGAGGTTTCTCTGTTTTCTCAACTTGATTACAAGTGAATACAAAGCTAACAAATCCATCGACCAATGCTACAGAACCTAAAGCATTTAGCCTGATTAATATGACTGTTCACAGTGTTTTAGGAAACTGTAGTAAGTGAACTTAGAAGGGAAACTCCTTTAAACACAGCTACCTTAGAGAACAAATACATTAGCATGAGAGCAAAGACAGATATTTCTACTCAAAGTAGAAACAAGAATTTGATAACTCCAAATAAAAAGATCTACACATTGAAAACATAAATCCAAGAAATATGATAAGAAGTTATAGTATTTTCTAAGTTAAAATAGCATTCACACTGTGCAACCTGTAGCTTCAGTTTATGAATCATAGGATAGGAAACACAATCCATATTTTTGTGTTGTATCCATAAAACATTTGTTTAAAAATAATAACAATAATGATTATTTTATGTTCTCACAATGAAAAGATTTGCCTTAGAGTTTTAAATAAATCAGCAGATGTTATAAACTTTCCACATAGGATTATAAAGCAAGAGTAAAAGAGATGGCTTAAACCAATCTGTCTTCAAATGATACAAAAAATGCAATATGGTTTCAGAATTTCTGACAGTGGGAGCATCTCTACAGATTTTTATCCGATTCAGCACACTGCAATTGAATTCATCAAAAGTCTCCCTTTAGGCTAAACAGGGTCTCTGAGAAAAATCTATGCAATTATCAGCAGCTCAATAATTGGATGCACAATTTTAGATTTACTTACAAGTTTAATTGTATATTATTATTTTTTTAAACACAGAGAAGTATAATTATAACTTGTATATTCAAATATTTTTAAAAAAATATGTCTTTGAAAACTGGCCTTTTAATCAAGAGAAAACAAGGGATATCTCACTAAGGTTTTGTCTCAGATTTGAAAAAATTCTGAAATTCAAGCTTTCCTTTCATTCTTGATCCTATGTAGGACTGCATAAAAATTGGAACTTTTATTCACATTAAAATAATTTGTGGTTAATAAATAAAAATAATCATTATAAGTTTATAGCAGTACAGCTTTGTGAATCAGGACTATAAGAAAGAATTCTCTCAGCTCCCTTACCCTGATGACAAACTAGTAAGCAAAGTGAATCAGTCCCCAGATGAACTGATTTTTATTAAAAGGAAATGTTTTTGAACCTTTCTTCCCCAGGTAACAGGGTCTCTTCATTCCTTGTTCAGGAACAAAAAAAAACACCAAAAGGATCCAGCCAGCAAGCACAGTAAAGCTCTGCCCCAAGGTAGAAAGTTCTCAGCAGCTAAAAACAAACAAGAAAGCAGAAGTATAAACAGAATCCCAACAGAATGCCAACTTCAGCTTCATTGGTACTTTGTTCACCGCAGTACCGAAACCTTCTTCAGACAGATTTAGGAGATGGTGCATGACATGGAGAAGAGGACTAGAGCATAATTATTCACTGATTCTCACAACACAAGAACATGGGGAAATGCATTATTTGATTAAAAAGGAGATGCTTATTCATATTCCAATTACACGTGAATTCATTGCTGTGGAATGAACTTCACCCTTCTGTAACAGTCAACTAACATTATGACAGACATTCAGGATGGTTGTTCCCAATCTCTTGTTTTACATGTTACACAAATACACACAAGTCTTCATGAGCTCCAAAAGAGATCAGAGAAGAAAACACACCAGCTCTACCACTGAGTCACAGAAGTCAAAGTGTGTGAGGTTTTGTTGTGTAAGCAACCAGTATAAAAACTGAAATGTGGTTCAGAAAAAGGAAGGACAGAATGCGACCTGATCTTACTGGATGTGGACAGGAGACACAAAGGTCTGAAGTCATCAGCTTCACTTACACCAGCACAAGCACCATCCAGGACTATTAAGCCCAAGCATTAACTGATTGATAGATTTGCTCTGAAAACAAAAGAAGGGAGTCTCAGTGATCAAAAATAACCAGTTAGCTAAACATCTATTCATATCACCCAGAAAGGATACAAATCTATATCCTGTAATAAATGACACATTAAAAGAATTTATTTATTTATTATCTCCCACATCTAAGAATAGCTCTTGTATATTGTTTCAACACTATGGATACGTGAAACTCAGGCTTATCCCAAATTTTTTAACCATGAAAAGAGGCATTCTTTACCACACTGACATAGTAGTCAATAAGTAAATCACCAAGAAAAATGATTAGTAGACTTGACTTAGAAATTCACTGAGCTTTTACAAGTGCAGCATGTCTACAAAGAAGCTTCCCACTACCAAACACAACAGCAATGATCCTACTTGTTTGGGAGGCAAGAATCCCTTTGTACTTCTCCATTCTTTGAGCTGCCACGTTCTGATAATGACTGGATTAATGATGGACAAAGACAACTGGGCGTTACTGACATACAGAGAAGGCCTTGATAATACATCTCCTTCAGC
Organism: Pavo muticus; assembly: GCA_016647715.1. Taxonomy (NCBI): domain Eukaryota; kingdom Metazoa; phylum Chordata; class Aves; order Galliformes; family Phasianidae; genus Pavo; species Pavo muticus. Next base: position 1,300,225 of record JACDJE010000071.1, read on the forward strand.
AGCATGGCTTATCACACTGGCCGCAGTGTGCTTGAGAAACGGGGCTGGGAGTTGGACAGTTGGAGATGTAAATGTTGTCAAAAAGGATCTACACCAGCTACATGCCAGCAAAAGATCACACATGAAGTAAGGCCGAAAGTTTCTATCTGAGTACGGCTTTAACGTTGCCAAGAGGAACGAACAAAAATGAGGATTTGTACCACGACAGCTGCAAAATACAACCATGAGTTGAATTCCTCATCAACAAACATGCATATTCCTGACACGGATGACTGTTAGGATACACTGTGCAAATACTAACAACATCAAAGGAAAATTTAAATGAGCACTGCTAGAAGACTGCCAAGACAGCATCCAGCTTCATTACTTTTTTGTTCAGCATGACAGACTGCTTGATTTTGGTAACTGTATCTTAGCAAAATAGCACAAGGAAGTGCTCTCATACATTCATTTTATATAAGCTAAACAAAAATCATAATTTTATGAACTCTGCAAGGTGTGCAGGATGATAATGGTGAACAAGATTGCTAATCTAAAAGGTTTCACACTGAAAATAAACAGAATTAATAAAATCAGAGCTTTTTTCAAGAAAATTTTGAAGTAATTTCTTCTAATTTCACCCTGCAAATTACTTGCATTTTCCATCTTGCAGTGCTTTGTGTTTCTGTGAATGCAGCACTGATGAATCCCAGCGGTAGATCAGGAATTCACAGACACAGAAGTACAGGTCTATTAGCATTTATTTAAAAGCCCCAAGGTCTACAGAGAGGAAAAAATTAAGGAAAACCAACAAAATTATCAAGGCTACCAAATTTCTTGTAATCAGAAGTAGAAATTAAAGGGCCAAAGCCTCAAGTTCTGTACAGCATTCCCCAGCATGGTATGATCTCACCTAATAAAATGAAAATCAGAAACATGTAATGGAAGCAATCAGGTTTTCAGACACCTGAAAGTCAACAGGAACTGTGTCTGCTTATGCTTAGGCTGTCTTTAGTCCATTATGTGGGCTCCATACTACCAAATAAGAATCCTACTTATCCAGCCACACGCTGTCGTCAGAAACATAAACACTGCCCCACTGCATGACGGAGTCTGACTTTAGAGAGTAACACACGGGTATCTGCTGTGTGCTGGTTGGTAGAGCTTTGCTGTTATGAACCACTCACATAAAAGCAGGCCTGATTGCTTCTCCGTGCCATTTTTATGTATAGCACTCATTAGCGCACAAACACTACCGGGGAAAAAGATTTCTAGTTCTTCTTTTTACTAGAGCGATTCAGGGGGAGGAGGTTGGGAAGTAGTGCTCATTTTGGAATGCTAGCAGTAAAGGGCATTACGCTTAGTACTGACACCCTGTATAATTTGAAAAATGATGTGACTTTCGGGTAAACACGAACATGCCATAAAGAAGGTGTTCTTATATTAATTAAAAAAAAAATCAAGTCTGCAGTCTGGGTAATGAGCCAGAAAAGGGCCTGATTTTTAAAACATACATTACAAGGCATGAATTATGTCCTTAGCTATTTGAAAGTATTTACTGCCTATTTTTTTTTTTAAGCCTATAGAATCTAAGATTGTCTTCAGAAACCAAGAAAACACAGAACAGATATACTTGATTATATACTTTAAAATGCCATCCATAAACTGCTAAATCAATTTGAGCAGCAATACAGTATTTAAATTGCCACATTTGTACTGTGAATTACAACTGTTTCACAGGAGTCTTTTAACAATTAGGGAACTTTTCTATGGGCTTCAATGAGTCGCAAATCTGAGCAGCTGATGGGAGTTTTGCTGAGTAAGAATTAAATACAAACCTCAGGGCTTGTTTGTCTGATACAAGTGCACAGCACCACTCAGAAGTTGCTTTTAACCAAGCCCTCAGTGTGGACTGTAGGAGTTGGCCAAACAAGCAGAAATAACATCACTTTTAAAAATCACTACCAGTACCATGAAATTGGATACCACACATTACCGTACTCAAAAGTTGAGAGTCTACTTATTTAATTTGGATGAGCTTTCAAATAACTGAGGACTAAAGTAATCTATGGTGGGCACAACAACACACAGGAAATACTGCAGCTGATGTGTCATATACCCTTCCCTGTAGCTGTCAAAAGAGAACTCATAAACGCTTCTGAAGGGCCTGTGCTAGACGTGCCAAAGCACATTTTCTCAGTGAATGGTTTTCAAAGCTTGTGCAAAAAAAATAATGACAATTTAAAAATTAATTTAGGCTCAAAATGAATTTTTATTATACAGGGAGAAGACAGACAGAAAAACAGAACGGATATAATAAAGTACAATTATTACTTATTAATATTCTAAAACTCCAGGCAAGTTTGAGTTCTAGTATAAGACAGACTGACTATAATGCTAAAAAAGCTAGGCTTATTTTCCAAATAAAAATAGAAATCAGAGTCAAGATGTTGGGTATGCTAACAATCACATAGTATTTACACTTTTCAGAATGAGCATCTTGTAGCAAAATTCTTAGTCCCTCATGCACCAAAGTATAGTCAGTACCCTCAGGTTTTATTAACACGTTCCACCTCACCACTACCAACAGAAATACAACAATTTACAAGCATGTGAGACTCAAGACTAAGGTAATGCTGAATTACCATACCTCCTTGACTTCTGAAAATATACAGACTATACATTATAAATGGGTTTAATAAAAAGTTCTTTCCCTCTACATTGTCAAGAGGAGGCATGACAAGACTGTGGCAATCTGAGGTACAGGAATATGAGCAGTGCCATATTCCAGAAGCCCACAGAGGACAAGAAAGGGATTGACTGCCAATTGAGATCACAGCCCATCAGGTTCACTTCCTCTAGATGTCTTCAGAAACCTCACGGAGCTTGGTTATTTTCCAGACATTAGTCGTTCTTCACCAAGTCTCTAAAGCCACTGGGCTATTAGATTAATTTTTAGTTTTACTATGAACACCTCAGTACAGGTGTATATGGCTACAATTAAGTTTATAAACAAACAAACAAACAACTAAAAGCATTAAACAATCAACACTTGCAAGCATAGGTTACTTGACAATCACTGTTAATGCATGAGTAACTTCCCTCCTGTTCATGGTCACTAGCATGCCTCTAGTGATTTAGAAACAAAGCAAAACAAGGCACAGGTATATCATTATTTTCCCTTACATTTTGTTTACTTGTGTTCATTTGTATTTTGTTTCCTGTGGCATATATTGCCTTACTGATCTTTGCACTTTGGTTCATTTCCCTTTATAATTTCTGTTCACTTGCCCTCCTTTAGAAAACAGAAATAATTCCTGCTCCATGTTATTAGGTAGCTCTACATCTCCATGATCTTCTAATTAGTCAAGGGACTTTGTCTTTGGCTCGCATACCTTGCTGTGGACCTAATAGACAGCCTCTGTGTCATCTGTCAGTCCTCAGCACTACTGAATGCCAGCAGCAGCATCTGAATGCACAGATTTCCTCCTCTCCAAATCTTGTAGTTGAACCACGTTACCATCACATTCAGCACATGACTTCAGATACAGCCAGCTGTAGCGTGCTGTTACCTGGCAGAGCACAAGCGTAGGCCCAAAGTTGGTGCATACACATTCGTGCCAGAAATGCAGCATTTCACTCCGATTTCCTGAAGCACTTGTCTGGATGTGAGGCAGCAGTGTGACAACACTGGGCAGCAGGTGCCTGTGTGCCCTTTCTTCCTGGTGTGCCTTGCAGAGGGAACAAACCTACAGCAGGCCCAGCAAAGCAGACAGCGCCCACCGCAGGGATGCCATGGGAGCAAGAGGTTTACACTTGCTTTTCTTCACTCACACAGAACCTCTCTGCCCACATTCTGAAGCAGCCTAACTTCTGTCTAAATAATCTCAACTAATCGCTACTTTTGAGTATAAACAGAAAAAGCAACAAATCATAACAATAAAAGGCAGCCATATTAAAAACAAACCAGCCTAACCTATTCTTTGAGTGGGAGTCTCAGTTAAATGCAGGATCTGCAAATTTTCCATTTCATCAAATCCTGCTAATAGAATTCTACAATCTGGTAGTTTAAGCTGCAAGTTAGAAAAAGCCAGGGAAACATTTGCTTTGGCACTGGCAGGTTCTCAGATTTTTCCAGTTGGAACAATGATAAATGACTTAACCCTGATCATTTTTCTGAAACCTGATTTTTTTTGTTTGACATTTATTTACAGTTTCTATAAACACTAACACCTATAAAACATGGTTTACTGTTTGATTGCTTGGCGGACAAGCAAGCCTTAAATATATAAATTATGAGCACCTAGTTAATGAGTGACATGACGGACATGAAGTTTTATTTACCATTGGCATGAGCCTTCATATAAAATTAGTGGCATAAGAAAGCCAGGTTTTGTGAATGCACATAGTCATACCTATTCATGGCCTGACTATTTTTTTATTTTTTATTTTTTTAAAGACTTGACATAAGACTGTGGCCTATGTGTAATTTCATTGCCTGGAGCAAGGTTAGGGGAAAGCCGCTCCATCTGGCAATTTCCCTTTGACTGGCACATAGTTAAACAATGATGCAGTTTGACAAATTTCAAACCCTGCTTATGAAAAAATAACATAAACACAATAGTCACTCTGAGTAGATTGTCCACCTGTGCAAGCGGGCATGAAGTGTTAAGTAAAGGCTGCTGGTAATGAATAAAGATGCAGTGCATAGTTGGATTAGGTCGTTCCAAATGTAAATCACTGTCAGATAAAGCACTTGTGTTTACATGTAGCATTAATATTTTGATCAGTATGTTTAAGAGAATTAGCTTCTTAATGCAGATGTTCTCATTTGGACCTTCACACCCGTAGCTTCAGCCAACTCCTTTACCATCAGTTATGTCAACATGTCATAAATCTTAGCAGCTTTAACTTCTATTTTAAACAAAGCTTTGTTGTACAATTTGGAGGCGTGTTTCCTTCGGGTTTTATTTTTGGCAAATTTCTTGTTATTTTGTTGAAAATCTGACACATTAATGTCCAATTAACCATCTTTGAGTATTTTACTGACAAGGATCCCAGCAGCAATCAAATGCCTTTTTATTGTAAGAACCCCTGCCCCCAGTCCAACCAGCTGTATCCATTATGTGAACAAGAAGTCTTTATAATCTTGACGCACAAACAATGAAGGCAATGCATTTAGCGGAAACGGGACATATGTCTCAACAGCTACTCACTCTGTGTCCTTTCAGACTACGTACAATAAAGGTAAATACACACATCTGCAAAATGGGATACGTTGAGATTCCAACAAAAAGATTGTGGGGAGCTTTATTTATTTATTTTTATTTTATTTTAAACAAGAGAAATCTGTTGATCTACTTCAGTTATTTTAACATTGGTGCCCTCGCTGCTAAGAGGACAGGACACCTTTGGTAACAAACAGCCCGTACACAAAATGGTGCAAAATCTCTCTTATGTAACTGCAAGAGTGGCAGCGGTATTGCTTTATAAACTTCATGCCTTTGTCATGAAGTGAANACCTGAAACCATTTCCCCTTGTCCTGCCATTATCTACCCTTGTAAAGAGTTGACTCTCCTCCTGTTTGCCTTTGCTGACTACGGCTCATGATGGCTCAAGATTTTTTGCTATTCCCAGCAGCTGTGCTGCCCTTATTCTTTTAAGGCCTGGTGTCTGCTTTATGTTTCCCTTCCTAGCTATGAGTTTCTGTGCTTGCCTTTGTGGGAAGTATTGCTCACATAGCCATGTTGGGAGCCACATCAGAGAACCAGTGTTAGCATCTGCACAGGGGAAAAAGTGGGAACTTGTAGTGTGAAGGAAAGAATAAGATAAAACACAGAGATTAGACAACCTATATTCTGAAAAGCAGAATTGCAGGAGCACTTCTTTGAAACAGAAGACGCTTATGCAACAAGGAATCTATATTTTCTTTATAAGAGGTCAGAAAAGCCTTGGCAATCTTTTCCCCAGTATTTTTAGAGAACAAGACTGAGTTTATATACACATGCTTGACTGTAAAAAATTACACATGGAATCTTTTTTTCAGTCCTTTTTTTGCTTTATTTGCAAATAGCTGATTTAAGTCTATACCTCCCTGTAAAGTTCATGGAAGTGTGCTCACCCTTACAGGTGGGCACAAAGTTACTCATGCCTTCAGAGATCTGAACAGTTCACTATAAAAGCACTAGATTACAACTGCTTTCCCAGCTTTCCTTTTCTCACAGATGTCTTATGCAGATGTAACAAAGTTCTCTATGCTATTTCTTTGCTTACATTTTCCATCCAGAAACAGGATTAAGAACAGCAACACTTTTATATTTCCCAGGCTTGTTGTCAGGTAGATACATAGAAGAACAAGAAGTACCTAGATACTACCTAAATGTGGGTCACAAAAATACAAGTGATAGCAAGGCATAAAGGAATAAAACAGAAAAACAAGTCCTAAGCATATTTTGACTGCTAAATGGGCCTTAAAATTTAAACCATTTCCAGAATACAAGGAGCAACTGCTCCCATTACTCTTCAGAAGAAAACCTTTAGACCTCAACAATTCAGTATTTCTTTATGTTACTGTAAGAACCACCAAAGCAGATTCCACCGAGAGCAGACAGCAAGTAATCTACCATTACCTTTATCCTCTCACAGAAATCCAAAGCACTTCGGGCAATATTTAACTTGTGACACACTGCACAGATGAAATGCTTTTTATCTTTATGGCAAATTAGGCTTTAACTGTTTTATACTGATTCTTAGAGGTTTAATCAACAAATGGAATTCAGGTGTTCTGAATGCAATGAGGCATAGTTCCTTACAGGTGAAGCAGAGAGCTCTGAACAAATGCAAACAACCTTCTTCAAACAAACAAACAACAGAACACTGGCAGTTTTTCAGACTTTGAGATTTTCACTGGATTTCTGCATCAACAAGCAAAGAAAGACAGAACAATATTGCTCCATTTAAGGACAAATGCCTTTGAAATAGAATTTGTAAAGCCCATCAGTATAAGTATAGATGTAAAATGAGCATAAAAAGTATTCAGAAGAAATGCATTGGTATATATTTCTTCATGCTCATATTTTCCTGCTACATTTATACAATAGCTGTAAGTGAGCAATAAGAATAATTTGAGGATCAAAACTGCCATATTTTAAAACAGTAATAGTAATAAATTGCAGCTCATGCTTCTGCAGCCATTTCTAAGGTATCATTTTTTCATCATAAGCTTTTCAACAGCTGTGACTCATAAACCATAAACACTTCATACCAAGAAATTGCAAATGACAGATGATTTATGATGTGTTTGTATCTCTCTATATAAAAACGTTCTTTCTCTATATATAGGTCCAATGTGTTGGATGCAGTATGACTCATGTATAAAAAGAAATCGGTGATGNTTAATTTTATATTTTCCTCAAACTTCACTAATTTTTTTCCAAGTATTTTTAAGTCCTGAGAAAGAAATGACGATTTTGTATGAAAAGTATACAATACTAAAATGAATTTATCTTTTTTTTCCTGAAAGACTAACACAGCAGACAAGATATTCTGCAGAACACTTTTCTTTCTGAAATTTTGAAGAAAAAGCAGGAAAGAGAGGAATTTTTGCATTTTGATAATTTTGTCCCATCACAAAATATTTTGCATACCTCATAACAATGGGAGTTCTAAAGTTCGCTAATATTTTACTATTTGATATAGTTTGTTAACTGCAATTTGTAAATACTTAGTCTCCAATTGATATTCCCATACATCAGTCTCAATAATTAATGCACACTACTACATCCATAAGCTTGTCTAGAAGGACTATCAGCCTTTTCACAGCTTCTATGTCATGACTGAAATCAAGGTATTGAGGTAAGTTCTTAAACAATTTCTCCCTTTTCAAAGAATTTATTGGAGCATTTTGCTGTTTTTCAATATAAACATAAATGAAAGAGCCAACAGCTAAGGCAGCAAGATTCAGCTCATGCATCCATCACGGAGACAATGATCTGAAAGTTGTAGACTGTAGATACATTGCAAGGAAACAAGTTTGTTTTGAACCTCATTTCAGTGGCTGGAAGACAACCGAAGTTTTTGAGCTATAACAGTCCTCTGGATAAATAAAAGATGAACAAGAAAAAGCACCACATTAAAGATATCATAAAAGAAATGATGGGACAAAAGTGCAATTCTCCTTTTGCCTCCCAAATGAGAGGAAGTTGATATTGAAAGACAGAAAATTATTTGGTGTTACAGAGTTTAATTGTTCTTATAAGTATTTACAAAACAAAAACAAAAAACCCCCCACAAAACATGTACCTAAAGCAAAGCAAGAAAAGCTACCATGAATTATAGATCATTTCCTTTGTCTGCCACAGAAGGTGAAAACCCAGAAGGAATAAAAAGTGGAAGTCTGGAGAAACTGTCATATGTCTAGAGTCCATCATTCTGGTTGCAAGTCAGTAAAACATTACACAGCTACTGAACCCAACTGCTGAGCAATTTCACCACCACCTCTGTACTAGCACTACTGCTGCTACCTAGGAGATGATGCATCTTTGTGTCCACAGACAATGTGAAGCTGTCTGAGGGGCAATAACATCCTTTTCTGGGTATAGTAGCTGTTAGCATCTGTAGGATGAAATTTCTTGTATTTAATGGAAATAGTGTAGTATATGGATTTAAGTTTGGGTCACTATATCACATAATGATGCCACTGCCTGGTGGCACAGTGAGGCTCTCAAATCTCCTTAATTCTTGGTAGGTGTAACAGAAGACACCCACAGTCAAGACTGTGGATCCCTTCCGGCAGGGAAGGGCCCTGATGGAAACTCCATAGGAAGACAAAGCAGAACTATGTTTTGAGGAGTGGCACGTCTCCTCATGTTGAACTTCAGAGTCAGTAAAAAATGAAGATCTGGCTGATCTACTCAGAGACCCTAACTATTAAGCTAATATCAAGTTAATTTCCTGAAACACTTTAGCAAAGAAAATCAAACAGTCTCAAAAATGGTAAACACTACTCCTTACTCTCTTACTTGAATTCTAGAGATTCATTATTCAAAAAACATTGTAAACATTAAAATCTGATTGTTGCTTTGCAACTGCATGCACTGTACACTGCAAGAATTCTCCTCACTTCAGTGAGAAATCTAACTCAGATGTGTCAAAGTCCTAAATACCATTTTAATTTCCAAAATTATCAAAGAAAACTATAAAACAAAGCTGAACAGTGTCTCACTAATACTTCCAACAGTCCACGTGCATCTTTCTTCGGATGCTTCCTCAGAGCCACACTCTCAGCTTTCCGATATCCATGAAAAACAATAAACAACCAAAGGCTGGTCTCCTGCTCCAGCTGCAGGGCCAGAAAGCTCTAGAAGGAATGATGAGAAAAATCCTGAAACTGAAAGACTGCAATTTCTTGCAAGAGAAAGAGCGCTTCGTCCAACAAGGAGATACTGACCCATGTGACTGGAAAGGGAATGAAAGTGTTCATATTAACTATTTTTTCTTCATTGTAAAAGACATTAAGACCTTGTAAAAACAAAACTGAGAAGCCAGAGAAGCTGCTGTCACAGACAGCCTATGTGGGACCTATTGGTATGACAACCAGACAAAATAACGTGCATCACTGTCTTGCAATCCCTAAAGTATAACCTTATCCTATCTTGTTCAGCCTGACCTGAAGCTGTGCAAACCAACCCACATCTGAACCTGCTTTTGACCTGAAACTGTCCTTCAGATACAACACATAATTGCTTACTTCTGCTCATTAACAATCTCTTCCGATATTCCACAGTGCTCAATTAGTTCTCACATCATTTGGCTTTTAAGACCAGGCAAATATAAAATCAAATACTATCCATTTCAAGTCCCAAAAGATATTTTATTCTCTTCATCTTCTCCACTTCATATATTTGATATTCACTCTTATTTTCTGATCTTCTGGTCTCTCCCTCATCTTAGGAATGACACTACCACAAAACTTGTAAATTTATCTAACTGCTCCGTCCTGTTTTACTACTCTGAAACATATATTGAGATGTCAATTTGATACAGAAAAGGTTTGATCCATTTTTACCCATAAGATAAATATTCCTCCCTCCTTTCTATTTAATCATTTAAATTTAATTATGATAAATCAATGAAACAAAGTGATTAATTAAAACAAACAAAAAAACCAGAATGATATACTCTTTCAAAGGTGGCATATAAAAACATTTTAAAAAATACCACGATTCATACACCAAAGGTTTCCAAATTCAACATCAAATTAATATAAATATAATCTATACATATCTAGACAACATTGTTTAAAAATATACTTGGAAGAAATAAATGCTTTTGCTGTATGATGGTCAAAAAGCAGGCTCCTAAATCTTCCCACTGCCTGGAATGGAATCAAGTCACTTAACACTTGCTGTTGGTTATGCTAATCCTTTAATATTACTATTTATTCCAGCTAAGAAAAAACGGCGAAGCCAGCTGTTCGAAATGTCAGCATTTTAATGTTCTCAATGTTGGTGTAATATTTTATCACCTGTTCTTTATGTGTCTTGATTCATACACTTAATTATACCTCAGGGTTACTTATGGGGATAGCTATCAGTTTATATTGATTTAAGACTCCAATAAAAATTGCACAACAACATCTGAATAGATATAAAATGTTAATGACATAAAATTTTCTAGTTGCCATCCATCCAACACAATAAGGAAACTTCCTTAGAAAGCTGTCTGAAATTGACATAATGCTTTTTTTATCATTATGGTCAAGGGGAAAAAAAACCCACAATAAAACATTTTAGGATAACATTTTTTCCAAGACCTTTATGCTGACAGTCTTATTTTTGTTTAACATTGGTGTAAGCAAGCAACTGTAATGGAGTTAGCACACAAAACACTCAAAACCAAAGATCAAGGTATTCAAATATTTGCCCACATGTATTAAGGTGTTAACAATGGTACACGAGAATACAACCAGTTTCTTCAAAAACCACAACCTCAACTTCAAGAACAAAGTTATAAAACTCATAAAGCCAAACTGAGTGCAACCAAGTGCCCAAGAATCACAGTCCTCACACTGATGTTCCCCTACCACATTCACCATTCAATTGGCTCTCTGCAACAGCCTTATGTTATAGCCAAAGCACAGCTGAGGGGAGCAAAGTCTTTTCCCCATCTATTTATTTGCACAGGAGGTACTCACCTCTACAAGCAGAGAGCAGGGGATAAAGGAACGGAACACCAGCAAGCACTGGCATTCTCTTACTCCTTCACATGGCTCTAGCCATGAATCCAATCAGAATCCAGTCCCTGTAAGTTTCCTGGAGACAGCCTACAGTATTGTACAAAATATTTTGCTTTAAATATCGCTTGCTCATCTTAAGATTCTGAAATACATTCTCGTTATCCCAGGAAAGAAATTTAAAAGATGAAGGCAGTATGGGTGACTCTGCAGAGAAAGAGGTAGGCCAGCATTACTGAAAATAAATAACGTTTTGTGGTATTAAGTTATTTGGAGAAAATAAAACAGTAAACAATCCTCTATTATGCTTTCAATTTCTTGTTTAATCTCACAATATTGCTTTTCTTGCAGGTCTTTTTGCTCAAGCGTTATGTCAAGCCATAAATGAAAAATAATGGTTGCACGTGGGGAAAGGAATACAAGATTTTATCTAGCCCTCCAAAGAAAACAGAGGAACTGAGTCTGTAAGGAAATACATGATCCTGGATAAGTTCCTATCCAACCTACTTATTCTTGTAAAATATAGAAGGTGTCAGTCAGCTTATCACCCATTAGAGCCAAGCCTGTATGAATATGGAATTTGTGGATTCTGCTTCTGTTAATAGAATTTTCTATTATTTGTTAATTAATTCTTTAATAAACAGTGTAATAAAAACTGATGGAGTGCATTATAAGTTCTCAAAATCTCCAATTATGTTGTGATTCCACTGAAAATGCTGCAGAATAACACAAACACTTTATTTGCCTCCCTCCTCTGCTAACAACACGGAATTGCTATTATTTACTTACATTAACAGACAAAAGATACCCGTTTTATTCCTGTGCATAAACACTGATTCATAGAAGCTATGTGAGAAAGGAAAAGAACAAGCCTTTTAGTGCTGCAACACGTCTAGATTGGAGAAGTTGTGTTCTCTGTAAAAATGAAGTTTGCACTTCATCCAATGGGATTCCAAAGTTCCTCTTTTGTTCACTTACAGTAAATTCCTGCAGGAAATGCCTGAAGATTTCTAGAAATGCTGATGTGCAAACAACACTACTGCTATGGACCAACTTAAGTTCTTATCAGATGCCATTTTAACACCTCACTTTTTAGCACCTCATTTTTGGATACAGGCTCTTGCAAAGTTCTTTCTAATTGTTCCTACTATACCACTTCTCAATTTTTTACTTATTTTCAAATGTGTTTACCTGACTATTTGGTTGTTATGTTTATTTGATGTTGTGTGCAAGTGAAGGCAAATACAGTAGGCTACAAATCGGTTTTCGCCACAACATTTAGAAAGATCAAGTATTAATTTCATATTTTCTCAATATAATACCTGAAACCTCATTATAGTTTTCTCATTATATTAAGAGGATTCCTGGGAAATGTTTCCTGCAACATTTTTCTACAACAGTAAGACTATTAATAAGATTTGAACATTTACTGGTTATATAATATAGTGCCTGACCCTTCTAATTTATTAAGCGGTCACAGGATAACATTATCCACTTCAATTAATGAATTGAAAAGCAGATGAAATCTAAGAGGAGTTCAGTGATACACATCAACATTGAAACACAGCTGAATACAACCCAATGCTAAGGAATGCAAATGTTTGTTTCAGAATGCAACATTTCATCAGGTGTCCAGTCCCAAAAATCACGTCCATTCAAGGCTTTTCTGGAATCCCCTCAGCAACTTTGTCTTCTTAAATGCTCAGAATTAAAGAACTAAATTTGAAAAGCTATTGCTTAGTAGGAAACGGAACTCAACATAGGACTCAACTAATCACACAGTCCTTGCCTAGGCAAAGTTCTGACTGAAGTTGGGAAGTTTGGATGAAGAAAACCAACAACTCCCCTTTAAGGCAGAAGAGAGAAGGCTTCTGTTAGTGCCGGTAAACCAAGCACTTCCCAAGGCATGTGAAGCCCTCCAAACACTACTGTTGTGCAGTTTTCTATTAATCCCTATATTCTGTTACTCAACTATTTTGGCAATAATAGGAGCAAAATCCATCTCCATGAACAATGAATTTCCTTTGTTTTAATTGAACTAATAAGTACAAACTGTTAAGAAAACTACAATGTTCTCAGCCTGGAACTGAAAATAGTGCAATGATAAAGCTCACTATCAACTTAAATATATGAGCAATTTGAAACATACTTGCTAAGCTTCAGAGGGTGAAGATTCTCCAATTTTTTTCCAAATTGTAAGCTGCTTATGTTGAAAATCTCAGCCTTTTTGAACAATCCTACGAGTCTTTCATGGTTAGACAGCAATCATAGATCAGTTGGCAATGGAACAATGTAACAAAGCAGTATGATGATGCAATCCAAGAAAGTCTTTTCTTTCTTGAAAAACAGACTAAAGCATACAATAAAAAGTACACTTAGCACTTTCTACAACTGTGGATTTCACTAAGTACCACTCAGTATTAACAAATGACAACTGCTCTGTATATTATTAATTTCAGTAAATTTTATCTTTTCCTCTTTAAACTTTTTGAGAAGGTTAACTTGATTTCAGATGCCTAATTACTTGGAAAAACACAGTATTTTATCACCTCTTACAGTCAGCCCTTCCCACAGTTACTGTATGAACAGTAAGTAGGAGTTATCATGGGTCAGTGCAGAACTATAATATCTTATATCATATCCTCTATTCTGACAAAATATTCATCAATCCTTTTTTACTCTAAATGTACTGGTGTAAGATCTCATGCCTGTTTTGGTAAGCTCTCAACAACAAATCCAAAATACGGGATACATATAGTCTGTGCTTCCACATTCTATAGGACACAAAAAGCCTTAAGCATAGTTTCTTCCTTCTATATACACAATATATAACCAGCAGTGGTTAGTTAATTTTACATTGACATCTCTTATAGTAGAGGCCTAAAAATTCAACTAAGAATTTGCTATACTCTTGCAGGATGAAGACACAGAGCAATTATGCACAAGAAACTTAAACAGTTTAATTATACTTATTTATAACTTTCAATGTAATGACATGCAGAATCTTTAAGTAGAAACAAGGATTGACTTATGAGATATATAAAATTGTGCTTTGCTGGGATGAGGTGGAGGTGACTTCCACTGAAGTCCTCCAGTTTGCTGTAGGACAGATAGCTGGGGAAACAAGAAAAGAACCCAAAACATTCAAGAGGCATCATAAACTCCAGGCATATTTTCCTGGGAGCTTATTCTGTGACCTGAGCACTTCAATATCACTCTGAGGGCATGAACAAGTATTTTCATTCACAAAGATATACTAGTAAGGACATTAATTTTGCTGATTATCATTCGAAACAACTAAATATCCATACTCCACAGGCATTCAGTAGTGTGGCAAATCAGTAAAAATGCTCAGTTATCTTATAGAATTTTAACCTTTACAAATTTGTTAGATGAGTATTAAATACAACATAAAAGGGTCATTAGGAAACAAACACCATAGTTGTAAGTAGCTGTAACTGTTTCCTGCATGCTTTGTAAATTATCAGGACTTTGGTTTCTGATGTAAAATACATTTAAATACTCAGTTTAAAAAAAATTACGTTAAAGCACCCAAATGGATGGAATTAACTTCTCCAAAGGCAGCATATTCCAGCATTTGTGACAGAGAATATTAAAAAATGGTTTAGAGACTCTTTCACTGGTATTTTTCATTTTTTTGTACATCATACTCCTGTCTGCTCTTGCTAGTTAGATTATGAATATGTTGGGGCATGGATTGTCTCTTATTCTATGTCTGTACAATGTCTAGGGTTGTAGGGCCTCTTCTCAGCTGGGACCTTAAAGCACTAATGCTATAAAAGTATTACTAACAGCAGTAAAGCAGTTCTTTGATCGCATTGAATTTTGAGAACTTAGTAGAGCAATGGTTCAAAAATAAGTAGTGACCTGCCAGAACCTTATTTATCATAGTTCAGCCACAATCTGACAAAGAAATGCAAAGCATTAAATTCCTCTCTGATGAAACACTACCTGTTTAAATGGGTTTACTGGAAGAGTGAATACAGTACCTTGTATAGAAAGACAAATTCAAGACTAATTTACAAGCAGAGAAAGAGGGAAAGATGGAAAGACAGAAAAAAGAAAGAAAAAGAAAGAAAGAAAAAAAAACAGAAAGAAGAAAGAAGAAGAAAGAAAAGGAAGAAATAAGAAAGAACATCTAGCTGTAAACAAATGGTTAGCTCTTTGAATATTCAACAATAAACTGGCTGTGCATGTAGAATATAGGCTGGCTCTTTTCCAGTACTACAAAGTCCTAATTAGTGATGTTGAAACTGTGTATTTTTGTAAGTGATTAGATTGTTACAGGGATCCATACAGGGTTAAGAAACAGTGCAGATGATTACTGATTACGGAAATGTTTACTGGATCTAAATGAAGTGACCCACATAGCTCCTTGGTATCCTCTTACCTCAGAGCATTGCAAAACTTATCCACACGGCAGCTAATGTCACCATTTGTCTGCCCAGAGTAACTGTTTCTACTTCGCTCTGGTTCTTAAAGCATTTTAAGAGATTTTTTTGAGGTTTCTTAGGATTTGCTGCAATAGCAAATTGTCTTGCAATCACAACTGTTTCTATAAACACACTGTCTTTACGGATTTTGCCTTGCATTTAAATTTCAAAGGATGAAACAGAGGATACGGGAGAGCCCATGCCACCCAACAGCACAGATAAGCAGTTGGTGGGCACAGAGATGCTGTGTACTCTACAGGTTATCCTCTGCCTCTCCTGCCTGCATCAGGACTGGGGATGCTTCCTCCATCTAATCCCGCACAGTTTATCTTGAAGATGCATTACAGGACGCATAGTTTTCTGTTCAAAGAAAACGAGCTGTGATATTTGCTACTGACTTGCAATGCTTTTTTGCTATACCCTGTAGAGTTTTATAGAAGTCCAAAATCCAGAAAGACTCAAGCTAGTTTGGAAGGCCTCGTTAACAGGTCTTCAGCAGTGACTGTGTCTGATCATAAAAAAAATGCAGACTGAAAAATAATTTGGAGTCTGATTCAAACTGAAAAACCACCATCAATCAACCACCATCAATTTGCTCTTCACCAATATTTTGGATCAAAGGGGCTTCAGTTCCTAAGTTTTGGTTCCAGTCTTGCATAACCATAAGTCTGACTACAGTTTTCAGAGTGAGTGTAGCCAGGAACCTAGTTTTTAGTCCTACCTACCAACTAATGCACATTCACAAACAAACAGGATGAAAAAAGAACATAAAATAACAACAACAAAAAAAGGATAACGAGGTACATTTCCAAAATAAACTCATCTGCTTCAAGAGTAAATGCAGAGCATCCATAAAATATCTATTCCTCAGAATAAAATCGTATCTCCTTCAATTGAGAGTATAAGTGAAAAAAATGGACAGTCTACTTTTTTACTGTCTGCTTTGGAAAGAAAACATGCTCATTATGATACAGCTAATTTATAAAAGAAAAAAGAAAAAACCATAACAAATAGAAATTAAGCCAACATATCACGTGTAGCAAGATAAAAAGAACTGCAGATTGGTATGCTGCAGAGTATAGCAACTCTGGAGGTGATCCAAATTCTCAGAACCACAGCTGACAACCAGGGGAATAACTGAACCACCTCCGTTGTCTATTGCCTTGTAACAAGCTTCCATTGTAAAATCACATTATTAGAAACTGTCTGTTTTACAGAATGCTTAAAAAAAAATTGAGAGAACACAAGCATAATTTTTTAGGGCTCACTTAAGGCAGACTCAGAATGTAGAGGGCTTTCCCTCCGCCCCCCTCCAGTAATTGCTATTTAAAGATCATTTGAATGACCTTCTAGTACATCTTAGCCATCTTTTTATTTACTTGTCTGGTAAAACCCAATCCTTCATCAGGCCAAATAGTCAAAGAGATGGAAAATTTAAACCTTTCCAGCTCCTGAAGGAAAGTTTCTCCCAACAGCTGTCTTGCTTTATGAAAGCATGAAGTCAGTACATCCAATCTCATGCTATCAATCACACGGGCTGACATTTCCTGCAAACTGTGTCCACAAGACAAACGGGAAAAGAGAACCTAAAAGGAACAACAAATTGCCAAAAAGCAGATGGAATTATGTGCTCTTGTTTATATTTGGCTGTTCAAATGAGCCTGGTCTAAATGCCTTCCCCTTCAGAATTATAGCACTAAGCAGTCATTTGCATCACTGCTGAAAACACCTGACACTCGTATTAAGAAATATTGGGTTTAATTGCAGTCCATTAAAATGTGGAAATGTCTTCGGTGTAGGATTAATGATTTAAGTGAACTGTCGGCTTTTAGAGTATTTTTAGGCCCTCCTCCTGCAGATGCAAACATCCTCTTGCTTCCCCCTCCCCTCCCTGAACTTTTGCAAAAAAGGTCTGCCACATGTTTCTCATCTCCTGGCTTTAGGTAAGTAGCATTTAAAATGACTCTGAACATCAAGCATCTATGATTTGTGACTTTCAGAAGAGTGTTTGTGTACACAAAGGGATGTTAAATTGTTGTTTTGACTTTAATCTAAATAATTTTCATTTCCCCTTACAGTGAATATTTTCTACACATACCGAAACAGGATTTTGTTTTTGTCAGTTTTTATACTTGCAGGAGTATGAAGTTACGCACTGGATGGAATGCACTGACCGCTGGTACTCGGCTCGTGACTCTCCTTACCATACAGCGAGGTTCTGCTCCAGACACAAAACGTGTGGTTGGATTTCAGTTACACTGCCATTTATGTCTACGTGTGCACACAGAGCAGAATGAGGGGAACAACCGCTGCTGCTACCAATTTTAAAATCATGGAAAAAAAAAATACAATGCTTTGAATACTGTAAACACCGTGAATACGGATGCTTTAATTTTCTGCAAAATAAATGAATACATAAATCTGCACCTTGCATGAAAACATCCGTGCAATATTTTTACATTCCAGGTTATCAACTTGAGATTCCTTGACACTCTTTAGGGGAAACTGAAAATAATAACATTTTAACTGAAAATCATTTGGGGCGTTTGCCCCAGCAAAGATCACCAGCCCACTACACCTATGAAGTTTTTGGTCCTTGCCCAGCACTGACCACTGAACAGTATGAGTCCTGCTGGATCCAGTGACCATGGAATAATGCCTGTCCCTCTCCCACCCTGCTCTGCAAACCTGTCATTACCCAACAAAGATCTACAAGGCTGTGCTAATCAGGTCTCAATTTACTGACAAAATTATGACAGGTAATGTTTTCCCCCCTACTTACAAAAAAATACTGATGGTAATGATGCAAGAAATTATGAAAATTTTATGAAATGAGGTGGTTTCAAAATCCAATAGGTTTGAAAAACAATACTCTCAGCAATTCTGCTGTCTCCTAGCTTCAAAAACACAATTTTCCAATGTATCCCTTACACTTGGCTTCTGGATCTTGAACTTATTATCTTCCTTCTTCATTAAAATACTAAGAATCAGGACATTCAGAATCATTCAAACACAGAAATATTACTGGATCAGCTCCAGTGATTGTAGGTGTGCACGTGAGCAGACTGTAAGTACAGGTGCCATGTAAGTACCCTTCCAGATCAGTCAATTAAAACCAAAAGAAAGGAGAAAGAGAATGCCTGTTCTTCTTCAACTATTTCCACAGCGTGGCATAGCAAAAAGAATAATTCTCAAATATATTTGTTGCTTGAAATTAAGCCTGATATATCCTCAGTTTGCAGATGTATGCTGTATTTACAGTATGTGCCTGATTGTTAATATTCAGTTGTTAAAAATGCAGCTTACAGACCAGCTTTAGTGACATCATTAGCACATCTCATTCTTTGCAATAATTTCAACACATAAACACAAAGCCTAATGCTTAGCAGACTGCTACATTTAAAAAAACAATTTATTTAAGAATTTGAAATATTTTTGTTCAAGATTTTTGACATGCCTGTGCTTATAAACATCCTGTGCTCAAGTAAAGTACATACAGAAAGATAAGTTGCAACGGAGTTGAAACTTGGCTTAAACCATGGCTTAAAACATGCTTTGGAAAACAGGACCAGTCAAGGATTAATGAATCCTTTTCTTTCAAGTAGGTGGCAGTGTCACAGTTCTACCCCAGCACACTTAAAGCAGAGAGCAGAAGTTCTGGAAGATATCTGATCACATTTCTCCCTCATTTATTTAACCACATTGGCTACTGCTGCAAATATCATCCTTCATTAAAGCTCATGATCAAGAGAGTTAGCTTCTCAGCAACAATATCAGAGCTGTCTGGACTTAGTTCCAACATGACTGATGCCAATTCCAAGCTCCTAAAGACAAAGCAACTGAAGGTAGAGTGTGCTCTCCAGATACCAAATGGACATAATCCTGGGTGCTGGATATTTTCAGGGCCCTCTTTTTCACCTCTCTGACAAAGGATTACCTCTTATTTTCATCAGCAGGAACAATATTTCATAAAGGAGCATGTTGTGTGATAAGAAGGCTGGAGATAGGGCCAAATCTTAAAAACAAAACTAAAGAGAGGGAGAAAGAGAGAGAAGTTTCCCAAAAGTCATATGTTTAGGAAAGGAAAAGTTAAGACACAAAGTCATAGTAATTTGTTTGCTTGTTTAACCAGGAACCCTACTCAAATTCTATCTCAACCCCAAGAATCTCAAATAAGAATGAATATCCAGAGAACGCTGAAGACATAATGAAGTAAGAGAAGTTAAATTTAAGCAGTCAGAGAAGCCACACTGAATGGACAGAAAGCCAATAAATCACCGTATACATGGATTTTATTACTGATCAGGGAAAACCTTTACAAGGAAAGAAGTAGTACAGTCCTTTGTAACTCCCTTTGCCCAATCAACAGGAACTTCACCAACAGAAAAAGAAGAACACCCCCACAAGGCATTTTTGAAGAAGCCACCACTACCCCACACATCCTCTTTGCCAAACAGTACGGACAAATGCCCAAACCCTGCAGACTGAGCATTTGGCAAATGTGTTCTAATGACAGCAACCAGTCCTGTAGAAAAGTACTTTAGCTGCTTTAATAAAGCTCAAGCACCTGGGATGGTATAAAAAGGAAGACCTGTCCTATAAGATTCTTTTCTTTCTACAAGAAAAGCTATGCCAGGCTAATAAAATGCTGTATCTTATTAAAATTCTTTACAGCAGTAAATAAACATTCAAGTTGTTTGGTTCTTGTTATCAGAGTACAGTGTCCACCTACGTTCTCCTTGCTTCCATTTTCAAACATGTCAGCCAAACTCTAGGAGGGGACTACAGGATTCCAGATGTCCACAGCTTTGGAACCAAACCTCAAGATACTTGGACGTGGAAATCTCGGGAAGTCCACTGGCAACCAATTAGTATGTGTTAACCACCAAATATGTCTGCAAAACAAGGTCTCACAATCTGGGTCTCCATCTGCTGGTGAAGAGAACTACAATTCAAGACCTAGAGCTATTGTATCTCCACAGTTAACAGGAAGTACATTTGCAGTTGTACTTATGAAACATATCAGAGCACTTTACTCATTTTTGTGGATGGAGCTGACTGTGATTCCTACTGAATAAAATTACTTTACAATCCAAGACATGTAGTCTGGGCAATGGCAAACCTTACTGTCATGAGAAGCAACACAAACTCCAAGTTGCAGGAGGCATAGACTTTCATTATAAAAACATTCTACCTCTAGCAGAGGTTTATACTCAAATTCTCAGTTAGAAAACATTTTGAAAAGGTACTTGATAACCATGCTGCTCAGCACTCTAAGCCATTCATGGGAGCAGTTGGACGCACCCACTGCACCTCATCTATGACTTTCACACTGACCCTGCTCACTATCCTGCCTTCTAGCCTCCTGTTTTATACAGGCACCTCTCTAGGTAAATCCTATCACTGAAGGCCGACCAACGGGGCAAAACGGCTATAAACAACGGAAGTCAGAGAGGCCCATATGCAGAGAGAAGACCCTGCAGTTCTGTTTTGTTTGTTTCTAGATCTGTTGATTGAATCTCTCCTTCCCAAAAATATATTTACATACACAAAAAGAAAATAAATTGAAAAAAAGAGACTATTAGGTGTGTCTGAACATCTACATTTCTAGATCAGAAATTTCTAGATCATTTCTAGATCATTCAAGGCCGGATATGGCTCAAGGCTGGATGCGGCTCTGCGCAGCCTGGTCTGGTTGTTGGTGACCCTGCGCATGGCAGGGGGGTTGAAACGAGATGATCTTTGAGGTCTTTTTCAACCAGGCCATTCTATGATTCTATGATCAGGTCTTCCTAGCCGATATAAAAAATAATATTTTACTGCATCCTTATCCCAGTAGCCTTTGATCCTGCAGAAGCAACTGAAGTAAATTTCAATTTTACCAAGTTAACTGATGTAAAATTAGAAAGCAGAAAACCGGTGGTAAGAGAGAGAAGTGCATGAGTAGAAAGATAAGATGAAGAAAATAAAAATAGCAACATGATGTCTTGGGAAAGAATATATGATAAGGGAGGAAGCAACTTTCAAACACTGAAAAGGTAGTGGGTGGAAGAAACCACAGAAGTAGTTCAAAAACTGAAGTGGATGGCACTGCCAAATAAACAGTCAATTAGGGCATGGAGAAAGAACAGCAAAGGACAGACCAAATGCCAGTAAGGTCTTTGATTATGCACACACTTAAATTCACTTGACTTCTGTGGCAAAAAATCATCTGTCCAGCTGGAAACATGCAGATCATAGCATGCTTTCAAGCAGCTCCAGGTTTGGATTTGTTTTTCATCTGGAGTATGCTACTGGAGAGGGAATTTGTCTGCAGTACCATAGAGGATGGACTACCGCTGATGAAACAGCATGCAGATAATACAGAACTGATGAATTCACAGTATCAAAGTCACTATGAGAGTCTACCAGGCAAAAAGAATAAGAGTTATATTTTCTGCTAACTGCAAAAATCAAAGAGTACAAGGTGCTTAGACAGGGAATGTTTTTGACAGAA
This sequence comes from Pavo muticus, assembly GCA_016647715.1. NCBI lineage: Eukaryota > Metazoa > Chordata > Aves > Galliformes > Phasianidae > Pavo > Pavo muticus. The sequence continues at coordinate 1,322,388 of JACDJE010000071.1, forward strand.
ATGCTGGGGCTAATTAATGACATACTGTAATTAAACACCTTTTTACAATCTGTGGACTCAGTTCTGCAAAACTGAGCTTCTCTGACCAAAGCTATTTGTATAAAACTGACCTAATTTGTGTTAGTCTCTTAAGCCCAAGGCTGCAGACCAACGGCACTCAGCACACACAGCAACAACAGTCTCAGAGGTAGAAATTTCATGAGAAATAAAGGAGTTCACAGCTCCTGCCACACACTTTCACCACCTGATCAGAAAAGTGGGCTCAACTCAAATGAATAACCTTTCCTACCAGAAAAAAAAAGAAAGAATGGATATTCAGAAACCTTCAATTTCTGGAAGTTTGTTCTTATGTGAATAGCCCGGGTCTCACTAACGGGCTGCTTTAACTTTTTAATACATTATTTTTGTAAGGGCATACATTCTAGGCTATACCATGAGCAACACAGGTCCTTTATGCAGTGAGACACATGTCACGTTATGCGTGTGGACAGAATTAAGTATAAAGCTAAGACTTACATGGGTAGGAAGCATTTTTCAAATGAGAAATCATCTGATAGTTCTGCTTGAAATCTTCTGGTCGCAGGGAAATATGACTGCCCCCACACTGTTATCCACTCCAGATTCCCGTTCCAGATTCAGTGCTGTCACGTCTATACGGATTTGCAGCAAGCATCTGAAGTTCAGTTCTGCAAAGCTTCCAGCACTTTCTCCCCAAGCCACACAAGCGTACACTTCAACCTTATGTTTACACACCATCCCAAAGATGTGAACAAAAGAAAGCTCACAGACAGACAAAGCCAATTCACTGCAAAGTGTTTATGACCGATTTTTTTCCAAACTTAAAGGTACAACAAACTGTAATCCATGTCCGTCACCGACCTGTAAACACGTTTCATATTAACCCCACAAGAAATGGTCAAGCAATTATGCGAGCATAGGAAGCAATTGTTAATAACTTATTTTTTCAGAAACAAGATCCCAAATTTTCAGAAATAGCTTCCAATGTAATTGCTGTGAAACTCGAAGAGCAAGAACAGCCACTCTGTAAATAAACAGATTTTACAATTTAAATAATTGGTTATTTTTTCCCTATAAAATAAAGTGTTACCTGATGCCTGAACGTTTCAGATGGCACAATAATTAGCCTTCAATTGCACAAAGAAAGGAACTACTTTGTACTGGTAATGGCTAAATGCTACGACAATTTGTAAATTAAACTGTGCTGTAATTGCTATAGAGAGTTATACAGTAAGTCTACAGCAGTATCAGGCTTATAAAACAGGGTGACACATTTTGCATTAGGCTACTTTAGGAACTGCAGCTGCTTCAGAATGCAGTGTGCATTAGCAGCACTAACCACAACTGCAGTTCCCACAAGCAGCACTCCAATGCAGCCACCTCTAATCTGAACCGGCACAGATTTCAGAAGCCATTATCCAGGTTTCTGTACATGTAAAGGTACTCATGAGTTTGCTCTCTCTACTCTGGTTCTCACTCCACATTCCCTCCAACTTAATTTGCTAATGGTTTCTTTCTTGACCGTGCTCTTTGTGAAGCTGAGTGCAGACCAAACCTTTTCTTCGCTTCAAATAAAAACAAAACCACGCAAAATCCAATACGATGAATTCCATTATGCTAACTATCCTCATTCTGTTCTGAGCACGCTGAATAACTGCAAGTAAAGAATAAAGAATGGATGTCAAGAATTAAATTACACGAGGAATGAAGTATTTTAAGAAAAAACAGCTAGGCAGAAAACTATTTAGCTGGAGATTATCTAGAAAACACAACTACTATTTTGCAAAATTATGGAGTCAGAAGTTCTAATTTGCTTAACGGAATACTTTTACTTGTCTTTACTTTATTAGAATAAGAATCTCTTAGTTGCTTGGCTGTGCTCATGAAGCTGTTCCAGAAAAGCTGATGTGCTGTTTAGATTGTCTGGCCTAATCAACGATAATGTCTATAATTAAATCAGAATGCTATCATTCAAACATACTTAATTTAGAATATATTATAGATTTAAAAGTGTAAACAGTGACAAGGAAATAGTGAGCTTAATACAGCAATTAGAGAAAGGGTTTCATTAAGGGTCACTCCAGCATATGGATTCCATTTCACAGAAAATATCTGCCAAAGCCACGCAGAAGCCACAGGGGTTATTCTGTTACCACGGAATGAGAGTGCATCTGATCTTACAATGCTACAGGAGAAAGAGAGCATGTAAATACTTGCTCTCTGATGTCAATGGAAAGCTGTCCACTGAAGCCACTGCAGATCAGAATAAGAAAAGGAGTCGTTTCAAGATGTAAAATTATTTCAGAAGTGGCAACGGATTCCTCCCGGTTACTGAAAGTGGCACAGAGCATCTATTGCCGGGCTGTTCGCCGGAACGAGGCTCAGTGCCACTCTTAGCTTACCACATAAAATACTCTTCTCCTTCAACTACAGCGCTGAGGAAGCACACGTGCTGTTCTCAAGCCACGCGCTTTGCACAGCGGCAAGGCGCTGATTCCTCTGTCATTAGAAGCATTAGAAGGGACTTCATGACACTATCCTTCTGTAACTTCATCAGATTCCTTTCAACGTCAAGTTTTAGAATCTTCCTTATTTATTTAAAACAAAAATGGGAATAGAAAACGTTGCGACATGTGGCTTCTTTGTATAGCAACCGACAGCTCTCTCAGACAAGATGTAGACCCCAAATCAACTTTTCAACAATCTCTTCCATATCGACCTTCAGAATTTGCCCTGTGCTAAGTTACAGACACCTTCTCTTCCTTAACACACAATAATCCGTTAAGAAGAGAAGCCAAAAAAGCCGCAGAGCCGTAGGCGCCCCGTGCTGCCCCACGGCCGCGCTCCCCAGCGCTGCGCAGCGCTGCTCTCGGTTGCCCCCTGATGGGCACTGCACACAGCGCGCCCCCGCCCCGCTCGCGCCCCTCCGCCCCGGCGCTTGGAAGCGGGAGGTCTGCGAGGAGCGCCGCTCCTGGGCTGACCTGGCCCTCCGGGGCTGTAATGAATGGAGGAGGCTCAGGTGCACCATGCAAAACCTGATTTGACATTTGAAATGGAGGTAGGGTTTGTCCGGTGCTGTGATGCTAACGGCTCCTTCTCCTCGATAAAGGACTCTTTTCTCAAGATTGCTAGACCGAAGTTTAGCGTTTTGTTTGAAAAAGACCACTTCACGCCAGGGAATGGCATTAATTCCGAATTCAGCCCTTTCCCCACAGGCACAGAGCTGTACCCATCTCCTGCAGCCGCTGCGCAGCTCCATGCTCAGGTCCTCTTGGGTCCGGAACCCCTCCTTTCCCACACACGAGGAGCCTGACGGCCGAATTCCCTCTAAGTAGTTCTAATATTGGTTTGGAACAGCACTTAAAATGCGATGATACTGGCTCATTAGAGTTTGTGTTTCCAGGATGTTTTGGGATTAGTGGTTAAAAAAAACAGTCCCAGAAACAAGCTAGAGCAACTGCTGTGTATTAAAACAGGATGGAAAAAGTTATTCTATTGATGCCAGCTCTGTTAGTCCACTGGCTAAATGATTAATGTTGATAATTCCTCTCCAGCAGACTCATTAAACCTGGACTTATTTTTCTTACAGACCTTTGACATTTCCTACTTTCTTAATATCAGAGGTAATGACAGTGGCGTGATTATATACTTATTCCTTTCCACCTTCAAGCAGTTTTCTTTGGCAGGAGTTACTTTTTAAGCAGAAAACCTGCACACGAGTATTCATTCTTTCCCAAAAACTGTTACAGCTCCATTAGCAATACTAAATGGCAGCGCCCGAGAGGAATGCACAACAACTCCTCTAAAAACTCAATAGTCGAGGTATTCAGAGCAATACCTGGAGAACGATATTTTCGACAGAACGGCAGTTTATAATGGTTAGGGGGTTAATGCCCCCTCCCCCCACGTTTCTTTTAGATCCTGTTGTCAAAAAATGTCCAAGTTAAACAAAGAAGAAATTACAGAATGAATCTGGAGCTTAGCCTTGAAGAATTAGGTTTCACTCTAATTGAGATCATACGCTGCATGTGCAGTTTTGGCACATAAGCCATATTAATCAGAAACTCTTTAATCGTGGATAATTTCTCCTGTGTGTGCCAGATCGGGCATTCTGCTGCTGGCCCAGCTTCTAAGTCTGTTTAAGAGTCCACCTTTGACTTCATAAACACCCGCTTACAAAATTGGGGTCAACTTCCTCCTATAAAGGTATGCTACGCTGGCGCTAAACAAATTCCCTTAATGATTAAATTGCATCTCGTATGGAAATAAAAATGTGCAGATTCCAAAGGAATGACTATTTCTAGTGATTACAATTTGCGTTGGAAGTAGACCTCACTCAAGCCTGTCTGTGAAGTACACAACAGATGAAAACCAGGGAGGATGATCCAACAGCCACAGTAAGAAATTTGATGACTGCACTGAGCATCATTTAATCTACTGTTATTATACTACTGCACAGATCCAAGTCCAGAAAGAGTAAACAGGGCACAAAATAGTTTTGTGCATTCCACTTAAGATGCAGTAGGCAGCGTGACTAATAACAACTACTGGATTTTCATACCTTTGCTGTAGGAATGAAGATGGAACTTGCAAAACAGACAGTGAGGTGCCCCATGTGCATGGATGAAACCCTCTCCCCACCAAAATAAAGTAAATTACGAAATTTTATTCACTACAACTTCAATGGCATCCACAAACTTATTCCAAAAGCTTGGCTGTTTTTGCAAGAAGTAAAATTGACTGCATTCCTCCTACTGAAAAATGCTATTGCTTGCATCACTTACGCCTCTTATTAGATTGTCAGAATACTTAAACTTTAATATTCACAATGAATATATATATAGACCATAAAACCTAGCTGAGATTTGTCATAATGCACCTTGTACAATAAATGGATCTTTCCATACATTTCTGCACCTGTAGGTTCAAAATGAGAAAATGAACTTTTGTCTCCAGAGCTACATTTCATATTTAAGCTACGCAACAGTATGACACCCATGAAAGATAAAATTACTACTCCAGAGTTACCCTGAGAGGAATTTTAAAGTAGTAAAGCAAAACAAATTGCAGCATAATGTATAAACATTTTAAAAGAAAAAAAAGAAGGGAATCCTCTCTACCCAAGCATACCACTTCCATGAAACATCAGACACTCTGCACTAATGCCCATAATTTATTTTGGTGGTGACTGCTAGACTTTCCATTATAAAATTCCCAGCTTCAGACACCCCTCCTTCTTTCTACAGCTCTATTAACTACCTGCAGCCTGCCTTATGCATCGTGTCCCTCTTCTCCCACACTTCTCTACAGCAAAATGTTGTGTTCTCTGTCTCTCTTCAAACATTACGATCCACCTTCCTCTCTGTATTTCATGGAAGAAGGCTGTTCCAAATGTTAGTTTGTTCTTATTTCAACCTTTTAGCTCCACAACATTTTCAGCAAGAAGGAAGAGCCAATTGTAAGATTATGCTGGAAATCCAGAAGTTACCACTAAACACAGAAGCTGCCAAGAGGCCTGTATGGCAGGCAGAAGCAAAGTGGGAATGAGAGAAAAATAAGGAATTGCTGTAACACTACCCACTTATTTTGCTAGTTGCTTTCTTTACGTACCTATAATCTGCAGGTGATTTCTGTAAGCAATCAGTACATGTAGTACATATGTAGTTCTGCTCCTCATCAGGTTTACCACGCATTTTAATAGGAGACATAGACCAATAGTACGTATTTATAACAAGCAAACTTCAGGTATAATGACAGCTGTGGTCTAATTTGTCGGGCGGCTAAAGACCATACAACAATTTGCTCACTTGAAAAGTGCAGCACCTGTGGGCTAAGGCCAGTTTAATACGGAAAAATAAAGAAGAATACCAATACCAATGATGAAAAGAATAAACGTAGCAAGTGATGCACAATGCCATCGCCACCTGTTGACCAATGCCCAGCCAGTCCCCAAGCAGTGGCAATCCCTGCAGCCAATCCCTCCCGTTTTATTGCTGAGCATGATGCTATATGGCACGGGATACCCTTGTGTCCTGTTTCTGTCCTTCCTGCTTGTGCACCCCCAGCCTACTGGCTGGCAGGGCAGCACGAGGAGCCATGAGCCCTCAACTGAGGGTAAGCACTGCTTTGCAATGATCAAAACATCGGTGTTTATCAACTTTATTCTCATCCTAAATCCAAAGAACAAGAGCACAACTTGAAGAAAATTAACTTTATCCAAGCCAAAACCTGGACAATGACTTAAAAAAAATCCAAATAATGTACGTTATATCTTAGAAGGATTCCCAATGATTACATCTTTCTTCCTATTTATATTCATTGCTCTAAAAGAAATGCTGCAAAAGTAAACCCTCAGAAGCACCATGAGGTGGACAAAATCCACCCCGTGTATTTCAGTCACTGTCCTACACCTTCCTCTGAAAAAGCAAAATACAATTTGAATAGAAAAATACTTCTTGTTATGAACACAATATTGCAAATTCTTCAGAAAACAAACAAACAAAACCAGTATTATGGAAAAGTGGGAATGAATGCTTCAATTTTACCAATTTACCAAGACTTCCAATTAAAACTAAGCCTCTGTCAGGCTTTTCTGGAGATCACTCTCTCAGGAAGCTGATTTTTTTCCAAGATAACAAAAACAGACCCCAATAAAAAGTGTAGAGACAGCTACCAGAGAGCTTCAGGCAGTCCCCAGTGATGAAACAGTGGCAACTCTTGCATTTCATGAATACAGCTAGGTTCTATTAAATCCACCTCCTTTTTTAACTGAACTGTGTTTCCATCTGAAGCAGGATTCTCATTATGGCTCGTGGAGATTCAAGGAGAATTAGAAGAATTCCTGCATGTTAGAGAGATTACCAAAAAAAACCCAACCAACACCTCTAAATATCTAAAAGTTTCAATATCTTTCAGTGGAAGACAGGCTGTGAAGTAACTACCAGAGGCTTTTGTGATCCTTGCATGGAATGTGAGAAATTCTGAGGAAAGAGTGTGAGGGTTTCATGCTCTCTTAATGCTTTTCTAATGGCAGAAGCCTCCAACTGGAAATAAGCAAGTCTGCTGTCCCAGACAGTTCCAATGTTTCCACAAGGAAATGGGAAAGGAATGAGCACATAAAAAAAAACCCATAAGGATGGTAGAAGACAGAGAGAGAACAACAGATTCTGCTCACTCAGGTAACCTGGAATGAGTGCCTTCCCCTTCTGAGTACCCAGGTTCTGCTCCAGATGCCAACAGCTGAGATGTCTCCCAGGTAGCCACTGAATGCTGATACCATGGCAGATAGATCAGAAGCAGAAAACATATTCAGTTACTCATAAAAATAAACCATGTCTCAAAATCAAAACCAAATTACCTCGTCTCAGTGAGTACACATCAGCAGTCATGGTGGCTGTCTGTGTGTACTCTCTTGGCCTGCAAAAAAGGCAAGGTAACACCACGAGGTGTGAAATCTGAGTTAGAATTATCTGAATAGCATCATGTTTTGCTATGGGCCAGGAAAATTAAGATTGAGGGCTATCACAGATCATCAGAAGTAATGACTTATCAAATCACAGTAATTTTATTACAGGTTGCAGCCATGAAAACTCTATAACTGTGTGCAACCTGGTAAAGCTGTGCTGTTTGGTTAGTTGTTGTCTTCTTGTTTAGGAGTTGGGAAAAGAGATCTTTTAGACCTTTGTCAGATGCTAAATTTGATGTTTAAGTCAGACCAAGGATCAGGTAGGACTTAACCACCACTTTTGGAGTGATTCTCTCTTGCCCCCTGATTCAGTACAGCTTAATGCTGTAGTGAAGTCCAGGCTTCATTAAAAAACCTGGGAATGGGTTAGGGAGATATCAGACTATGAATGGATAACTTTTGTAACTGCTGAGAGCTGCTGTACACTACAAGCTTGCAGTCTGACTGTTGAAGCCAATTTTGTGTATTTACAAGCTCAGTTTCTGCATTTTTTCTTCACTTAAAAGCTTTAAACCTCCTTTATTTCAAAATGGTTTTAGCATGACATTGGCTTTTGTTAAGCATTATACTTTTTCTGAACTTTACCAAATTTGCTGTGTAAATAACAAAACTCAATTCAAAAACTGTCTTATCTAGGAAAAAAAAAGAGAAAGAAAAAAATCCTCTTGCATTGGATCAGCTAATGATAAAGGGTAAAATAAACTGGGAAAATCAGAACCAGAGAGTAGGAAACAAAGGACCACCTCACCAGATATAACCCATGGCAAATTTGTTCTTGCCGTCTGACTTTCAAACTATCATGGTTTTTCCTTATTAGTATATCTAATTATAATAGGAAAAACGTGTAACATCACTGACATATGGTGAAATTGGCACTAGTTCTCTCACTATCTCTCTTAGTAACACTTAGCAAAAATGATCGTGTAAACCTCCAAAGCATAACAGCATGCTATTGGCCATCAAACTTCAGAGCCATATTTCAAAGCTCATCGTTTGGAGTCAAAGAGAAACTCGTTGCAAACAGCTGTGCTCATTAGTAATTTCTTAATATTTAATATAAGAAAAAATGTAAAGACTGAAATCTTTGACTAATGGAAAAGAATGGAAGTTCTATCCGGATTTCAGCAGGGCTGAGGTATCACTGACGGAATCAGGAAAGCCTTTGTCAATGGATGTAAACTAGTAAAATGTGCCCTCTGAAAGAATGTTAACTTCCAAGTCTCTTGTCAGATAATGGCACCATTCACCAGCAAGAATGACATGTTTAATCTGATGGATTGAACATCCTTTAATCCTTCCAGCTATCCATTAAACTGTTTATTCTCAGGGTAAATTGTTCCAGCCATAAATTTACACCAGCTAAAGTGCCTATCATGCTGGTTTATGCTCAGCCACGTCCACAGATTTTGTATTATCTGACACACATCTACAGATTTTCAAAGTAAGCTTGTACTGTCTGAAGTTTAAATCCTTAGGCAGGCCAAATTAAAGCTTCATTTTCCAATAGGAGTATTCCAACATTTAGGAAGCACAATCTGTTTTTAAGAGGCAAGCTTCTTATATTGCACCTCAAATGCTTGTGCTCTGGTGTCTCCAAATTGGAGGAATTTAGCCAAAAATCTCATTGTAAATGTTCGTAATTGTATTGCTCTGGGCTCAAGCTAGTATTCACTTAAGTTAGCATGGTTCTTGATCGCATTATTCGGAGAAGATTTACAATGCAGTCGCATTAATAGTAAGTGTCCATTATACAGTGAAAGCAAGGCAAACATTTCCTTAGAACAAACTACTGAAAAGTTTTCTGGAGAAGTCCAAGAATGCTCTTCTTGCCTTTCTCCCCCCAACCTTCCCTAGGCCACAGTTAACCTTTTTCTTTCCAGTTTATGGGATTTTTGTCTGCCCTGCAGGGGTACAGACCCCTATCAAAGTTAGGGCATTAATTCTCCCTGCTTGATTCAAGATTTCTGCTCTGTTATTTTGAGTGGTACAGAATAACAAATTTTTTTCACATCTATTAATATATTTATCAGAAATTTTGTTGTGTGTTATTGACTAGAAGTAAAACAAACTTGAGTGTTAATAGGAATCGACATTACTCTCCTTTTCTCTGACTTGCAAGCAGCAAAGGAAACAGCATTGATGAACACACCAAATTCATCTCACATTTTGAGGCCAGTCTCTGATATTTCACGTCCTCTGTCACAGCCTGCTGAAGGGCATGATATTTCCTAAATGTCAGACTCAAAAGCATGGTATGCTTGCTGATCAGTGCAAACATGCAATCTACCAATTTGCACACTATACGCTTGCATGATAACTATATCACAGGCAGCATGAGCCAACTACAGTTACCAACGAGGACAGCAACTCTATCCCAGCTACAGACTGGATTGTTATGGAGCAAATCCCATATTCAGCTCCTGGGAACTGACAATGGCAGAACTTCTATGCAAAATCCGGGCAGCAGAAAGCCCAGGTGCCCTTTGAGTTCTGCTCCTTACCTGCTTTCTTTTTTATGTCTCATACACCCAGCACCTTGTTTACCATGGTCACCAAACATCCTGTGTGATTCACACTCTACCAGGCAGAGGGCTACTGAGTCTAAAGGAATCATTTTTGTCTTAAAGCCAGTGATTCTTTGCAATCATATCTGTCTGGAAGATTTCAGCAGCCTGGAGAGAAAATGGGTTTTTTTGTGGGCTACTGATGATTATCACTGAAATATTCAGAGAAGTAGTTGCAAAATGCTCACCAGAGTGCCAGCTTTTTGTATTAAAGCATGCTTTTGTCTATAAATCTGTTGCGGAAGCGTGCTCACAGTTTTCATCTACTGCTGCAGTAATGAAAGGTAGAGGTGTATTTTGTTAAATATAAAATCCAACTGTCATTTTGAATTATATGTGGAAACAAAGTTGTTACTCCATATGAAGATTTACTTCACCAGTAAATCTCTGATTTTCAGTCTTTCTATTTCCAATATTGACACAAAGTGAGGATTAGAAATAAAGTTAGTGAAAGAATTGTTTTGCATCACTTCACAGCATTTTGGAGGTAGCTGCATTTCGTGTTGTTTTCCTTTTTCTGAACTGGTTCATTGACTGGGGACATGTTTCTACAGAACATCAGGAATCACACATTCCTTACTGTTTATTGTTTCTACTAATGTGCAGCATAGCCATCCACTTCATCCACTTTCTTTTTCCATTTCCAGCCTCACTTCCATTATTTGATAGAGAAGTATTTTTTTGTTTAATAAAGACTTGATTATTTGCTAGTTTTGGGATGTGCCTTTTTAAAATATACTGGCATGTTATGCAAGGCTTTGGAAAGAAAACATTACTCTGAGACACAATTTTAGCAAAGCCTGTAATTTTCTATATCCCTTTTCCCTCAATTCTCTTTAAAATTGCAGTGAAGATGTTGACATTTAAATTCGATCTTCCTTTAGGATTTTTCCAGCTCCACCTTTATTAACCCCTTCCTAAAATTAGCGCACATATCTGTAGGATATCAAACAGATCGTTTTGCAGGAGAACTGCAGAGTTAGGAAAGTTCAGTTTGACTTTTGAACACTTCCAGTTTCTTTCAAACACACCCCAGGAGGAATAAAATGTGAAGTGGCACCTAAAAGTTGAAGCTAATACAAAGCATCATCAGTGGTTTAAAATTCTCATTCTGGACATGGACGCATATACGCTTCACCACAGAACCATCATTGTTTAAGAGAGAACAAAAACTCTCAAACTCCAACTGACTTAAAGAAGAAAAAAAATCCTATTCCAAATTGTCTTAGTGGTTGAAGCTGATGACAAGAATTGCACATCAGGACTGCCTTATTTCAATTCCTGCATTTGAAACAGATGAAGACCTTACTCCCTACACATCAAAGTTCAGTACATGCCAGAGCATTTGATGTAATTTACATCCAGCTATGAACACCTCTGTAGAATGAGAGCTCATTTTAAAAGACAATCTCCTTCTAGTCTCACTTCCCACTCTACTAAATAACCTCAGATGCACACTATCTAAGCATTTAAAAGAAAAATCTTAATTGTTATTTTTTAACTTATCTCATCATGGCGGCTCTCTGGCACATCATCAAGCAACAGAGATATCCTGACCAATGTAATGTGTTTGCTTCTAACCAGCTGTAGCTTTCATGACAAAAAAGAAAAAGCTTCCAAAAAAAACCCAACCCAGGTGATTTAAATAAACCTCACAGAAGTTATACTTTTCTATAACAACTCTTTTAAGGGATAAAAGCAGTTCAGATTAGTGTGGGGAGTGAACATAAGCTTAACAAAGCAGTCTTGCATTTGCATTTTATCACTATCTACCCAAGAATCCATGAGGAATACAGACAGCCCATTTGACAAACACCACAACTCTTCTATTGTCAGGCAGGAGGATGAACAGTGGACAACCAGCAATAAAAAGGGCAAAATCCCCAACAACTATTTACATATGAAAGCAGGATGCTGGAAGAGAAGCGTATTACTCAATCTACTCATTTTAAACCATTCTTGTTTGTTTGTTGTTTTTGTTTTACTTATTTTATGTACATACTGTTCACTGCTTGTATTAGCCCAGACAAAGATGCATAGAGATGAAGTATAGAAATATTTGAGATCGTTTCTTTCAGGATGGCACCCGTGGAAGTCCTTGCTGTGAGGGAACTCAAAAATGCAAAGTGAATTTTAGTCCAACCTTGTCCAATTTGGAGACAAAGCACAACAAACCAGGAAATGTCAGTTCTTTTTCCCTCCACAGTCTGAAATTCAAAAAGTAGGTAACGTTCTCCCAAACCCAGGGCCCAAACTGGACTTGCACTGTTTCCAGTGTATATTCATATCAGTTGCCACAGCTATATTGAGAAAGAAATATTACCATAGTGAAACTAGCCCTTCTCGCAGTCATATGGTCTTACAGAACTGGGTAGACTTCCAAGGTGTTGGAGTACTGGTTTGGTTGAGAAATGCTTCCAAAAGTTTATCTGAAACTCACACAGGTCACTGACTGACTGCCCCAGAAATGTCCTAATGACTGTCCTGGGTGGTTTTTTTTGCCATTACATCTGTAGCCTCTGATATCTGGTGCCATGCAGCAACAGCAGCACTTCACCTGACTGTGTATTTGCAGTTCCAACCAAGAGCAGAAACAGGTGGGATCTCTCCTCAGCAATGTTAGCATGAGGAAGTTTACCACAAGCTAGATAGCATTTGTGAATCACCCACCTGCAAAGCCACATTCCACAAGGTTAGATCACAAATTACAAGCATGTAGTGCTTAATGCACTGTACGCTACAAAAGGGGTTGGATGGAGAGCTCACTTTGAGTAGCTTCATATAGCAGACTGTTCTAGGATTCACATGGTGCTTCCATGTTCAGATGACAGTACTCTTCTATACAGAGACAAGAATATAAAACTCACGTGAAATATCCATCAATGCTGACCATTCTAAGGGTAAATGCAAATACCGACCAAGAGCAAGGCTTTCACATGTCTTCAAGAATATTCAAGAGTCTGCTTATAGACAAGTGGCAAAATATTTATTACTGCACTGAAGCTTATGTTCAAGAGAGTAATCAATATTTCGTCCAGAGAATTGATGAAGAAATTAAAGGCTAAGATTCAGACAGAGTTGAGTTTTATTCTTTTCTTAAAGTGGTCCGTGGTGCAGCTGGCATTATGAGTAGCGTACCCCACACCATATATGAATTAAGCGTAAATGTTACTGTATATTTACTCTTTCCCTCTGATCTCAGATTCCATTATCGAAGTCTGCATAGAATTCCCTTTCCTACCATCAGTGGCTGAGATCTACCACTAACTGTCATCTGCCTTCTCATTTCCTCCAAGTCTAGTAACTACGACACATACATAGCTAGGCTTGTTTGCTCTGCTAGTTCGTTTAATTTTACCTAATCGTTGCCAAATCAAACACCATTTTTACTCACATAAAGTTAAAAGAGTGACATGAGTGAAAGAGGAAAAGAACGGTTTTACTCACTTTGGGTTTGTATTTTAGGTAAGACATATTTTTGCAGTTTTGCATGTTTAGCAGTGATTTTACTTTTAAACTATCTCAAAACAAGATTATTTCAATGCAGTTTGAAGTAGTACTGAAAAATCATTAATTGAGTCTCTGAATGAAGGGAAACATTTCAGAAATTGTACTGCTAGCAAGAGATGACGCAGAGAACTTCATTCCTAAGTATTTGGGAGAGAGGACTGGGGAACGCGTTTCACATTTACCAGACACTTCAGTGACTACTGAGGCAGTATTTAGGCAGCAGGAAAACAAAAGCAGTAAGTCATCCCCACTATGACTGGCACTGCTGCAGTGGACTAGAACAGTTCTTGGAAATACAGCAGGGCTTACAAGCTGAGTTAGACATGCCAGTGTACAGCCTTGAAGCTAAGAAAGATTAATGGAGAAAGCCTGCATGCCACCTACTCCTAGTGATGTTAGTATCAGTGCTGAAGAACAGAAAATTGATTCCAAAACCACAGCATCGTGTTCACACACAGAATACTGGACGTGTCACTGTCAGTAGACTAGCTTCAAATTCCTTCATCACCATCACATATACAATTTGAGGTTTAATTTGCAGTATGCATATACGTTCTCTTGCATGTCAGAAAAAAATCAGCTGCTGTGCTAACATGGACCCAAAACATGCTTGCCCCAAATGTATGAAAGGTAATTCGTGATTGCAAACAAATGCTCTCTTATTTCCTTCTCTTTGTGAAATGCATCCGAGCACCTGGAGAGCTGGCGCTCCTGCTTTCTGCCTAAGTGTTGTGGTGCAACATAGGCTTTGCAGAATCACAGGCTGCCTCTACCATTTATGTTCCAGTAGTAACCCTGGCTTTCATGGATTTCTAAACTAGTTCAACGAATTTGTCCTAGAAGCAAAATAATGACCAATCTTCCCTTGTCATTTTTGTCATTTCAGGAATTATATTATTGCAAAAGGTCAGTTCTCACACAGGCTAAGCTTTTAAACAGTTCCCTGCTGGGGCATTAATATTTCTCCTGGGCTGTTAAATATTTGGAACACAACCCAACATATGGTCATAAGTAACAGGTGATGACCAGATATGCCTGGGGACATTGAAGTTCCCATACTATCCTCCAGAAAATACTGTCATGGCTGTTAAGTAGTCAGTACTATTTGCAGTGCTTTCTCTGGGGCTTTTTTGTTCTTTTCTTACTTTAACCTCCAACCAGTGACTACTGGGGATAAGTTGAATTCAAATCCATGTTTCGTTCAGGGAGCTTACTATGTTTGGTGACCTGAGTTGTTCCTAGAATGAGAATAACAGTACTATTCTCAGTATTGCTGTACTACTCTTTCACAATAATTACTATTTTTTAGGAAGAAAAAAGACTCTTTTCAAAATACAACTTAAAAAAGCAGGAATTACGTACCAAAGCAACATCACATTTTAACATTTGTATCCTGATACAATAACTAAGAATATAGTAAATTTATGCAAGCTATTTAAAAAGCACAAAGAAAATAATTCTACTTGATGTTAAGGCAAGCACTTCATTGTAACGATTGTCATATTTTCCTGTTCCTAAGTGTAGCAAGACAGACTTTTGTCTTGCATTGGTAACAATAAAACGCTATGCATTTCATCTCACATTCACACTTTGACATCTCTCTAAAAACTGGGAAGTTATTTTCTTGATATACCATCAGTGACGTCTAGAAAATTCACTTCTTACATAAAAACTGCTTGTTTCTGTACATTTGTAATAAACACAGGATGATGTAGAAATCCAGATATGGGTTCTGTACTGAAAAAGGTTTCTTCAAGTGAGATGAAATAGGAAGTAAACCAAAAAAAGCACTCATAGGCATTATCAAATTAGTTCACTTGATAAGAGCATCCTTTCTAGCACTGTACAGTTATGTCACAGCTGCTGCTGGAAGGGCATTCAGAAGCTGTGTCTGAAGTTAATACATAAATGTAATAAATAACGCAGTCTTACTCATTTTCAGGGGCTCTTGATGACACAGGTCCATTCAGCAGCCCATCCACCTTCCCTTGCTTGAGGCAGCTTAGGAACCCGAGCACAATCATCTCGTTGACCATAGAAGAAAGCAAGCCTGGCTGTCTCATCCACAGTGACTGAGAAGAGGTTTGGCTCTGACTTCACAAGTGTTTTGCATTCAGAGCGTCAGCTGAAATCAATGGTAGCTGAGGTAACTCAGCACTTTTTATACATAGGTTTCCTGTAAAGGTTTAAGGCAACTATTTATTTCCATCTCTTTGCATTGTTCCCTACATATATATATAAACTCTCAGGAAAAACAAAACCAAAAATAAGTCAAACACATGGAAATGTTCATGGCATCTCAAGGGACAAGAACATTGCAAAAAGCCAAATAATAGATTCTATTTATTTGAAAACTACTCAAATGCATCTACAGTTTGAAATGAAGGATAAATTGGAAATGCATAATCTTGAAAATAAAGGTATTGAGAATATCCCATCAGCTGTTAATCCTACCAGTTTTGTGTGAATTACTATGCTGATACAAAAACTTAACTCCTCTTTTTTTTTTTGTTTTAATTTTTGAGGGATTTTTAGGATGATGGGTAGGGATTTTGTACGGTTTGTTTGTTTGTTTGGGTTTTATTTCTTGCTGGTTTTTGGTGGATTTTGTTTCTTGGTTGGTTTCTTTTTAATTTAAGTGCTGCCTACATGGTAACTCAGACACAGCGCCTAGGCCCATTCTTCTGCTGTCTTTGGCAATCCTTACTCTGAAATTTTTATCCTTATTCTTGCTGAGGTTTCTGTCATTCCCAGTGCAAGTTCTGGGCTCTGTACACACTGAGCACTGACTTCAGAAACTGAAATAGTTCTGGAAGACGTGGTTCTCTGTGGTCTTCTAACAGAAGACAGAATTTGATACTTCGTAAGTATGTTATTTGAATAGTCCTATTCACTCTTACAATAAGTCTGAATAACATCCATAACCACCTGTTAAATTACCCCCTTATCACAAGAAGCGAGTTCCCCCAGGATCAAACACTGTTTATGAAACTCTTAAAATTGTCATTAATATTATTAATATTAGGCTATTGGATCACAAACAAACTGAGATAACTTCCAAAGCAGTAACTGAAGACTAATGTTCGATAACCTTCTGTAAGGAAACATACATCTGTACGTTAGGGATTCAGAAAACAAAAGCCCTGAGCTGACAACCCAAGCTCCCAGATGCACTTCTGCCATGAGAAAAGGTTGCAATTTGCAGCCACTTGGCTGCCGTACAGATAGCATTGCCTTGATGCAGCAACTGAACTGAATGAAAGACTCTGTGTATGTGTGGGGAACACAAATGGGATATTAATTATTAATTTTGACAAGTCTGAATGCCTTCATAATGTATTATTTTAAGCTGCAGGGTTTTTAAAAAGCCATTGAGGCTAAAACAAGCTGACTTTGCGGCTTGGGCTCTCATTCCTCCACATATACCAAAATGCACAGCGACAACAAAATGGGTTGTGACAGACTTTGGCGAGAGCGGTCTTGTTTTGTATACTTAATAAAGGGTCGATAAATACAGTGTTTAAAGTATAAGGTTTGGAATATATCAGCCAGAAAACACTACGTGTTAACCAACCTGACACACAAGGCGATTTAAATTCATACTTGCACAAACCAACTGATCTGTTGATCCCCTCCTGCCTTAGTACTTCCAGTAATGTAGTACCAGTGCAGGTGACATTATTTTTTAAATACAAATGTAGAACTGCTGCAGCAAAATGTGTCATACACTAATCCTACTTGATTCTGCAAACGATGGGAACTATATGCTAGATCTCTACCATGTAACAACCAGCTGTTAGGTAAAGCTGCAGGTTTTATCTGAAACTGGGAGGGACTTGAAAGTCAACAACTAAACAGAGCACAAAAATAATAATGGATGTGTTTTAGAATTGAAATCAAGTTGCTTCTTCCTTTCATCCTATGCAACCTTTGAAAGTTTTTCCAATTTGATTAATCATACTTTTTCATGTTACAATTTGTTATATCAAGATGAAGTAGAAAGCTCGCATCTCCAAGAACGGTCATGGTACTACCTGTTATCTATGCTACCTGTTAGTTATCTTTTACCTTGAGCATTATGATGATTGGTTTGGGGCTTTTAAGGTTTCAGTTTTTTTTGTGGGGGTTTTTCTTTTTTGTTTTTTCTTTTATTTGTTCGTTTCGGTGTGTTTGGTTTTATAACTAATAGAGAAGACAATTGGGCAACACGTACCAAGTCACACAGTTCAGAAATTCAGTCCCAGATACAGAGGGCTTTTTAATGAATTTGGTGTTTTCTGACTAGAAATAGAAATTTGGAGTTAGAGGAGACAGATGGGAAAACAAATTCTCTTCCTTCTTAGTTCTACCATCATCACACACAAAATGAAAGTTAAAAAAAAGCAGACCTTCCAGTTAGTCAATAACCTAATGAAGTCTGTTTTCCTGTGGTTTTCTGTTCTATATTCTTCTGCAGCTCTACTTTGTCCCAGTTTCAATGCAAACAGAGCTTACCAGCAAGTCCACTAAATCCTCGCACAGCCATGGTGGTTAATGGCTTCTTAAAAGGTGTTGGAACTGGCATGAATTAGAAAGGTTGATAGACAATGTGCTCATGTAGGTCTTGTTTCCATAGAACAGAGGTTGAAAAATCAGAAAACAGCAATGTTTCATTGCAGCAAACAGGGATTTTGGAAGGAAATCAAACTTCTGTCAAGTTGCTTGTTGCCATGGCCAAAGAACAGGCCTGCCTACGAACTAATACTTCCAAAGACAAGTGCCCCACGCTTTCCTCTTACTTCCTAAATTCTCTTTTTTCTCAGCGGTCGCTCTTAAAATCTTAACAGCAACATCAACCTTTACGAAGACAAACCATTTCTTTCTGCATAAACAATGTGCTTGCAACTAAGGATACATGCAAATGCTACATCTTTTTTGTTCCAGTTAGTAAACACTAAAGATCTTGCTATAAATAACTCTGACACATCAGTTTGCACATCTCCATATCTTTTATCTTCAGCTCTACTATTCCCTTGCTTCATTTCAGAAAATGTGATCTTGAAAATGAAAGCAGTTCAGAATTAGGCCACCATTTTGGTAAGCCTCTAAAAGACCCAAAAGTCCCATTTGCGCAAACATCTCTAACAAGCTTAACTAATCCGTATGTAAGGCAGCAAGTTGGCTGCTATTGGCATCCTACCCACAGAAGCAGAGTTCTGCACCACTTATTGGTGTTGTGGTTGACCAGCCAACACTATAGAGTACAACAACAGCAAAAATAAAAAAAGAAAGAAAAAAAATCTAGGCATTCTACTCTGCAAAAACCAACAGGGAGATATATATATATATATTTACTATTACTATTATTGCAGGGAGACGCAGTTAACAGGTATCAACCTATGCATAATAAAAGAAAGGAAAAGGGCAAAAAAAAAAGAAAGCCTGGCAGTATCAGAAGATCAGCACAATAGTGCTCCCTGGATGAAGGCAGCAGACAGAACTGTCATTTTTAATTGGTGCAAATTATTCACCATTCTCTGCAGCTTTGCAAATAGTCTGTTTCAAGGGAAAAATATGTGGAGCTCTGTCAGCCTAATTCTCAGAAGCTGCAGCCAGAAGTCTACATAACAATATAGCAGCTAACCTGTGTGCACATGTACATCTCATTGTCTGCACCTATTTCTAGTCCTGCTGGATAACGATAGCATGAAATGAAAAGAACAGTTGAAACTCAAGCTGTTAAGACATGAAAAAAATATTTCTTTAAAAAAAAACTCACAATAATGTACTCACAATAAGCATTAACCCCTAAGTTATCTGAAACAGTAAGAAGAGCATTCAGTTAGGTACAATTGTTAGAATTCCCTATACAGTAGTTTTCATTAAATCTAATATTAATTGGATAATACCTAGCATTATCAGTTAAGCCTAATATTACCAAACTCTTCATTATTAAAGCAGAGCTAGCTCTAAACCCCATCCTAAGCCCTGTAAAGGCAAGAATCTTAGTCATCTTCTACCAAGCACTGCTAGCCTCAAGTCTGTAAAACACATCCTTAAAATGGATTCAGCCAAGCCCTGAAGCACGTGCATAATTCTGAGCCCTGGTGGAGACCCAGAACTTCAGAGCATACTTTTAAAACAGGATTTTTTGCCAAAGTAAAGGCTGAGATTTAACAGGAACAAAGCAACCTAAAATTTAAGCAAACCCCTAAAAATAGCTGTTTCTTTTGAGAGGAACAGCATTGTCGGCTTCTTCCTGTGTGTTCAATTAATCAAAAACAAAAAGTCCTTTTAAGCAAGGATTAAATTGCAGTTACTACCAAAAAACCTTAGCAACGTAGGCTATTTAAACGGATTTTTGGACTGAATAAACTTCTGCCTCTGTTTTTATACCCAATTCTGAACACAAGAATGTATTTCCCAGTCACATCTGAAAGATGCATTATAAGAGAAATAAATGTACCTTCATCTTTCTCTGTACGATACAACATTCTTCTGATGCTTTTAATCATGCTTCAAACACTGGGGGAAACTGCTTACTCCTTAAAGCGCACTGCTAAAAAAAACTGGAAGATTTTTATCCTCTAAATACACTGCTAAAAAATCTAAATCTCAAAAGTCTGTGGTAGACATTCAGTACCTCTTGTATTAGACCAAGTCCTGCTCAAGAGGCAAAATTAACTCAACTCACAGCTTTGAAAACTAAGTGTTTGCTCAGACAGCAGACAAATGTGTCAGCTCGTTACACTCTGAAGAGATAAAACAGAGTCAATAGGCACAAACACCTGAAATGTTACCCAGCTGATTCCTGCTCCTAGGCATTCAGAGGTACAGTCTAACCCAGCCCCCAGCAAGCTGCTTCTAGATGTTTCCAGCCAATTCGCTCCGATTTCACAGTATGCCATTCAATGAGAACAGGAAAGAAGTTTCTCTGTTTACAGAGACGTGTATTTACATTGTTAATTATTCCTTTTGGATAAGAGATCAGCTATAATCCGTATCTTTTGTTCAATTACAGATATGAAATCAGAAGATTCACATTTCCCAGACTTGACTCCAATGAAGCAGTTAGCAGGTGTGCTGCAGATGGCTCAGCATTGGCATGCTGCTCCACACAGGTGTTTTATTTTACACTTTGTGCTAGCCAGCACAAAATCCCAGTCTTCTGGGGGCTGAGATCCATGCTCAGTCCTGAAGGGCAGGAATCTTCCTCACTTCCTCTCTCATTACCAGAAAAGGCTACAGCTCTATTTATAAAAAGATTAAACTCTGAGCCCTGAAATGTTTAGGTTAGATATTAGGAGGAATTTTTTCACACAGAGGGTGGTGATGCACTGGAACAGGTTGCCCAAGGAGGCTGTGGATGCCCCATCCCTGGAGGCATTCAAGGCCAGGCTGGATGTGGCTCTGGGCAGCCTGGTCTGGTGGTTGGCAACCCTGCACATAGCAGGGGGGTTGAAACCAGATGATCACTGTGGTCCTTTTCAACCCAGGCCATTCTACGATTCTATGAAATGTAATACAGAACATGGGGATAACCTAGGGAAAGTCCATGTCCACGAATGGAGGAGTAATCTGTACAATAAATGCCACCCAAGTATGTCAGAACATGGCATACTGTAGAGGAGATGTACTCATGTCATTATATTATCGTGTACATAACCTGGATGGAACCTATATAAAGCACAGTTCTGAGCAAATGTTCCTTCACTCCTATTGCCTTTACCCTCTACAAACTATATAGATGCAGATTTAATGAATCATTTCTTCCATGTGACTTCCTTGATAAGGTGCAGGAGTTATGAGGACTGGAGTCCTCTACTCTCAAAATGCAGGCAGCAGCAGTGCACATCTCCTGATGCCTCCCAGCCAAAGTGCTTTAACTAAGTCTTCACCTCCCAACCACAGCTGATGGTACAGTTTCCACCCCTTTATTTCTGAAGAACTTGCTAACAAGTATCCAGCTAAACCCACGCTAAGCTTCATTAGATGTGAGAATTAAGATATTTACGCAGAGAACGCTCCTTTTGCATTAAGTAAGCAACAGACTGCATTCTGCAACAATTTTCAGCCAGTCACTAACAACCCACACAAGAACTACCCCAGCTCTCTGCAATTACCAAATGTTTATGCCGTCTCCTCTAATTTTCAACTATGTTTTAAAGACCACTGTCTTGTTATTGACATGGAACAAAGGGCAAACTCTGCTGTGAAATGACTAACTTGTCTTTGAAAATCCTGTTTGTTTTATTACGTTTCCTGCTTTGTGTATCAAAAGATCTCTTTAGAAGTAGGAGATGAATGTGCTAAGAATCTTTAAGATAATAAAACTCTTGAAGAATTGACAGAAGTCAAATCACAGTAATAAATGTCTTGCATCCAGAGGAGCTGAAGGTATCTCAAACTTCCCACTCAACATTTATTTATTCACACTTACCTAGAACATTCAATGAAATTCTTTAAAAAGAAAAGTTAATTTTTGAATTATCTTCTGGAGCTGCATGGATAAAAAGGAAATCACTCACAGACACAAATCTAAGGAGTCAAATTAATAAGGAAAATAGCTTCAGCCAATAACTTCTTCCTAAGCTTGGAAGGATATCCAGCTATTACCAATGGAGAAGTTAATTGCTTAGCAGCGATGTCTGACAAGACAGGTAGAACACCACATTAAAGCAGGCAAGAAACCTCTACAGCACTGAAACCAATGACTGTCAACAGAGACTCTTTGAGAAATTCAGAAGATGGACACTTTTATAGACCTTCAAATATTTGATATGCTTTTCAATAAATATTCAATAGGAACATAATGCCATTGTATATTAGACACAAATAACACAAAGTGAGCACCTATACTGACAATTATGCAATTATTACCTAGCTTAGCATTTAACTAATGCTATCACTTAAGTGATAGCTATCAGGTAGCTATCACTTAAAAATGGCAAATAGCAATACAACAAATCATAGCTCTGTCTCAGACTTGATGTGAGGAAATGTGACTGGCAGTCCTTGGGAGTAAAGACTGCAGTGACGCTCATGGTAAAGAATAAGTAATTCTTCAGCTGCCTCCATGAAACAAGTTTCTGCTTCCAGTGGACAGATGAAACTTGCTGAAATCATCCTTAAAAGTGCCATTTCAGTGGAACAGTCTGAGAAGAGACTGCAGATAAAACAGACATTTAAAAACTCAGTTACAGGTCAGAGGTGAAGCGCGTTGGCAGGGGCCCATGAGGAAGTTCAAGCAAGCATGGCCATGATGTTCTTGTTCTGCAGCCAAGCAGACAGTCTCTGAGGCTGCAGATCCAGTATTTTTCGTAAGCACAGGATTCAATTAAAAAAAAAAACGTGATTTAACTGTGAAAAGACGAGTTTCTGTTAAATGCTAAACAGTTGCATCCCTAATACTGAAAGTTTGCTGTGCTTTCCATTGCCAGAGCCTTCAAATAAACTAAGCAAACTTGCTTATATAGCAGGAAAAAAAAAAAATCAGATATTTGAAATGCTGAGACCGTGCCAAATGCATCCCAGAGCCCTGTGTTACCACGAACTGGCCAACAGTCATTGCAGCTGAGACCGGAGCTGGTTTCCACATTGCTTTGTTTATATTGACTGCATTTATGATGCCTCAGAAGTTGCCAGTAAAATATTTATTTTGCAGTTAAAACGTTCTGCAAATGATTTTGCTGTCCCAAAAGATAAATATTTCTCAGCATGCTGAAATGATACATTGGTGTTTTTGTTAAGGAAATTGCATGTTGATAAAATTTTCTCAGATTACACTCTGTCGTTCCTTTGTATTTGAAGTGGCCACATTAATTTTTTGTGATATTTATTGTAATTGTAAATTGCACTGAGATTAGAAACATTAAACTTACCATAAAATGAAACACATTTCAGCTATTTCCGAGTCATCTATTTAAGGGCTTGAGGACACTTTTGATCCTTCAGGTGGATCTGAGCACTCCAAGCTTTCAGGACAAGGATCCAACACAAACCAGAATCCCACTCTTAACTATTTGGGAGCTATTTTATTCTCCTTTCAGTTCTTCTTTTTTATTAAGTTATCCAGCACTACTTCGGTGTGTCCCTGCGCTGCAAAATTTCAGTCTGAGCTTTATAGCAGATTAGAAATTTAAGCAGACTGTAACAAAAACAAAAAAACCACCACACTGCTATCTTCTCTCCTTCCTTTCACTTCTTTTATCTGCCAAATAACAGTCACATCCATGGTTTTGGTTAAGCTTAACAGCTTTAGGCAACAGTACTGTATCTCTAGACAAAGCCTGAAACTGCAGACAAATGAGAGTTGTCACTAACTGATGTTATCAAAGTTTCCATTACACACTGAGGTCTTTGTGCCTGCTCTCAGGCAGGCAGGGCATTAGAAGTAAGTATCAAGTCCACATTAACCTACACCATAAGCAACTGAGGAGTTCTATTGTACGTGACTAAAAAGTAGCCTCACTTCCACCCACAGGTGACCCCAAATTGAAATCTTCGGATGCAAAACAGGAGCTATTTTTGGTTTAACATCTGCATTAACGTATTAAACTTCAATTTTTGGCTATTTGTGTATTAGGCATTAATAAAAGCAAAGAGCCATCTGAAAAGTAATAGAAGAACCAGATGTCTTCCCTCGCTCTAACACAAAGGAAGCCAGCCTTTGACTTCTCTACATATCTGCGGAGGTATTGTGGCTTACCAAGGCCAGGAGGGATGCTTGCTTCAACAGACTCAGTGCCTCATCTGGTACAGAAAGGACCTCCAGACAGCATCACACCTGGCAAGTCAAGTTATACCAAGAGAATAAAGACACCTCGGGTGATGTTTAAATATACAGAGATCAATACATGAAATTCTCACACTGCATGTAATCACACAGAAAGCTGTTCTTTCCAAGTGCAAATAAATGCACACACATTGCTCAATAAAACATCTTTAGTTTGCTCCTTAGATTGCTGTACCATGGGTCTTTATGGGTTGTTTCATAAATCCTTGTGTCAAGAGACTTCATCGTCTTCATTCTGGAAGCATAAAAAAATTAAGATTTTGCTACTATTATTTCAGGATTTTCTTATTTATTTTCTTTTATGTGAGTGGATTTATTATCATTATTACTATTATTTAGTAATATTTAGCTATATTACCTACTACCATCAGGTAGTATCTCTAACCATTCATCGTATTATATCAAGTATCTGTGTCAACTGAAACAGGTTTCTTGGTTTTATGCTTAGAGTCTAATCCATAGTGCATCCCAGGAAAAGAAGAGGACACATTTTCAGCTGTGCCATCTGAAGCTCATTCCTATCAATAACAGTAGTTTGCACTTACATGCTTGATTTCCCAACCACAGATCTCAAGCATTTTATAACAGAAAAGAAATAAGCATTACTCACATCCATAGCCTATTTAGGTGCAAGGATTTTGATGAACGTGTCTGCAAGTCACTGCAGCATGCTGACCAGTGTTCCGATTCACCCCTCTAAAGAAGAAAGCTATTCCTAGCTCTGCCATGGTCTTCCTCCTTACCTTTGGTCTTCAGTTATATCTTATGAGAAAATCATCCTGAACACGTTACCCTAGATGCAGTCAGAACATATTTGATAAAACAGATCCCAGAAATCCATTTGCATTCAGAGCAGTTCCAGATTAATCAGTCAACAATAAAAATTTTCTACTTCCCCCCAAAATTCTCATCTTCTTTCCTCACCAACCTTTTAATTCATCAGATCATCTGGGTTTATAATAAAACCATTCTCCAGCATTTAGAGGGAGAGCTTTTTCATATCTCCCAAGCAATAAACATTCTTTTTGCCTTCTTTTCTTCCCGCAGGCTTTTTTGTGCCATCTGACTTCACCAGGCATCCCTGCGAATTCACTAGGAACCTACATGGACCTAAACATTGAACACACAGGAAAAGAAGTTCTGATTCTAGCTGCTTTCAGACCAATACTTCAAAAAAGGCAATACAAACTTTTCAATAACTGACCTTGACATCGATGAATCCCAGCTCTTAAAACGTGCATTCATTAAGAGAAATCAAACCCAACTTTATAAATGAACACGGTTGCAACCACAACCTACAAAGAGGCTCCCACCCTTTCCTCTGAAAGCACGGATGCACCCCTCAGCCAGCACACAAACCAGAGACTTGCGGAGTAAAACACTGAGGCCTCTTCCACAGGAATTTAAATAAGTCCTCTGGTAATTAGCAAGCCTGGGAACATTCTGAATCAAAGCTAACCAATAGAGGGCAACATGATTGCGCGAGGAGGGATTATTCTGACACAAGGACTGGGTTTCACTCCAAGGATACTGATACTGGGGATTTAGGATACCGCGGACTGATATGAATTTACAGCCAGAACTCTGAAAAAGCTCTCCATCATATATGGAGACACACAAACCAGAACGTTCCATGCTAGTGATTTTTTGTTACTTTAAGAAACACTGTACGTAATCATTGGTAGATACTCTTTAGCTAGAAACTAGGACTATCACATCACAGACCAAATATAGCGTCAGAAATCAGTACAAACTCCCTGGTATGACTGAGATGTGGGGAAGGCAGAGAGATGATGGAGGAAAAGTTGGCAAAGTCCCACAGAACAAAAAGTTGCATGGAGAAAAAGAAGATATCGTGTTTGTCAGAACATGATCCAAAATACATCAAATGAAATTAGTGAGTGGCAAGTTAAAAAAGCAAACAAGAAGTCGTTCTTCACATGTTGCACAGATAAAAAAACGTGTCGCCAGACAATGTGGCACATACAAAAGCCTACGTGATTGGAAACAACAAATCAGTGCAACAAATGACTACCACAGGCTATTTGCCACTTTCACCTCAGAAAAACCCTGAGCAACAAATGCCTGCAAAGCAACAATTTGCTTACCTCTTTTGTACCTGTCACTGGGCACATGACTGAGTACCATCAAATGCAGCACACAAAAAACAGAATCAGATTTGCCCTCAGATTTGTAGGAAATCCTGCTTTCTCACTGTCATCTTTCTCTGCAGATAAATATTACCTTGACAGAAAAGTAGTGAGGGTAGGGATGCTGAAACCTTCAACACGCAATGATATCATTAAAGATTGAAGTGAACGAGAGAAGAGCACAAACAAATAAATAAATGTGATAACTGAACTATCCCATTATTAATCTTCTAATTTTTGCATTAGAAGTGGCTCATCAGCAAATGTCAGCTCTTACAGGTACAGTTACACAGGAACTAGAGGGATCTGAGTAGGACAAATAAGACTCAGTCATGCAGACAGAGATTGGCAGTGCAGGGAAAACACTTCTGATTTGGAATAAACAGGACAGGACCTATGTTCACACCATTCTGGAACAACCATTATTTCCTATCCTCTACCCACTACCTAAGCTTCTTTATCAAAACAGTGCATATATGGATTCAGGATGAAACCTATAGGTTTGTTGTGGGATGAGCAAGTGCTCCCCTCAGATGCATCTCCCAGCTGTGGCAGCTCTAGTTATAATACCTTCAGCATTGAAAATTACCCTTTCTTTGAAGCTTTCATCCTGCATTGAATGCAGTAACAGAATGTATATCTGACAGACTTTGCGGGACACTCAAGGACACGTTTACCACAAATACACCAATAAAAATATCATCAGGGAAACGCACCTGGATAATGTGAGATGTGTAAACCTAAGGTCAAAGAAGAGAATTTGTACAGAGCGTATACAACCAAGCCTGAGAAAACAGAGCGTTTTCTCAAGAGGGCAGAAAACACAGATACATGCCAAACTCTTTGGCCCGCTTTTGGGTACCGCCAATTATGGCCTCTGTGATAGAAAGGCATTCTTTTCTTATCCAATCCAAACATAACTATTCCAAATTCGTAAAGGGATAAGATCTTCACTGGAGGTCATCTCATCTAATAGAAGATACTTTGATGGACTGTACACAATCCAAAACATTTGTTAAAAAGAAAGACCTTATTTTCCTGATCTATCTTTTTTCCAGACCCAATGAACAATATGGTTACTTTCTATTAACTATAGTATTTTAGAACCTTCTAGTTCTGTCAGGATGTCAGTTGCTTTTATAAATCCCTTAGTAAAAAAAAAAGATTGCAACACACACAGAGGAGAACACAACAGGATGACAGTGCCCACCTGACACTGCAACAACCAAAAGAGTGGATGTTGGTCAATGAGTGGAACTCCTAAGAATCAATGTAGTATAAATATACCCTCAAATACTCTGTGACTGTTTTAATAATGAGAGGTCATACAACACTTTTGCTTATGGAGGCTTTTTTCTCCCTGGTAGATGTTTCTGAGCAGCAATTGCATGTGTGGTACTTTCTCTCCTTCTCTGTTAAACAAGATCCAATAGGTTTCATGGTTTACACTAGAGGCTACAAGGCTCACAGCAAACCACAAGGATCTCATCATTGACTTCAGGGCAATCTGCTTTTCATTCTGAGAAGAGCCATCTTCTGAAATAAGAATTAAGTAAAGTTTCTAAACCTAACCTAAAAAATACACCATACAATAGAATGAAAAGGGATCTACTGGAACAATAAAGATCAAGGGGTAGAAGGAAAGCGCAGCAAGTTCAAAAATGGTTATATACATATGAACCCTGCTTGCAGAATTGTGGAAAGCAAGGAAACAAGAAAATGCCTTCTATGTGTTTAAATGCCTGGAAAACAGAAAACATGACCCTTTCTGAGAAGAGGAATTTGTGAGTCTGGGGAGGAGACAGTTGGTATGACTTTCTGACCACATGAATGCCACAAACACACTCTCCAATGCTACAGCTCTTGGCAGCGAGACGTCACTCTTCCACTTCAGCTACAGCTTTCCTGGCCGTCCAGAAGCTCAGCAGGAGCATGCAACACGCACTGAGTCCATCATCTTCCAGATTCCTTGTGCTACTTTTGCACTGTAAAAACAGTGAAAGCAGAGGGGAGTATCAGAAACCCAGAGCAGGAATATAAGAGCAAATCTTTTTTTTTTTAAGTGTTAGGAAAACAGATGTAAGACCTTCATAGAAACCCGTGAAACTCCTGTCATCCAGATATTTCTTGGTCCATTGGGATGAAGAGAACAGCAAAATTAAACAGAAATTCCCTGTACTGAGGATGCTGAAAGGTGGCTGACCAATGCCACATGCTGTCTCTGGAGTGCATCATCAGCAGTACCAGTACAGCTTGCCCTGACCAAGCTTGCCAGCTCTTAACAACCCATGTTCCTTTGAAATCCAACACTCCTTCCTGAGTTCTGTCCCTCATATCTCTCTAGAATTCTACCAGCTTTCTTTCACTGCTTCCAAGCACAACTCTCTATCTACCCTGATTGCTTCCTCTGCCTTTGAGGGAGGGAGAAAAGTAGTAGGATGAATAAATGGCCACTTTCTCTCTTGAAATTCATCACTGTTACCATAACCTAACAGCGTACCCACCCCCAGACTAGCAACACTACAATTAAGCAGTCTATACAGACCCAGTGTCACCCAATCCATTCTACAAGGAGAGCATTACGCTGTGCTCCTTCCCCACTCCAAGACATGCTTCTACCACACAGCCTGTTTTCACAGTGCAAATACAAAATTTGGCTAAGACAAATTTTCCTGAAGACCGTCACAGATTCCTTGACTTCTATTCAGAGAATCAGTTCCCTGGAACCAAAGGGAGAAATCTTGACTTACAGAACTCATCCTGAACTGTGGATCCTGGCATTCAGTCTTCGCGTTGCTCCTGCTGGGGATGAAAGAGTTAACCACACACTATTTCGTTTGTACCCACTAGCCAGCGAAGGTTACAGACCACTAATTGATGTGGTTATGTAAAGTTTCTGATGTTCTATGTATTTTTTAAGGGTTTTGTTTTTGTTTTTTTCAAACTTGCCTGTATTTTTCCATTTAAACTAAGGATATAAAAGTTAAATCCAGCGGGCTTAGCTGCAGTTTACACACTGGGAAGTGTAAAGCACCGGAATTTACAAGCTTTCTGTACCATGCACACACACATAACAGCTAAACCAAAATCCTGCAAATATTCATTAAAATTCAGAAGCAAATTCAGCCATATTTACAGCTGCTTCACTTTTGCTTTATGC
The DNA here is from genome assembly GCA_016647715.1 of Pavo muticus. NCBI lineage: Eukaryota > Metazoa > Chordata > Aves > Galliformes > Phasianidae > Pavo > Pavo muticus. The sequence goes on from JACDJE010000071.1 coordinate 1,352,029, forward strand.
AAATATTTGAGCACTTGTACTTTACTAGTGCGAATACTAGTGAATAATGAACTTCAATTTCAAATAACCCATGACCTTAGCAGAGGACATTCAGTTATGAAATGCGTGGTCTATGTGCTTATCCAATGAGAAATGTGTTCTGATCAGGAAACAAGCAGCACTTCTAACTTCTGGAATTGATAGCATCAAGTCTGAATACATTTTCACACCCATTAACGGGGAACTTTCTCACCACATCACGGGATTAAAAACATAACAAAAGAACGAGAACGAAAATCCTCACGGTGGCATTTTCACCTCAGCTGTGGCAGTAACACACCTCCAACAGCCAAAGCCAGAGGAGGCTGAACAACAGCAGGAGCTTCTGAACCTCTTTGGGAACGGGTGCACAGCCCAGCGCTCCGCTGGGGCCCAGCAGCCCTGTGGAGAACCCCTGCCCCACAAATGGGAGCATCCAACGGCCCTGCTCTCGCGTTGACAAAAAGGAGAAGAGGATGATTATTGTTCAAGCATTTATTAAAAACTATTTTAATTTACTTAAGATGCTGTTCAGTTCAGGAAGTAACGAAAATGAGAGGTCAGCATTCAAAAGTGCTTGTGGTTTATGTTCAGCTCTCAGTAAGTAGCTCAGAAAATGCCCATCTGCACCTAATCGGGGGATCAGCTGGGAGCTGGCAGTCAGCTGGGCGGTAGGTAAGGAAAAAGCCCGTTAGCCCAAACAGAGCAGCCAGCTTCTCGCTTGCAGCCCTTGCTGTGTTTTGGGAGCAACTTCCTTGACTGTCAAATCAGACGTGTTTGCTAGACCTGCTGCTATAGGATGACTTACAGACACTTACCTGACACAACAGTCACGCTACACACAGTGCGAGTTTGGAGGTTGCTGTTAGCCATGGAACACCCAGGGCAGGGTTTGGGTAGTAATGATTGCAGAATTCTCTCTTCAGAAAAGCGTCAGAGCTGCTGTGACACAAAGCTTTCAGTGTGTGAACAACCACTGCACATCCCCCTCTTCTCCTCACGGCTCTATTTTCTTCATCCTCGTGGAACATCTCTGATGGAGAGGACTCTGCAAGTTTCCAGGCTATCAGCTATGAAACGTCAGACTGGGATCAGTTGTCACAAAGAAACATTATTTTTGCACAATTTTCCACTGCAAGTCATGCTTGAGTAACTTCTGAGTATGAATAACAAGTATTTTTCGAGTCTGAGTAACGCTGTAAGAACATGTGCACCTGAACCCAGCAGGCGCTCTGTGGCACTGAGAGCCTCCTCCTTGAATAAGCACCCTTACATAGAACACACGGGCTTCAGTATCTGCTCAGAGAGCGAGCTTACACTGCCAGCAGCCCTGGAAATAACCATCTGGGGGGAAAAAAAGCGTCGGAAAAATAAATCTTTTCATTGCGGCTAATGCCCAACCTTCAGACACGGATAATCTCCTCGCGTTCATTCAGCTTCCGTGTCATTTCGTCCAGGCAAGTTTCCACGTTCCCAGCCTAAAACCTCTCTTAAAAACGCTACGGGCTTATTTTGTGGTTTGTTAATATAGGTGCAATGTAAACAACGGATTTGAGGATCTCGCACAGAAAGAACCCGTTTGGTACATAATCGTGTTTTAATGGACGGCCTTTGTAAAGCGGTGAAACCGTACCGGGCTGTGAGCGCGTGTTTCCATCAGCGCGGGGGTGAGCGCTTACTCACACACGTCTCGGGACACGAAATCCGCCCCCTGACGAACGCCATCGATGTCACTGGAGGCGGTCATCGCACGGCGGAGCTCCGGTTCTGGCGATTCCCTGCGGATCGCACGGAAAGGTGCAGCCCGGCGGCGGGCACAGCCCCAGCCGGCCCCCCGCTGCCCAACCGCCTCCGGCGCAACGGGTCTACGGCCGCCCCGCGCCCCGGCCCTTCCCGCAGCCGCTCCCCTTACCCGGTGCGAAGGCGGCCTAACGTGGTCCGTCTGTCCGCCCGCGGGGTTGTTTGCGGCCGGGAGCTGACGGAGGGCAGAGACTGGCGTAGGTTTCCTCGAGAAACTTCATAAAAAGTGAATGTAGGGCGTCGGAGCTGGAAACTCACCTGAAGGGCGTTTTGTTCAGAGAGCCGTCGTGACGTTCGCCGATTAACTGTGACCGGATCGGCGCTCAGACGGAGGAAGGAACCGCTTTGATGGTGCTTTTCCAGCCCTCGATCCGCGCCCTTTGCTTTGCTTACAGAGAAAACACCGTCCGCGCCACCTCTGCTGCTGCAGTGACAGCGGCAGAGCCCGCAGCAGCCAGTGAGGACCCTGCAAGGCTCACGCATAAAGCACGGCCCCATGCACACCGCTTGCCCGGGGGCCACACAGCGCCGCGAACGACCTCGGGCGGGGACAGCCTCCGCACCGCGGGCAGAGCAGCCCCGAGCCGCTGTGACCGCCACCCGCCTGCGCTCCGTGCGTCCGCGTCAGGTTTCGTTCAGCTGAGAGAGGTAATTAAGAAACGGAGCCATCAAGCTGCACTGAGAGTGAGTGCGTTGGCACCAACCTGCGCGCTGCCGTTCCCTCCGGGCAGGCGGCGGTGCAGGGCGATGCGCGTCACAGCGCCGGGAGCGCAGCGCGGACCGTGCCCGGGGCCGCGGGGCAGCTGCAACAGAACAACGTAGAAACTCATTAAGAGATCAATGCCTTACAGCGAACGAAGTATTTTATACAAAAAATAAATATATACATATGTATGTTAAAGTCGGATATATTTCCGTTTTCTTCCGGCTGATTTCTCACGTAGATAAGAGGAATTTGGTTTTAATTCTCATCCGCGCGGCTGCTCTGTTCCGTTCGCACGTCGCCGTGATGCGGGCAGCTCTTTCCGAAGGGAAGGTTTGTCGTTCAAGTCAGCGCTGTTAAAACAAACGCTTCTAGGAGAACAACTCCACCGATGGAGCCACGAAAGCGGAGGTCGCAGCAGCGCGGTGCCCCGCACGCGGCGCTCCATTCACACCCCGCTCGCACACCATCAGACTGCCTGCTGGCAGTCAACGCGAATACTGCTCGGGGCCGCCCGTCCCGCAGCCGCCAGCCGGTTCCCAGCCCGGCCCGTACGTGCCGGAAAGCCTACGGCTCCACCTCTGTAACTCCCGGACCGGCGGAACGCTGCCATCGCCCCGCGGTGCTACACGTGGCTGCTCGCGGCTCCGGGAGGGCTCCGTCGCACCCCGCCTGCCCCGACCCCCGGCCCGAGGGCAGCAGCCCGGGGTGACGCGCCCTGGAGCCGCCGCGGAGCCGCTGCGTTCCCCTCGCGCTGTCTAGAAAAAAAAAAAGTTAAATGAGTTTTCTTATTTAATGCTTTTACGGTCTGTGAAAAATAATCACTTGTTCACCACTTACTCAAATGTGAAAAGAAAATATTAACATGATATCACAAGGGCAACAGCAATAGCGTTTCCAAAGCGCTACTTAACGTTGGGCACAGCCCGTCTGTCCGTTAAGTCAGGTAAAGGCAGCCGGGAATCCGCCTTCTAATTACACGTCGTTCCTCCTTTCGGCTGCGCTGAAGCTGCTGTGCCGCAGCAGAACCACGGGCTGAGAGGAGACGGGGCAGAGCCGGAGGGACCGCGGGGCTCCGCTCCTCGAAAGCGCCGTCCTCGCCCTTCCCGACGCTGATCCCTGTCCCCAGGTCACGCCGAACCTTTCCAGCTGATTGTTTGTTTAAATCCAGGAGTCGTTTCAGTGTAAGAATATGAGCTCGCTTCCTGTTTACTCAGCACGGCCGTATCCTGTGCTTACCGACACCCCATCGCTCGGCCCGGCGGTTCGGTTAACGTGGGACGTCGCTCCGGCGGTGGGAACCGGGCGGTACCTGGGGCAGGCAGGGCCGGGGGGACGGACTAATGACCGCCGGTAATTACTCAGCAGGCGAGCAATTAGCGCCCGGCAATTAGCGTTCCGCAGCCAGGGCTCGGCCCGGCCCTGCAAGAAACGCCCGCAGCCCTCGGGGCCGGGCCCTGGGGCGGCTCTCCATCGCTCCCTGCCGCTCGCCACTTCCCGCAGCGCTTCTGGGTTTTTTTTGTTGTTCTTTTTTTCCAGGACGATGATAATTGCACGCCTCTGTAGATGCTCTATCATTCGATACCTCGACGGAAAAAAGTACAGCAAGGAATCAAAAAATTAAAAATAAAACAGTGCCACGGCTCCTTGCTACGTCGCCGCAATGAGCGCAGAGCCTCGGGGTCGGTGGAAGTTCTCTGCTCCCTATGCCCGAGCGCTGCCCAGAGCGGCACCAACCGCGCTTTCCCAAAGCGGCATTTAGATGTGCCGCCGCAGCTCAGTCGCCTGTTAGACGGGAATGCCGCATTTCTTAGAGAAAAGACGACATCCTCTCGCCCCTCTGAGCACGGCCAAGGCCCGGCCCAGGGCGGCCTCCGGGTGTGACGTGTGGCCGAGAACGAAGGCAAAAAAAAAACCCAAACAAAAATATAAAGAAACGATTAAAAAGAAGATAAAAAACATTACATTACTCAGAGCAATAGTCCATAAAATACTTTATTGAAATAAAGTAAATATCTTCGCATTAATAAAAACCGATCATAAAATGCAGTTTTCGAGTAACTGGGGGCACCACAGGGTTTCACGCAGCGAGCAATGTCGAGGGCGGACCCGGTGCCCCCCGGCCGCCGCGCACCGCGGGTCTCAGGGCCGGGGGCCGAGCTGTGCGCTGAGTGCTCCGACCGCGGCCCCACCGCCCTCTGCCCCCGTCCTCTACCGCCCGGGCCGCTGCGCGCGGGGTTCCTCCCGCCCGGGGCAGCGCGCTCCGGGGCCCGGCGCGGCGCTGGGGGTCCCCGCGCTCCCGGGCGGCGGCGGTGGGGCCGGGCCGTGCCCTCACTCCTCCTGGCTGACCTCAGCCGGCGAGCCCAGGCTCTCGGGGGGTTTCTCGGCGTCCCGGGCGCGCTCCTGCTCCGAGAGCTGCTCGCTGCTGGGGATGGAGTTCTTCTTGGGGCGGCCCTTGGGCTTGGTGGGGGACTCCAGGCCGCCTCCCTGCAGCACCTGCGGGGCGGGGAGGGCACAGGGACACCCAAGTAAAGCAGCGCTCCGGTCCGAGGCCGGGAAGGTCCCCACTGCCCGAGCGGTACTGCGCGGAGCCGGGTCTCGGGCTGGGACAGCTCGTGTGCTGTGGCCGCACGGAGCGGGGACATACACGTATATCAAAACATACATATATGTGTACTTTTTTTCCCCCGGGAGGGCCCGGCGCGGGCACTTACTATTTTCTTCCATTTCATGCGCCTGTTCTGGTACCAGGTTTTCACCTGGAGCTGGCTGAGCCCCAGCGATTCGGCCAGGTCTATTCTGCGGGCGGGAGAGAGGCGGTGAGACCCGGCCCGGCCTGCGGCTCTCCTCCTGCTCTCCGGACGATGCCCCCGAGCCGCCCCGCCGGTACCTGTCGGGCGTCGAAAGGTACTTCTGCTTCTCGAAGCGCTTCTCCAGCCCCATGAGCTGCAGCTCTGTGAAGACGGTGCGGCTGCGGCGGCCTTTCTTGGCCTTACTGCCCGGCTCGGGGCCGCCCGGCTCCAGCTTGCCGCGGAGGTGCAGCTCCAGCGGGAGGTGGGGCGAGGCGGAGCCGCCCTGCAGCCCCGAGCCGGCGGCCAGCAGCGCCGAGCCCAGCCCCGAGCAGCCCAGGGGAGCCAGCGGGAACTTGAAGACGGCCGCCGGCTCCGCCTTCAGAACGGCTGCGGGAGAGAGCGGCCGTGAGAGCCGGGCGGCCCCGGGGGCTCCTCGGGATGGGCTCCGCGCACGGCCCCGGGCCCTTCTCCCCGCGGGGTCACGCCGTGCCCTGCAGCCGGAGGCGGGCAGTCACCCAGCGATCCTGGTGTTACTCGCGGAAACCTTTTGGAACCATTTAGGAGCTGGTGCCGCCTGACAGATTCAAGCGCTGCCGGACCCACGGCCACGCCGTCAGACTCATGCTCGGCCCCGACGTGCGGCCGTGCGGGGCCCTCCCGAGTTCCCAGGGACCTCGCACCAAGTGGGCAGATCCCCGCCGCCCTACGCAGCACCGCGACCGCTCTGCGAACGCTGAGCACGGCCCGGGGGCTTCGAAAGCACAGGCGGGCCAGGCCCGAGGAGCACACGCAGACACACACCGGTGCGGGCCGGCATTTCAGACCAATATCTAAAATAACCGTGAATCCCAAGTGTTCCAATGCATGCACTTTCCCACTACGGGGCTCGACGCTTTCCCGATTTCTTTTTTAAGAGGGAAACGTTCCGTTCGCTTCTACGGATAAACGAGCAGCGTCTCTGCAGATGAAGACAGCTTTGGAGGCGAAAGCATTCGCGATCGCAGATTAAATACTCGCGTTAAAAATATATATATAAAAGTAAAATAAAATAACAAAAATCAACCAAAAAAAAACAACAAACAACCCCCCCCAAAACAAAACACAACAACAAATCTGTCCTTAATACCCTATCCTGCACCGGTAGATCCCGCACCACGTCCTGACACCACACCGCGCGGCTCGCGCTCTCCATCCCTCGTCTCTCCGCGCACAGCACCGCTCCCCACGGCCCCACCGCCGCCCGCACCCCACAGATGCGGCCCCGTCCCCGCCCGGAGCTCCGCGGCGAAGTTCCCGAGCTCTCCTCCGATAGGAGCGGCCTCACACGCGCCGGGAGCCGCGGCCCCGCTCCCGTCCGACCCCGGCGGGACATACCGAGGTGGTTGTGGTAGGGCCGCGCCGACAGCAGCGCCTGCACCCCGAATTTGAGCAGCTCCCCGGGCGGCGCCGCGCCCTTGGCGTCGGGGGGGTCGGTGAGGATCTCCTCGATCATGAAACTGCGGTAGCGGTGCGAGCGGTGGTCGGGAAAGGCTTCGGCCGGGAAGTAGTGCGCGGCCCCCAGCTCCAGCGGGTGCTGCATCCTCGCCGCCGCCCGGGCCGTGCCGAGCCGAGCCCGGCCGCCGGGCCCTAACGCAGCCCCCCGGCCGCTGGGAGCCGGGCAGCGGG
>JACDJE010000071.1:1365334-1431522 GCA_016647715.1 Pavo muticus
TGGGGGCTGGGGGCTGAGGGCCGGGTCCGTGGCTCAGGGCCGGCGGATCTCAGGCCGCGGGTGCCCTCTGCCGGGCCGCCCCCGCCGCAGCGACAGCGTCCCCGCTGCATCGCGCTGGAAAAGAGTAGCATCACAGTGTGTGACCGCTTCACTCGAATCTTTCCAGCTGTTTTCATCATTTCGGTTCCAAAAAAGGAAGAGGACTCAAAAGCTGAGACTGTAGCGATCCTAATTAATGGGGATCATTGTTTCAAAGAAGTTTTATGTCAGTGGCAATAGAAATGCCTCTGTTCATCAGACCATTGGGATACTGGCACCAGAAGTCCGACTGCAGCAATGTTCTGATGAAACTCCTGTTTATTCTCAGAGATGCCATGGAAGAACCAGGGTGCACAGCAATACATAGGAGAACCTCCTCAAAGCCATGATGCTGGTCCCTCTTCCTGCACACCCACTCACCAGCTGCTTCCTGCTGAAGCTCCAAGCTGTATTCAAGCAGCATGCTCTTTCCAACTTCTCTCCCTCACCTCCCATCTGCCGTTTTGGTCCTAACTCCTACTCCTGCCTCCCAAGGCTCTTTGAGATCTCAGCCCATCCCAGAGGCATTCCCAGAGTGCTCACACACCAAACTGAAACAGCAGTTTCCTAAGCCCATTGCTCTTACAAAGCCCCTTTTCCCAAATCCGCACCAAACGCTCCAGCCATGCTCTCTGCTGATACTTTATTTGATTCCAAGGCAGGAAGCTGATCAGTACTGTTAGGATTGGGCCCAAGGACTCCAAAAGCTCTCCTAGCCTGCCCTTGGCCAAGCACGGCTCCCAGTACAGCCCTGTGCCTGCAGGCAAATGGCACAGACCCATGATGATCCCTTGTCTTCTCCTGACTCCTCATTTGTCACCCTGCCAGCCCTCCTGTGGGACAGCACCACTCCAGCTGCAAGGAAGGGGTCCCCTTCCAACACCTTGCAGCAGAGTGCCAACTGGACTCAGAGCTTCTTCTCCTTCCAGTTCATGCTGAGCTCCTAAGCAAAAAGCAAACAGTGGTGATCAAAACCCACACCCCCGGGAACCAAAACATTCTGTATCTGTTTCCTGATCTTTTTAACCAAGCACAAGCTCCCTCAGTCTCCTCTTGGTCTGCTTGCTGCTGAGAGTCCCAATGAGTGGGAACTGGGCATCAGCTTCCAGCTTTCCTCTCCGAATGACCGGCCTTTGAGTTTTAAAGGATAGCCATTCTCCAGCAAGCTTTGGAAGAGCCTTTCAGTTTGACGTTTTTATAAACACCAACCTTTTTATCCTCAGTGTTTGTTGTTGGAGGAAATCCCTTCTAGTTCTTACGCATGTATAACATATAAAACAATTGAATTAATACCATATGGGGGTAGAGGGGTGAAAAGTCATGTCTACAGCCGAAATAGTTCAGGAAAACTGTACAGCTGAGGTTTAAGATTGCCTACAGTGACTTTGAATTTTGTTTAGACATCGGTGTTAATACTTCGTATGGATTATGTGCAGATTACAACAGTATGTGCTGCGCGCTGTGTAATTTATGAACTATTAAACTTAATTCTTATGCTTTGGGGTTGTGAGTTATAACCGAGCAGAATCTAAACTACCACCAAATGGAAGACTTTCTCTTCTTCTTGATTAACATAAAACTTCAGTGGGTTGGCAGGGTGTGCAAAACCCATGGCTGAACACTTGCATACTCATCCTCAGCAAGCTGATAGCTCAGGTTTTAGAAATTTCAGTATCTTCTATGCTCTTCACATGTTAGTAGTAGTGGCAGAGTTGCCAGCAGGGCCATCTGACTGGCTTGGTGCTGTATGTGAGACTGAGGGTGGCAGCCAGGAAGTGCTCTTGTGCCATTGAACTACTGAAGAAGGGCTGATGGTTACACTGAGTGATGTGGGTGTGTACATTCAGAAGATCTGCAGGTATCCCGGCAGCACTGACGACAAGCCTGCATGGTCCTCAAAAACAGAGCTGCAACTTCTTGATTGTGGTGGCGTGGGGTGTTCTTTTCACCTAGCTTGACTAGACACCAACCCAGCTGTGACAGCAGGGAGATCAGGGCAGGCCAAGCCTCAATGCTGGCTTACTTGGGCTCTCGCGAATGACATTTCTCGCTCCCATGCTAGGAGTTTACACAGCAGAATTTCAACAAACAGCCTTGCAGAGGAGGAAGAAGGAACCATTGTAAAGAATACACCTGGAAATCCTGAGCAGCAAACAGGAGGTGCTCCTACTGCCCCAATGCAAAGCAGCAGGCAGAGGTGGCCCCCACAGCCCTCCTCAGCCCAATCTCACCCATCTACTGGCACTGCTCAGAGAACAACCAAGGTTTGGCCGGACTGGGCTTTTGTTCCTTGTGGATATTCAGCATCTGGGGCTCTATCCAGCAGCTGAAACACCATAAGGACTTCTACAAATTACACCCTTCAATAAATTATATTTTACTTTGACACATTTTAGTATTTACAAGGTTTACTTGGGAGATGAAACAAAAGTTAATTACATCAACTGATACGTCAAGAAAATGGATGGATTTGATATCCCCTCCAGATGGGCTTCCTTTGCCTGGCAGCACGCACAGCACATCTTACAGCAGGGAGACAGAATGCGTTAGGAAGGCACATCTCAGCCATCAGACTGACACTTCTTCATTACAGTGTATTTATTTTTTATCACGTGCTTTGACAGAAGTCTCATAAAGTGTTACGCTCCTTCTGTAGGGTCAAAGTCTGGTGACCTTCCATGATTTTACAGAGAAGGAACATAATTTTAGAGGGCATGTTTATTTTTTCTGTAAACAGTCTGTTTTCTATGCCAAGAGAACGGTTCTTCTGGACGTACTTAGATGACAGCTCCACTCCACTGGCTCGCCCTCCTGACGAAGTCTCTCCTGCCAAGTGGTTTTGATCACAGTCTGGCAAACAACACCACTTTAATAGTAGAGCTGAGCAAATAACCTCCAAAAAAACTGCTGATTTTTTTAAAAACTTCTTTTTGCTGCCTGCATAATATCCCTGAATCAAATGTGGTTTCTTTGAGCTCTGAAGGACTCTAATTTTTATAAAGAAAAAAAGGAATCCATGGAATCAGAAGGGCTGCTTGCTGAATGGCTGGCAGTGACGAAGCAGCCCATCTCCCTATGCCCTAGGAAACAAGTGGCTGAGCCCTTCCTGCACAACTGCACATGGCTGTCAGTTTAAGCTCTGGAAACACGGTTTGCAGCTCTGTTTGTACTGACAGAACCTTCATGGAAGGGGGCCATGAGATCACAGTCAAAGCAAACCTGCTTTGAAATACAGCTCTCCAAAAGCACTTCCATATCTATGTGAGAGCTGCCCTTGCCCTCTGCATACCCAGCTCCAGGAGTACCAATGGATTCATAGAATCACGGAATCATCTGAGTTGGAAGGGACTCCTAAAGGCCATCTGGTCCAACTCCCCTGCACTGAACAGGGACACCCACAGCTCCATCAGGAGCTCAGAGCACGAGCAGCCTGACCTTGGGTGTCTGCAGGGATGAGGCACCCATCACTTCTCTGGGCAACCTGTGCCCATGCCTCACCGCCTTTATCCTATAAACTTTTTCCTTATATCAAATCAGAATCTCCCTGAAGAGAATTCTTCCTATGAATATCTGCAATTCCCTTTGTCAAAGCCTAATCCTGAAGTCTCTCTGGGTTCTATTCAGTGCCTTGAAGACCATTAACACATCTGCAGCTCAGCCTTCCTGATCTACCTTTCTCACTTTCCTACACAAACCTTGGGACAGGTTGCTCTGTTTTGGCAACTAAAACCAGCACAGACTCGTCGCCCAACTCTGCTCCTCAGCCATCCCAGGCGGTTTGTTAAAAAGTAATTCCTCCTTGTCCTTGTTCTGTCTTTCCAGGGGAAAAAAGAAATCACTCCTTTAATCCCTCCTCTTTCAACGTTTCCCTTCGGAAGCAGCCATTCCACTGTGCAAACTTGTTGTCATTAGAGGGAAAGAAAACTATTATTTAGTTAGTAATTGTTTCTAATCCGAGATACCCAGTCTGGTAGCAAATAGCTGCTTTCATGCACTCAGAGGCCCTTAGCAGGCACTGATTTTAAGAAACTGATCACATTTGTACAGGGGTGATTGAGAGCAGTCACTTAGCATCACAAGGGTTATGGCATTTATCCTTTGTAGGTCCACCAACCCAAGATAATGTGGAAGCCGTGGAAAACCCCCTTCAATTGAAGTCAAACAAACAAACAAAAAAACAAAAAACACCAACAAAAAGCTGTAGACTCATAAGCTTTAATCATCCCCAAATCACCACTAGACTGAACTACGCCTCACTTAAAATACTTCTTTCTAATGCTCAAGGCAGAGTGGTAAGAGAGTATGGTTTAAATTAGCTCCCTGCAAACTTACAGCTGCTATGGTATCCTATTAAAATTTATTTCCTTCCATTGTGGCTCATATTAAGTTGCAGCTATAGGGTTGCATGCAACTTCAACCATTACACGCTTTACAAAATGAAAAGTACTTAAGAATTTGTTTTAGAAGCTCTGAAGTTTACACACAGATGAATGACGAAAACAGATTACTAAAATAAAGAGCAGGTCACACCTTCACCTACTGCAACAGCATTTCTTCAACGTCCTTCTGGAAGGCATTGCCACCTTTCACTGAGCACTCCTCCAACCTCAGAAGCAACCCCTCCAGCTATTTTTAGTTGCTACAGCATTGTTTTGCTGCATCTGCTGATTACCCCTTCCAGCCTTTTGTTCCCTTCCATAACACTGATGTTCAATGTGAACAAGAGAGACATTGTCCCGTGCAGTGATGTGCCTGCAAAAGCACTGCAAATGAAAGGCTTGCAGTGAAAGCCTAAATCATCTTTGTAAACGCTGTGTTTATGCTGGAAAAGGACACTGCGACAGTAAGCACGTGGGGCTTGAGAAAACACGAGGAGGAATGACACGTTTAAATCCAGCGCTTGCACAAGAGAGGTAAGGAGCAGGAGCTACCAGGATACAGAAATCATAGCACAAGTTTGAAGGTAAACATTCTGTACTCCTCACAGCGCCTTACTCACCAGATTAACCAGGTACAGTTTTCACCAGCTACCTGCAGGCTTTGAATTGGAAAGTGCTCACCATGCCTCGCTAACAAATACGCTTTATAATGGCAGAACATGAAATCAAAGTGCAAAACATCACAGGCGGATCTCCAAGACGTGTGCGAACTTCTGCAGTGAAGCATAGGAACTTTGAGATGAAGCAATCAGAGCCCCAAAAGGAATATAAAAGGAAGGCAGTGTCTTAATAAGGAATAAAGTGTGAAGAGTTGGGAATAAATAGCCCAGATGCACGCTGTTAATTTGCCACAAGGTGGCATGTGCTGATCTACAATAAGTTTCAGCCAGGTAAGGTTTCTAAGGTCCAAACAGCAGGACTTAGATCTGGGAAAGGTGGGTTCAGCCTCATGGAGTTACTCCACGGGTGTCCACTCTAAACTCAGCCCTACAGAATCTCACTATGTACCCAGAAACATCACCAAACCTGAACGCACGCTTCTTCCCGCAGGAAGTCTGTTTATCATGTAATTACACAAGCACAGATTTGGGAGCAGATATCCCATGCCACACACCCAGCTGTGCTTGGCATTCCAGGCCAGCCCAGCACGAGGCTCCACCACCTCCCAGGGCTGCCCACGGCAGTGCTCCTGCTGAGGAGTGAATCGAAGAAATGGATGCCTAGAAACTTAACAGCACAGACTGTTACCGTTCAGTCAGGCATTCTTTATTAGCAGGGCCAGGAAGCGCTGGGGATACTTCCACCATAAGTGCTTCAAAGATGACATGATTCAGAGTCCATCAATTTCCACAGATAGTACATATTCATCAATTACCCATGAGATAATTAACATATACGCCCCAATCCCAGGCAGTGATTTATGAGGTTTCCAGTCTTCTATTTCATGGTCTCTTCTACTGTCTGGTGTCCTTTTAGCATCATGACAGTCCATTCAGCAGCCTTTTCCTTCATCCTATGGTATTCCTCACTCACCCTCTAGATGAACTCTCTTCATCGATGCGTGCTCAGTAGGAGAATGCCTATTAGAAGTAATTTATAGGTACCAAAATTGTAATGTTTGCTCACTCAGCCATTATTTCTGAACATCTGCTTGTCCTTGGATAGAGGTAGGTTTGGCAACTTGTCTTCTAATGCTTCTAATGCTATATAATGCTGGAAGACAAGGAGGCTTCTTCTGATGCTTGGTAAGCCTACTCACGTGGTTTCATTACTGTTTCTTTTGCTGTAAAGCAGAACAGCCTTACAACATGCTTTTCAGTCTATAAGGCTACATCCATAACTATTCACAACATCTAAAAGCTCTTACAGTTTTGCAAGCAAGAACTAACCTCATAATACAACAATTCAACAGCTGTATTTCTAAAAATACGCTACTACAATATACTGTGCGTTTACTTCTTCAAGTCAGAAGGAATTTCTCCTCTCACCCAACCTTGCTACTGACGCAGCGGGGAAGTTGCCCCGGGACGCCCAGCAACCCGGCTCTCGGTTCCCGGCCTACGGGAAGGAAGCAGCTCGCTTCCGACGGCTCGCAGCCCGCACGCAGGCAAGCGGTGCCTCGGGAGGCGGCGAAGAGAAGTTACACCGCATCCCTACCTCCCCCACCGTCTCCTTGCAGCCCTCACAAGGCCCAGCACGGCCATACCCCGCTCCCCCGCCAGCGGCGCATGCGCGCGGCCCGGCCCCGCCTTCCCCACGCCGGGCGGCGGCGGAGCGGCGGCGGAGCGTTGCTGCAGGTGGGTGCGGCGCCCCCAGTCCTGCACGCGGCCCTCCCGGAGCCGTGCCAGCGCGGTCGCTCAGTGGGCGGCGGGTGACGCCACGCCCCGGCCGGAGGCGGCCGTGCCCGGGGCAGCGCGGGCCGCTGGGGCAGCGCGGGGCGGGGCGGGGCGGGGTATCCGTTGGGTAATGGAGCCCAAAAGGACGCGCGCAGCGCTGACGCCGGCGTTTGCAGTGACGTATTGCTTGAAACATCCGTCCCTCTGTTCTTGTCATGGGCGGTTTGTGTAAAACATCCACAGAGCCACACGTGCGAGGAAACAAAGGCAAAGTGAGCGGTGGAGGCGGTCCTCAGGGCCGTGCTGTAAGAACAGCGCTCCAGAGCTATAATTAGTGGTGTAATCCTCTAATTAGGTGAGGGCTTGAACGGCAGCACGAGCTGACCCTAACGGCGTGCCTTCAGGTCTCCATCAGAAACACAGGGACAGCTCCGAGCGGGGTTTGTGAGGGAGCCACGAGCAGACGGGGACAGCTGACGAAGAGCGCGTGAAGATGCGGCACGGGATTGCGGTGCAGCTGCCCCTCCTCGGGCGCAGCGCCGGGCACGGCCTGCTGCTGCTCTGCAACACCACGTTCACACCACAGAGAACAGAAACAGCGGTGCCCGAATTACGTACCGACCTGTTGGCTGTGGTTGTTTGTGATAAGAACTTCTAAACAAGTTTGCTCCTGGTTTTGGATAGCTCACTGTTGTTGTAAATTGCATAAAATCGTACCTGCTCCTTCAGTTTCTCTCCACTGGAGCAATTCCTGGCCTGAATTTCACGATGAGAGCCAGCACATCCCTCATGGGTGGCTGTGTCCCACTCGCTCCTGCTCCCCCCTACTCCCTGGCTGGTTTGCTAGCTTCTCTGCTTCTTCACTCAAGCAGTCCCCACGTGACAAAGCTCAACCATTTTGTTCCTTAGGAAAAAGCACATGATCAAGTGCTTTTTTAAAAGGACTGCCTACCTCCCATCTCCTTCATTTCCTCACCGGTTCCTCTTTCCCACCTTACATGCTGTTTTTGAACAGCTGAGCTTTGTTGTGCATTTCCTCCATAGCTGTTCTGCTGCAGGGCCAAAATTTCCTAGATGTCAAGCATACATTAAGCAGTACTTTTGGAAAGGTCGGCACAAATAGGCAAAGCCTGTGGAAGTTGTATGAAGGAAGGAATTAATCTCCTAATTTTGCAGTTTTCCAACAACCCGACATTTGGTGTTTCAGAGACAGAGCTGCTAACCCAAAGCAGGCAGTGACTGGATGAGGGCTTTCCCGCTGTGTTGTATGGTCAGAAAACGAGCTGTCTCACAAAGCAGAGCTGAAGTGGGTTGCTATAGCCCATCGGCAGCTCTCCTCTCCCTTTGCAACCTTCCTTGAAGTTGCAGTTTTTCATTAATTTCAAAGCCTGTGGCTGAGCAAGTGCTTGTAGTCTGTTTCCATAGGCTGGTGGTCACCTGTTGCATTGTGAGCGCACTGAGTGATCTGTAAGTAATGCGTGATGCAGTCAGTTTTAGAACTCTCTTGAACTGAAATCTTCAGTTCTGCCTTTTCCTAACATTTCACTGCATTTCCATTGTATTCCATCTTGTCAGTTGTAACCAACAGTGGAACAAAAGAGGAAAGGAATGAATGTAGGAAGTGCAGATGACGAATGAGGCCGGGGCTCCTCAGTGGGCTGTTGCTCTGAGATCCATTAAGCATCTACATGTGTGTGTGTCTCACAAGAGTAACACTGCTGGTGTAGTCGAGGTGCTTTTATGATCGATGCAGTGTGATGGCAAAGCCTGTAAAAAGTCTTTAATAAAATTTCATACTGTTTTTGAATAACACAAAACTAAAGCATTCCCTGCAGTGTTTTAATGCAAGCTGAAAATGAAGCAACATTAATTGATTTTTATTACTCAAACTATAAGAAGAGCAAAAAGCAAAAGATGAAGCTGGAGATGTTCCAAGCCAGCTAGGAATCTAAATACACTGTGCTAAATTCAAATCAACCTTAAAGAAAGTTAAGCTTTAGTAAACTTGAAGGTTTTAAGATAATTTGGTGCTCTTATGTAGCAACGAGAACACTGCAGTCTGAATGATGGTCAGACATTTCAGTTGCATTCGGTTCACTGTGAGACAATGACTTCACTGCCTGCCTAATCCAATGCAGTTCTACCTAAGGACATGGGACAGGTGCCTCTGCTAAGCACACTGCAGAGCTGCTGGGAGGCAGCCCGTGTGATGCTGGAGGAGTGAGCTGCCCGAAGCCCCGTGACCCTGCTCTACTTACCTGAAAAGCCTGTTAATGTCTTTCAATGGCCATCACAGTTCAGTAGAATTTTCCAGAGGACATGGGATTCTTATTTTGTTTAAATAGGAAAATGCCAAACCTAGAGAGAAAGATTGTTAGTTTAGTCACAGGCTTCCCACCTACTCTGAGCACTCTTTCTTTGAAAATGGCAGATTATTTCAGCCTAATGGCTGACTCCCCCAAAAAGTCATCCCCAGCACAAAGCCTTGTCTTGACAACAATGCGATGACAGAGCCTGTTGGAACAAACATGTTTCACACCCATTCCTGGAACTAGCTCAGCTTTTCAGACCTCTGGGAAAAGCCAGTTGTTCAGCTGAATGAGCTGCCATTCCTTCTGAAGAGTACAAGTGCAGGAATGAGAGGCAGCAAATCACTAATACCTACAAATGCAGCAGAGCAGCAGGCTGCTGCACCAAGTGTTGAAACCATCCAGGAGCAAACCCTCCTCCAGAGTCAAATAGGTGAAGGCTGCTGTTGTATAATCAGCGTCAACATTTAGAACTTCCCAAAAAAGGCTCCGCTTCTATGAAGAATTCCATTTGGTTAATGTTTCTTAATTATCCAAAGCGTCTTTCTGTTCTTTCATTCGCTAACAAATCTGCTGATTTCCTCCTACCAAATGCTTTACTAGATTTTTAGTGCAGGTTCCTACCAAAGGCATTTAATTTGTAGGAGCTCAGCGCTGCGTTCTGCCTCTGAGGCAGTGATGTGCTTTGGTTACTGCCCAGGGTCCACCAGATCTCAGTCTCTTTAAGCCCCGTTTTCAGTTAAGCCTTTTTTGCACAGATGGCCTGATGTGTGTGTATATGTATGATGTCAGCTATTTACGAAAATGATCAGCTGCAGTTGAGTTCATGCCCATGATTTCTTTTTTGTCCCTGCAACATCAGTACAAAAAAGCGTGATGTTAAGGACTGCTTACTCCTTTTTCAAGTAGTTGCATTGTTCTTCTTGCCTTTACTAGCATACGACAATAACAGTGACAACTCGCTACGTCATTATTGCTGAAAATTATTGTAGTGATTCGGTCCTGTTCTGTGTGCTCCATCTCCCTCCTGATGCCAACAAATATGTTGGCATCAACCTACAGTTGTCTCCTGTAGCTTGCTTAAATAAAAAACACATCCTCATCCACAGAAGATTGCACACATACTGCTTTTTTCTCTAATTGGGAGGTATTAATGATGACCAGTGAGTAAGCACTTAATTAACGCTAGCTTGTTTGTGTTTTGTTTTTTTATTTCTTTTTAATAAGACACGTGGGGAAGCTGTGGAAATAGCTGAAATTTGTTTTCTTGTCAGATAATGCTGTAGTTGATTTGGTGAAATAGAACATCAAATCTTATTTCATTTAGCTTGTTTTATTACTTTAGTCTGGCTCGTATTAGTTAAGTCTGTTTTTTTAGTAGATCACATCCTTTGCATTCAGAATAACTTACTTTTGTTATGCTTTTGGGATGTTAATGCAGTGAATTTGCACTCAGTATATATGCTTTAATGACAGTCTTTTCTATACTGGATGAAAAAATGAACAAAGTTGTTCAGGGTGTAACCACAGACAGGAACAATGAGACACGAATCTGATTTTCTTTTCATGGTGTTTTAAAGTTAATGTATCAATTGTACTGCAGTTGATGTGGGTGCGTTCCCAGGGTGATCTTTGTAGCTGTGCTCACTTGGCTGGTGCATGCAGACCCACACTTCTGGTGGCTGATAGCAAAAGGAGGTGAATGGAAGGGACGGAGCAGGGTGGGGGGGTTCTGTTCTTCGAAGAGCTTGGCGTGGCCTCTTTGCCTCAATCCCTCTGAAATCTAGGCAGACACAGAAAGCAGTTCATGAGATGATTATCTGCATAGCCCGCAAGGCATTCCTCATACAGTCTTAAGTTAAGAAAAGATAGTTATTGGCTCCTCCCAGATTACCACCGTGAATCCAATTAACTACAGGAAACACTGCAGCGACATAATTCAGCATCTCTTCTGTAAACGGGATTTCCCTACAGCACATTTCTGGGGGTGGTACTGCAGCAATGAAGGGATCAGCATTCACTCACTCTTTTTGCAGGGTCACAGGTAAGATGTTAGACTGAAATTCCTGCACTTCTGTTTTAAGACTCACTTAAATTTACTACGTTTTTGACTGTTTGAGGTGTAACCCCTTTACCTTGTAGAGTTCCATTTTAAATCTTTTCCACTTCTGAATTCCTTCAGTAGCACTCAGCAGCACTGAAGGTATTTCGTTCTTTTGTATGTAGTCTTACATACAAAAATCTGTCTTAGTAAACATGATATTCCTGATCAAGAATATCAGAGTCACTCATGTTGTTTGTAGAGCAGCTCCTTTATTCATTTTCACCCCATCTCCTTTGTACTCCTCAATAGTAATTACTGGTTGCCAGCCCGTGCAAGGCAGGTTAAGACAACTTCTGTTAACTACTGCGTTAGCACTGAAAGCTGACGTGACTCAATGAGATGAATCCAGTCAGTTGATAGACCTGCCCATTTTAGGTTGCTATTCATGTCAAAAAAGCTATTAATAGCAAATAGTGAATCACCAGACCAGCACCTACAGAACTTTCTAATGAATTAAATTCTTTTGTCTCTTTTGTATGTGAAAGCAGTTATAGTCCTTTGTAAATACAGTGCGTAATGATTAAGTGAGATTCACCTTAAACTAAAACAAATGCTGAATATTTTTTCCTAAAGGTTCAAAAAACACCCACTCATGGAAGTAACAAATCAGTTCTGGCTGTGTGAAATCACAGCAGCTCTACAACAGCTGCAGTACTGTTCTGCTGTGTAAACCACACACCTCTGAACTGTATGAAGATGTGTTCAAATTAATACCTCGTCTTCCCTTTGTCCCGTAGCAGTGTGTTTATTTGCCTTTTCCAATTGCTCATGTAGCTCCTAGGTAGTGCTTTTAATTTTGTTTCACCGTTCATAACATTCAAGCTCTAAACCTTGTCATTAATTATAAACAGCCCTTACGCGATCATATTTTTGCTTCGTCTTGTTAGCTGAGTGGTCTTTAATTTCTGAACATCTTAATTAGTGCAGTTTTCAGAACTTTGAGTTTGGGCAATGAAACTTTATACCATATAATCTCATATTTAGACAGATATCCTCTTGACTTCTGTGGGACTGCTCCCAGGAGCACAGCTATTCAAGAAGATAAGTACTTGCAGAACCAGGCCATGGAGTAAATGTTACCTGAGGGCTTAGGTGCTAAACTAGTGTGGTCCTACTTGCAGCTGCATTGACTGTGTTCCTTTAGCAGGTTTCCTGTTGGCTTGTTCCTTGTCTGTGAATGCTATAGGGGGGAGAACAACTCACTTTAAAAGCAAGGAAATACTACAAGTGATCTCCACATTTTACGTGACAGGAATAAGCATCAGCATTTGCCTCTCTTGTCTGAATACAATGTATTTACAATGGAAAGATTACCCAAGATTTTTCATGCTAATACATGAAACCAATCTTTTCAATGTGTGGTCTGCTGTCATGTTCTAGGTTACCAAATCCATACAAATCTGGAGAAATGGGTCCTCACTGTTAGCAAACAGCTCCACAGAAATGCGGGGAGGATTACCCTGTGCTGGCAGCTGCACTGCCACCACTGGAATCATTCCAGTTTGGAACTCAAACTCTCCTGTTTGAAAGCATGTTCTGAAGACAGTAACTCCATCTGTTAAACAACCATATTAATTGCTAAGGTATAGTGGCAATCTTAGCACTCTGGGGCTTGTTTTCTGGCTGCTAAAACATCAGACATTATTCCCTTCTCTCAGTTCATCCTGAAGCAAAAATTCAGCCCAGCAACTGGAAAACACTGATTTCCAGATCCTGCAATCATAGGAAATATTCATCCTTTGCACAGGGCAGAGTGACACCTCAGCCAGTCTTGGGCTGTGGAGTAATTGCTGTCATCTTTCTTTCCTCTTTTCTGGGCAGCTGCCTGCCAGTCAGTGGCAGCCCTCCATCTCTCGCTTGTCCTACTTGCTGCGTGGCTTTTTGCTGCTTAACCTGTACCTTCACAAAGGGTTCTTTTATTCCAGAGGCTGCGTCAGCCCTTAGAAACAAAGTGGGAGCACAGACTGATCTCACCTAAGGAAGCACAGTGTGCCTGTGCTATTTCCTCTGACAGAAATCCACCTCTGGTTATATGACACAGCAAGTTGGATGTGACAGCTGTCATCTGTTACCAAATGCAATAAGTGAATCGGCAGTGCTACCAACTGGCAACAAAATCTGAGACATCCTTTCTGTTAGGAACTGCTTTGCACAGAAGTGAGCAAAGTGAGCCCTCCAAGATACACAGAGAAACACCAAAGCAAGTACAGGATGCATGCCTTGAAGGGGCCTGCTGGAATATCCCCTTAGTACTTGGCATCTGGCTCCAACAGACCCCCATTTCCCTGGGCACTGTGGTTCTGCCATTTGTTTCAGTCAGCCAGCACCACAGATGTTATTTTTACTCTCGTTTCATTACCTGTGTTGTTTATGCAGGCTTAACAACATTGCTTCCCATGATAAAGAGATGGAACATCAATCACCTAAGACACTGTTCCATTTCTTAAGTTGTGATACCAGGATTAAAAGAGCAGCCTCTTTGCTGTCATGGCAATAGAAAAGCATGGCACAGAGCGGATCTGATTAAGGTGGTGTCATGACTGCCACGAGGCACGTGACTCAGCTCCCTCAGAGAGCTCATAAGGAACATGACCTGGAATAACATCTGAGGCTTGATTTTCTCTAGCGTCCATCAGGTGCTAGATGAACATCTGATGAACAGAATGCTGAAGAGGACCTTTTTAAAACTAAGAATATGCAGTACATCAGAAAAACAGGAGTTGTTACTTTTACCCGAACACTGTTGTAGCTCTCAGCACTCTTTTTATCAGTGCAGGAACGTAATGCACCTCTGCAGTAACACCAACACCAAATCAGTACTTCCTATCTCAAAACACAGCTTCTTCCCTTTGGTCTCAGAGCGGTGTGACTGCTGGTGCGCCTGCTGCCCGTGTGATGAGACCTGACCTGTTCAAATGCTTGTATGCTGCCTGGAGGAGCTATCAAGATTTTTTGAGAGAGGTTTATGAGAAATAGAAACACTTTTTGGCAGTTCAGCTGTATTAACCCTCAAAGGAACTTCTGGGGATAAAATAGCGATTTCTGGAGCTGCAGTTTCCTCTGACTGTGAAAGCCATCCCTTACTGATTTCAAAAGCCACTGGGAAAAAGACACAGAGATACCAGAGCTTCTCAGAATGCAAGTACGTGCATGTATTCCTGCCTGTTTATTATGGGATGGACTTGTAAAAGCGCAGTCAGATGGTCAAGCAGCTGAGTAGAAAATGTTTGTCTTTATTCTAAATGAAGACTCATCTTAATGAACATTCTTCATAATATACATATTTACATAAGGAATGTATTGCTTAGTATCACTGAACTGTCAAAAGACCCCTTAGCTTTCACAGACAAATGCAATTCTCATCTCTTTGAGGCCACTCATGCAGCAAGTATTAACAGGTTACTCGTGTACGTGTATGCTGTTCCCACCGTAAGCATCTGTAAGGGATGGGGCTGTACTGGGTAACACCGATGTGGAATAAAGTCCATAAACACTGTTTATAGAAGAATAGTTTCAATTCAAGTATGATGCACAATGAATGGCAAACAGTTACTACCTCAACACAGCACTGGACTGTTTTACCACGTAATAATCCTCATTATTATTATTGCAGTAAACCTGTCTCTTAGAACACTGTGACACTGAATCTTAGTATCGTTTTTGCAGAATTTGGGACAGAAGGCTTATTTAGAAATGTTTCAATAGTTACAGCACGGACATGCTTTTCTTAGCACTATATTTGCAACTATTTTACTATTGAGATAAGAGAAGTAAGGATGTGCACTCAGGATCCATGAAGTTGTTTTAATTAAACATCACAATGACTGATTAATAAGTTCACACTGACAGCCTTCCTTCTGTTAGCTGTTTTTCAGATACAATCTCTTCAGCTTGCTTTGTATTATAGGAAAACATGCTTTCTGCTTAGACAGTCTTGTGTTCTATTTTCTTATTAAAGGAGAATCTTCATATATGTGATTTCAAACTTGCCAGCTTACTAAAACAGAGTGGAGGGAAGAGAGCAGAGAAGGCACGTACCTTACACATAGTCTGTTTGGAAGTATAGTGTAAAGTTATGAATGGTATGGCCTGGAAATAGTGTTGCCATTCTGATATCGTTGGTTTTGCTGGAATTGCCCCTTGGAAGGTTGCAGTTCAGGATTTGTAGTTGTATGTTTACTTTTTAAGGATTTGAGAAATTTGAGATGGCTTTAAAGGCTTCTAGGTGAGCGGCTCCTGTGCATATAAAACACAGCTGTAAGGTACATCATCAGCCAAACGCTGGAGCTGGAAATACACAAGTGACTTCTCATTGCTAGGACAGATAGCAGAACTGGTGAATTTTAAGATTGCACACCGAAAAGAAAGTAATGGTCTATGCCTGAATGCCCAGATCTTAACCCTTGGATTTGTAACCGGGTGCCAGGTACTGAGCTTTAATTCAGCTTTATTTTGCATTTTCGAGCTTGCAGATTGACAGCAAACATATTACTGTTTCCACAGGTACTGCAATGGCTGCAGGAGTTTTGCTGCAGAATGAACTACCATACTCTTCATTGCTAGAGAGCAGTGTGTATCTTGCAAATATGAGTTCAGGTAATTATTTTCTCATTTATGCTATTCATATAAATAGCTTAAATAAATTCTGAAAAAGAAGCAATTTTCCATAGGGGAAAAATGGACATGATTCCCAAATTATAAGCATAAAATGTCTATAACAAAAACCAACTGTGTGACTTCCCATCGCCACGATGTGTTAAGATGTCAAACTTTTCATGACTTTCAAATTGCCAGGTCTCTTACTTAAAGAAGTGGCGCCATTTCCATGTTCAGAAGCTGCCTAGCTCTCTGAAGGCACAAACAAACCTTCAACAAAAAAACCCTCTCCAAGAAAATATTGAAAGTTTCTGAGTGAGTACTTGCAAATCATGCTAGATTCAGTGGAAAAATAATGGTGTGCAGCATTTTGGCTTGCTCATCTCTGGCTCCACTATCACTTGATGTGTACAGAAGAAAAAAATCTGGGAAGGAAAAGAGTTAAGAATTAAATATGAGAAAGCAATGTAATTAACTCGAAAGCATTGTTTGTTTGTTTGCTGGACATAGGCAGCACTCAAAGAGCCTTTTTCATCTCCTTCCCTTCTCTTCAACCTAACACCCAAAATAAAAGCATATTTAAGTATTTTCCCATCTCCTTATATCAGCTTCATTAGGATAGTCAGATCTTTGAGACAACAGCTAACAGCCTTAACATTCTCCTTTTCACATACGACATCACCACAGATGTTTCCAGATGCCTCGTTTCTACAGAAATCCTTACTGTGTCTTAAGAGTGGGGCTGCAGTGTTCCAAATTCAGTCAGTCAGTTCCTGTTCAGTACCTGGAAGAAACAGCAGATTTTTGCCTCATGATTTTGTATCAAAAAAGAGCTTTCTCATACACAATTTCTCTTTAAGGATTACTGTTTCCATAACACAAAAGGAAAAATCAGACTGAATGAAGCATGCATCCTTAGCAAAAGGCAGTGGGATTTTGTTAACTGACCAAAGCTATGGTGAGTTTTCCTCATCTCCCTGCTCTCTCCCCTTTAACACTCAGACAATTGGATGACTTTAAAAAAAACAACCAACCACATTTCTGTAATCCATTCTCCACACAAGTTGCTTGAGAATGTTGTGCTTTTGAGAATGCAGTAATCTTTCTGGCCAGCTCATTCTCCTAGCAGGCTGGCAGCAAAGTGGGAGGCAATTTGCCACCTAATATCTACCTTCAAAAGCCTAAAGCACTCAGCTGATGCATCTTCTCCTCCCCATAATCTGCTTTATCTCACTCTGTAGGGCTAACAGCTCTGCTTAATAAAAGAGCTATGCCCTGAAAAAAAATAAGCCTTTTGTTTTGAGTAACAAATTGTGTTTGTTAGAAGATATGAATGGTCCAGAGTGAACAGTCTACAATTCATCGTGTACTGAGCCATTTCAGTAGGAGCACACTAATCCCAATTATTACAGAGCTAATGATGCATTTTGCAGCAGCTCAGCGGAGGGAGAGAGGTGGTTGTGGAATGTAGAACCAGGAGGTGGGGGTGTATAATGTACTTACAGATTTCTCAGGAAGCAGAGCCTCCAAATACATTTTGATTGTTCTCTTGAATATACTGTTTTGTGTCTAAGTGAGTTCTGAATGTATGTTATTTACAACTAACTGAAATACATTGTTTATGGAAAAATGTTTTGGTTGTTCCCAGTCCATTTTCAAAATGATCTACTTGAAATGCAACTATTTTCATCAGCAGCGGAACACTTTGTCCCAAACACAATCAATTCATATAGAAATGTCGCTGCCACGGGGCTGGCTGGCAGCAGAGCCCTCATTGTTTGTCACTATGGAGACAGCTCAGCCCATGCTGACTAGCTGCTCCAGCAGACGGAGGGATGCGCATCTCGCTGCAACTTCAGCGCTGAGCAACTTGGCTTTCAGACCCGTGCCTGCTCGGCAGCCTCGCTGGGCTGTCACTGGGGCTGGTCATCATGCAGGGCTCACCCCGGCGGCGCTCAGCAGTGAGTATTTTTAGCAACTTTTTCCAAGGTCGGAGGCATTCTTCCTCCGATCCCCTTCTTCGCATCATCCAGAGGCGCCGGAGCTCAGTTGTAGAGGTTCTCTCATCATCGACGCACCGGGTGATGGTGGCAATATCGTCGCTGAGCCCCGAGGAGCTGGATGCAACTTTTCCTGAGAAAAAAAGTAAAGTAGTTCTCGTTAAGGCTGTTGGCAGTTCTGTTGTTGTTGTTGACTCTGTTAATAAATTCATACACTTCTGTTGTGTTAACCGTATTTTATATATACATGCATAAAATACTATTTTTTTCCCTGTATTTTGTATTTTGTTCATTGATTCCTTATTTGAGGATTAATGCATGCTTTTCACTGTAACATAAAATAGAAGCACACCTTCATACACCTGCCACAAGTATGTGGCTCTTTCTGATTTCAGGTGATTGTCAGTTGTTCCCTTGCACAGGGTATTGCACGCTGATAGCTTCATCAGGAAAAGAAGACGTTTGCTGTGACAAACACCAACTTTAGTAATGGAAGCAAATGGGTTTTTTCCTCAGAATCCTTAGAGTCTGCCTTGAAAAATGAGTTGTAAACATATACTGTATATTTATGCTCTTTGTAACTTCATCATTTAGGGTTGAACAAATACTTGTAGGGTGGAGATGAATTCGTGAGGCTCTTAATAAAGGGGTTTTTGCCTCTGTTATAGGAAGTTCAAGGCGGCCGACAGCGAAATACACAAAAGTGGGGGAGCGTCTTCGCCACGTCATCCCTGGGCACATGCAGTGCTCGATGGCATGCGGTGGTCGTGCGTGCAAGTATGAGAATCCAGCTCGATGGAGTGACCAGGAGCAAGCTATTAAAGGGCTCTACTCTTCTTGGTAGTATGCAGCATTTACTGTCACTAAATGTAACTGGAACCTTTATACATATTAAAAGAGAAGTCAAAGTAAACTGACATGAATTCTAATAAAAATATCCTGCACTACAGAGAGTTCTCACTGAGATTTAAAATGCAAAGGAGTTCAAATGTGTTCGTAATAGAATTTCAAGTGAAGTAAAAACATTTACGGGAGATGAAATATGTTTGAAAAAAGCATATTCCTATATGGTAATACTGATGTGAAGCACACCTTTACATTCTTACTGATCTTCTTCTAACAGTGAATGCTGCTCAGAGGCATAAAAGCCTTAAAGGGCCAAACAGGGAGCAGCTCAGTTTTCTATTTGAAGGAATTTTTTACTATGTTAATTGGACTGGCATTCAAACAATTCCAGTAAAGGTTTTTTTGATATGTAATATCTGTATCCACTTAACAGGATTCACCACTAACACTGTATGATAAGAGGTTTTTGAAAAAGAATTTCTAGTACCTCAGCAGCATGTCTGTCATAATGAAAATAACACAGCAGCCTTATCTTGGCAAATTAATTCCCAGGAAATTATTAACATAATTATTCTCCTTATTAGTGTAAAAATAGCAAATACTATTTTTTAATTTCTCAGGATAACAGATAACATACTGGCTATGGCTCGACCCTCGACAGAATTAATTGAAAAGTACAACATCATTGAGCAGTTTGAAAGGTATGAAAATTTACTCGTTATTTATTGTATGTATTACTAATAGAATTCCCAATCCGTTTTCTCTTTCAACCTATATTTGGATTGTTGGTAAAGGTCCTTATTCTCCACTAGGAATAAACACGTATTTCATCTCTTCCTTCCTTAGATGTGGCATAAAAACCATAATTAACCTGCAGCGTCCTGGGGAGCACGCGAGCTGTGGGAATCCGCTGGAGCAAGAAAGCGGCTTCACCTACCTTCCTGAGGCGTTCATGGAGGCTGGCAGTACGCGCACTCCTGCTGCTGGGCCTCATTCATTATTCATTTCAGCTCCAGATATTTTTACTTGAATTCGCATGTCTTAAATAGCTATGTAAGAAATGTTGCACAAGTAAGGGTGTAAGCATGAAGGCCAGGCTGGATGTGGCTCTGGGCAGCCTGGTCTAGTGGTTGGTGAACCTGCCCATGGCAGAGGGGTTGAAACTGGATGATCACTGAGGTCCTTTTCAACCCAGGCCATTCTATGATTCTATGATAAAGCTTGGCAAATGTAATCCATGGTGAATAACACGTTATCCATGACTCTGTGCCTGGTGCTTAGAAGAAAGAAGGGACAACAACTGGCTAATTTTTTCTTCTCAGTTCCCAAATATCTAGTATGTTAATGGTGTTTCAAATTCTGGTACATTTCATTAGAAGACATTTGTAATGACAGCATTTTCTGTGTTTTCATGTGATGACATGCGTAAAAGCGCCTCTGTATAAGAAAAAGCTTTTGACTGAAGTAGTGCTTTAATTTCTACAAGGGAAAATTTTTTTTGTATTTACAGTAATTTTTGTATGAATCATTCAGTTTTGTTAAATTTTTTGCATTCCAGCTGAACTCGAGTTTGACAGTCCTGTGCTAGCTTCCTGCGTTTATCACATTGCAATAGCAAGAGCACTCTGAAAGAGGAAAATAATCTCTTGTAAACAGTGTGTAGTCAGATTCCCCAGAGAATCTTTACACAATTTTCTTACTATCATTTATTATTAGTCATCTCTCATCTGCATACAGTACTGAAAACTTCACAGAGCAAGTAACTCTTTCTCTTATTATTTTAGTTTATTTTTATAATTTTGGATGGAAGGATTATGGAGTGGCATCTCTTACTACTATACTTGATATGGTAAAAGTCATGGCTTTTGCGCTGCAGGAAGGGAGAGTGGCTGTTCACTGTCATGCAGGACTTGGACGGACAGGTACGTGTATTCTGCTGCACGATAACAGAACTGCCTTTCTGAAGATGCAAAACACTCTCTGTTCATAAATTATTAACAGTTTAAATTCACTGCAAGATTTACATCTGTAAAGTAATTAAAATATTAAACAAATCTGTGAAAATGATCTGTCAGTAGCTGGAAGAGATCGGTTTTAGTATGTAAAAACAGCAACCTGCAAAGTTAGAATTTTTGTTTTATTTCAGCGCAGTCATTCCCTGCTGCATTCAATGGGACAGCTTCCTTTTGGTGGGAAAAAAGCCACCTAAAATTTCATTTACTCCTCGCTTTTTCAAGACCTATTTGCCGAAGTCCTTCCTGTAGAAGCCTCCACTGCTCTGACTCAAAGTGTAGTGAGAATGGATTTACTGTCTTGAGGTCCAACAAAAGCAACTAACCCCACAGCATCATATAATAGCGGGCTCTAAGCTTGTATCTTCACCAATATTCATTTTCATCCCATAGTTCTTCTGAATAATTGTTGTAGTTTGAAAATTCTTGAACTAATGCTTATGTTTCTGTGTTCCAGGTGTTCTAGTAGCTTGCTACTTAGTTTTTGCAACAAGAATGACTGCTGATCAAGCCATTCTTTTTGTCAGAGCAAAAAGGCCTAATTCTATTCAGACTAGAGGGCAGTTGCTGTGCATCAGAGAATTCACTCAGTTTTTGATTCCTCTCAGAAATGTATTTGCTTGCTGTGAGCCCAAGGCGCACAGGGTGACGCTGTCCCAGTACCTGACCCGCCAGAGACACCTGCTCCACGGTTACGAGAGCAGGCACCTCAAACACGTGCCAAAACTCATCCACCTGGTGTGCAAGCTGTTGCTAGACTTGGCTGAAAACAGACAAGTGGTAAAGGCAGAACTCTTAGACATAGCAGATCTCTCAGCTGAAATTGAAAAGACTGTCTCCCAGCTGGTGTCAACGCAGCTAGATGGAGATCTTGCCAGGCAGGACAGTGACACGTCGGACTCCTCGCACACCCACTCGGCCACTTGTGACACGCAGGATTCTCTATTCTCCCTTGCACATGAATGTGATCCTCTTTGGAAAAGGAGGAATGTCGAATGCCTTCAGCCTCTGTCTCATGTGAGGAGGCGTCTAAGCTACAGTGACTCAGACTTAAGGAGAACTGAGTTTCTCTTAGAGCAAGGAGAAACGGCATGGACGGTACCTGCTCAGATATTACTGTGCAACAAACTTAAGCAGAACAGTGGTGAGGAGAGTTCTGCCACAGATGAACAAAAGCCACAGCTGGATTTAAACAAAGAAGCATTAGTGCGTAATACGTGTACAATTTGGAATCAAACTAAGTTTAATTTGGATGGACAAAAAGATGGATCTTCACTTTATCAGAGAAGGAACTCTACCAAAGAAGTACAACGCAGCAGAACTTTTTCTTCAGGTCTAGCATCTCTCCACTATACCAGGGAGCCTGGAACACCAAGGCATAATTTTACCAATGAGGTTGGCCATAGGAAAGAACGTGAGACTCATATGTACAAAAGAAGAGTCTACGTCTCTGAGGACTCTGACACTTCTTCTTCTTCTAAAGTGAACTTTTCCATTGGATGTGAAAGCCAAGGTAGCAAAGATCCATCAGAGGCAATTCCGCACATTGTTCTGCAGTCGGAATTAAGTTTGGAAGCTCGAAGAGTTTTGGCAGCAAAAGCACTTGCAAATATAAATGAATTTCTGGAAGAGGATGAAGTGAGGCAGAAGGTAGAAATGTGGCAGGTAATTTTTAATTTCATTCAGTGTTATGTATTCTGAATATTTCACAGAGGTGAATTCTTAGAATGGCAAAAATGCCACCGTGTGCTTTGAA
The DNA here is from genome assembly GCA_016647715.1 of Pavo muticus. Classification (NCBI taxonomy): domain Eukaryota; kingdom Metazoa; phylum Chordata; class Aves; order Galliformes; family Phasianidae; genus Pavo; species Pavo muticus. The sequence goes on from JACDJE010000071.1 coordinate 1,387,811, forward strand.
ATGGCACACTGGGACACAGATTTATGCTCTGGTTAAGAAAATAATTGTGTCTGTCAGTTAGGAGTCAATTCTTTCAATAGTATGTGAAATGAACCTACAAATTTCAGTACCTAACAGGAGGTTAGAACATTCTTCCTGGATGTGTTCGTGCATTTCACTAACTAATGAAAATTGATGCTGTTATCTGTGGTTTAGCTTAGCTCCAGATAGCATAAAAGTACTACAGATTTTAAGTTAGGGCTATGTTGTTTTTAATCAGCGCTTTCTCCGAACTAATCAGAGGATTCTGCCTGTAATTCAGTAGAAACTTAACTACTGCTTATTCTCAAAACCAAATCCTCCCAGCAGGAAGTAGGAATCCAATGCTGTGTTATATACTCTGAGAGATAATAGGGAGATTCTGAGCTGCACTACTTACGTCACCCCTCTGTTTTAAAGAATCATTTGTATACTGCTGATTAACATCGATGTCTTGGAAAAAAAAAGTTCTTTTTTTTGTAACCATTAAGTCTTCTTTTCACGTTGGAAAGTAAGCAGCCATGTACTGTTGCAATTGAAGGGAATATTAGCAGAAGTAAATAGATGATGCATTTGTAGTTTCTTTTTCCTTTCCTCTCTTTCCTCTCCTTTTTTGTTTTTGTTTTTTTTAAAGAAAGAACTGAATTCTCGAGACGGAGCTTGGGATAAAATCTCTACCGAGAGAGATCCTTTCATCCTCTGTAGCTTGATGTGGTCCTGGATAGAGCAACTGAAAGAGCCTATTATATCCAAAGATGATATTGACATGTTGGCAAAAAATTCCATAGAATCACAAGATGCACTTAACTTACTGAGAAAGGTAGACATTTTATATGTCAATGCATTGTTTGAGCAATATTTTGTTAAACTATTCATTTGTGAACTTTAAACATGGAAATTAAACATTCAAAAGGCACCATCAATCTCTATTAAAAATCAAAATGGGGATTATTGTGGTATTCAATGAGTTTAATCAATCACTATTGTAGTGGTGAATATTAAAAGAAATATCAGTTATCTTTGAACCCTATTTAGCAGAAGCTCATCTTCAGCTTATTTGGCTGAAAATTTGGCAGATGAAGACCCAAGGGAAAGACGGGAATCTTCTGCCCTGTGATTTGATGTATGGCTTTTGTTAATATAAACTCTTGCCAGCTATGCTAAATATTTGCTGTGCAAACATCTTAATCTATCAGTTTTTGAAGAGCTGGGAAGGGGAGTAGGAAAAATTTGCCAATAAAAAGATTCAGAAGCCAGGTCAGGTTTCTTAATATAAGTCAGAACTGTACGTTCTGAAAATCCCATGAAAACAGGTATGCAACTACCTGCCTGTGCTTTCCCCAAAGAGCTGGATGCAGGCTAAATAGAGAAAAACACACCTCTGTTCTTGACCTCTTAGTTACACAAACTCAGTTCTTTGGGAACATGTGGTTTAACCCAGCAGGTGGCTGAGCACCACACAGGTGTTTGCTCGCTCCCCAATTCCCAGTGGAAGGAGACATGATAGGGCAGGAAGAGATGTAGATAGTGCTATTTTGGGAAAAGAGCCCTAAACATACATAGCATTTGGAGCTGAAACTATCTACATCTCTTTCTCTGTGCCACATCATATGAGAGTTGCTGTTCGTGTGGGCAACCTTGGGATACCAAGTCTGCAGGATGCCTGATCACTCGGAAATTTCCAGAGCAGTTTGAGACACACAAGAGAAGATTTTCTTCCATTCTGACTGTAACAATTATATAGAAGCTATTTAGGCTTGTGAAAATTCCCTCCTCACCTCCTACACCTGAAGGTTTCAATACAGGAAGGCACAGTCTGATATTTACACAGCAATAAACAGAAACTGAAAGTTAAATGTTTTTCATGAAAAGATTTCTTCTAATGAGCTGCTGTTCCTTTTATCCACCAGGAACAGTGTCAGACTATCCTTTGTATTTTACACTGTGTGGTGAACTTGCAAACACTACCAGCTGATGTGGAGGAGGCCTTACTTGTTCGTGCTATTAAAGCTTTCACTAAGGCAAGTAACTGTTTGTCCAAGGCATTGTATTTGTTTGTTTAAATCATGAGTCAGCAGAGCAGTAAAAAAGTGACAGTAGTCCCTTCACGCTTGGTGTACTCGTGCTGTCTCCATTCAGAGTTTGTGGTTACCATCCTACATAAAAGATAGGGAACATTCTCAACAAAACCCCATTCTGTCACTGGAGCCATAGTCCTTTCATCTCCTTTTTCTGTCTCTGGATCACTTCCAGTTCATGGACTTATTCATATTAGGGAAAAGATTATTTTTAAGTGATAGGAATAAAAAGGCACTGGGAGTAGCTTACCAAAGGCTTTATTGGGCGGTATTACTTGGACTCTTCCCATCAAATTAAATTGCTTTCTAAAATTACATTGCAGTTCAGCAGGTGGAAGTATTTAAAAAGAAAGTTCATCATTTTGCTTCCTAATCTCTTGTAAATCTACAGACATGCCAGCTGTTAAAATAATCATAACATTTCTTCATTAGTTTGTTTTAATGTTTAGGCAAAAAAAACCCAAACTATTTACCATTAAGTACTCCATAATGAAAGCAATCCATGTTTGTGTTCGCTTTTTTTTTTAATAAACCTGAAAACTGATTTATTCTTTTTAAATGCTGCTCATCTCTGCATTTTGCCAATACGACATCTATTTAATAACTGAATTTCAATTTTTGCCTTTGATTAGACAAGCTTTGATTCCGAAGATGGACCATACGTTTACAATACCCTGAAAAAAGTATTTAAGCAAACACTGGAAGAAAAAAGAAAAAAGCTGAAGGAAGGAACAGAGAATCCCTCTTGATTTCTGCAGTGATGCTGAAGGATTAGATGGCTCTACCAAATTATTTTGCATTTTCCAGCTACTGTATTTTGTGCTATCTTGCATGATTTACCTAATGTTAGGTGGCAGCCATTATTAACAAAACACTTTATTTTTTTAGAGGGAGTTTTATTGTGAACTGTTCTATCTACATGGTTCTAAAGAACAGCTCCTGTTTGACTGTAATGCAGCTTTTTGACTTCTAGTACTGTTTTATTTTATGAAATGTTCACTTGTTTTCAGATGTATTTATTATTTAGGAACCTCTGTAATTGGCAAGCTATGCTTTGTACAAGTTACACAGTTGCCATAAGTTCAGTGCCATGGTACAAAAGGTTTGAATGGACTGAGTTAATGTTTATGTATTCATATGTTTACATTAATGTTACTTGATTTTTCTTTGAGGACAATAAATACTGACTGAAATAACTCTCCTTGTAGAAAATTTAAAGTAAGAGAAATAGTTAGCAGATCTTGAGGTCTGCTGTTAACAGCAGATGAAGTAATTGTGCATTCCTCAAAGGCGCTGCAGTAGAGGAATACATTAAATGCTTTAAGTTACAAAGGTCTTAATTTAGAAACTTTTGTCAAAAAAAAGGCTTCTGATTTTTTCCTTAATGGAAAATAAGTTTTGTCTTCTTAAATGCTTTGAATGAATATATTTTTTTAATTAAACTTTCATAGATTTTAAGTGAAAAAACATTTAATTATCAGGCTTTAATAAGAATATAATTCTGGCCATACTTACATTCAGCAAAAACTTACAAAAATAAGTGTCATAAAATAACACTCAAAAATAATCAGTGAAGATCTTATGATCCCCAATGCACTTTATAGAGCTATTTTCATCTAATACGACAGAAAACAACTGGGATATCATCATAACTGCAGTTTTTGATTACAGCTTTAGGATTCAGGATGAATTCTCAGGTTGCAGGATTAACAGTTCACCCAGTTTCATATATACGTAGCTAGACAAAAATTGGTCATTTTTACAATATCCTTTTTGGCACTGCAAATGACTATTTGGAGTTAAAAGTAGACCAGTTTCATATGTGTATAAATTATACATACTTTAACTTTTAGATGACTATATGTCAAATTCAGAGCCAAACATGTTCTCTGGTAGAACCATCCTGAAGTTAGCACGCCTGAAGGTAAAACACTACATATGAAATCACATGCATGAAAGCAGCTTTGCAGGAGTGGGACATGGTATGCAGCTTAGCTTTAGCCAGCACAACTTAGCAGTGTGATTTCAGAATACTAAGATACATTTGCAGGTGTCATAGTTTCCCAAGGAATTACTTCTGCTTATGAAAGCTGAGCAGTTCCAAATAGGCAACACCAATTCCTAGTATGATACATAGAGTATAGAGACCAGTTTGGAATTGTTTAAATTGGGGTAAATAACAAGCACTGCATGTCATTAAACCTAGCTAGAACAATCTGTTGCAAGTTAATGGCAGGTGTTTGCACTTGAAAAATTACCTACAGGCTGTCCATGCAGATGGATACTGTAGAACTGGGTGCTTTTTTATTTACCAAATTTTTTTGTTTCAATGACAAATGTGGTTGTAATTACCACCAAATGAACCACACCTGATTGAGTCCATCATGGGGAAAAGAAACCAAGAATTGCCCATCTAAATGAATAATCAAGCCCACAGACTTCAGCAGCATCCTATTAAGTCATTTCTTACCTGAGTGATGTATTTATTTTCCACATCATTTCCTTGTGCACTTAACCTGACTCAGATTTGTGTGACAGCCTTGCAGCTGTGGACTACACGTGGGCAGATTTCTCTTCATGCTTACCAGGAGCACTGCCTGGGCATGCTGACAATCCGTTACCTAAACACACTGCAGCAAAACAGTCATGAGCTAGTGGCAAGATGGGACAGGAGGACCCCATTTCCTGACCAGGAGGTTACCCCACTATCAGCAGCAGCTATGAAGTACCCCTCTGCAATAGCTACTACAAGAGACTGCATAAAACAGCATCTGAGCCTTACTGAGTCTCGTCAGAAGTGCAGAATCCACAAACCCCAACAAATGCCATACTGGAGAAACACCTCCACTGGTGCAGCATTGCGTACCTCCATAACATCAGGACTCTTCTCCTTGATCTTCTCCTGCTTCAAGTCTACCAGCCAGCTCTCTCCTAACCTGTGGCAAGTCATGGTGACTATCAAAATGTCGCCAGAGGAGTCCTGAATAGAAAAACATGCAAATTATGCCCTCTGTACTCTTCTCACTCCCTATCCATCAGCAAACTCAGTCAGTTGTTTTTACCTATAGGTTTCCATACAGAGATGTAACTTTTTTTTTTAATAAGATGGAAATATTTAAAAGTAAAAAAAAAACCATGTGAAATTTATACTGCATCTTGGTCAAAACAACCAATAGTCTCCTGTGAAAAATAGTAGGATCTTCCCTTCATTTTGACGGATGAAAAAGAATCTTTAACTAGTAAACAAATACCTCTTGCCACTTCTTTTCCTTGGCTCCAGTCGTCTCCTGAGAACAGAGCACTGCTCTGAGTCAAATGCTTCAGTTCTTCCCTCTCCACCTGCACAGAAACAATGAGTTGAGATTTTCCTGTGGCTCTTGAATCTAAATCTACTTATTCTAGGTCTGGATCTGTCAGCATGTCAATCATGCACAGCTGCTAATGAAGACTTCTATAGGATTCTATGTATTTTGAAGTGTAAATAATCCACACACACATCTAGCTACTTTATAAAGCATTTTGAGAAGGGAAAGTGATCTTAATTCTCTGATCACCAGTGTCTTCAGGGTGCAATATTTGCTTCATTCTTTTGCTTTAGGGTTGCTGGAAGATCAATAAAAGCCCATCAAGAAAGAATAAATTAAGATTTATTGCTGTTCCAGCTTCTCGCTCTCCTGCAGCAGAATGCAGAGCAGAAGAAAAGCAATGGACAATGACAGACAGCAGCTCCCTCAGGAACACAGTGCATGGCACAGGCTCACTAAAGAAATAAGTAGTAAAGGTTAAAATGAAGAATTCCCTTCGTTTCAGTGACATGGTGAAAGAGGTACAGTGGCACTCCTTGCCTACTTTGCACATCTATTTTCCACAGAGGACTGTGCAGTCGATTTGTCTTGGAGTTACGACATGTGACAGAGTAGCAGATTAATAAATATTTGATAGGGCATGTTTTGATCAGCATAACCTAGCTTTTTTGGCATGTTACCACATTTACTCTAAAGAAGAATAAGCTGAGGCCAGTTAGCATAAAATGCCTGCACAACCACCACAGCAAATCACAGCCACAGTGAGGATGGAGCCTGGGTCCTGTCCCCACGGCCTAAGCAGACAGAATTCTTCCTTGAATCCTGGTTGCATTGCAGCCCCACTTGACACCAAGGAAAGGGCTCTACCAACAGAAAACCAACTTATTCTATGTCAAGATACTAATTTAGAGCACAGAAAATTTAAAGAAAATATCCTTCACAGTAACTGAAAAGAAAAAAAAAAAAAGAAAGCATTCAGTGTTGGCACTATCACTGAGCACTGTAAGTGTTGAAAATAACACCGTACTTCCCACACAAGGTTTCCATGCGCTCCCATTGATACTTCCCCTCACATGCCTATTTTTACACCTGCACATCCTATCTGTTCCAGAGCACACCTCAGAGCACCTGCTGCCAGTCTGCACCACCTGATGTGAGCTGCAGGACACAGATTATGGAGAAAGGAGAAGGACTCGAGATGAGAGCAGCAACAGGCTGCTGTTGGGAAACGGGGATTACAAATTATCTTCTACATTTACCAGTGACTAGACAATCCTGACTAGTCTGCAATCAGACTGAACACTCGTGCAGGCATTTTGTCTTCAATGGCTGGAGTAGGGCCTCACCACTTATTCCTTGCACTTTCTCTGGGAAAGGTCTTGAATCAGAAAGACTGGGGAAAAGTAGCTCTCCTTAACTACGGGGCTGAGGCCTGCTGGCTGCACTTAACACAGAAACCTTTCATATATTTCAGTATATGGCAGAAGATCCCCAGAAACTTGTTACTGGAATGTTCCTCAGACAGATGCCATTTTTGCTTTCAATGTGTGATCCTGTTCCCTAAAAAACGTTTTAAAGCAGTTAGTGATAACATAAGAAACACTGCTAGCAAGGTGTGGGCTGACTTTCTGGAGAAGCTTTCAGCACAAGGCAATGATAATGTGAATTCAAATGACTGAACAAAAGCAAAAGACTATTCTAAAAGAAAAAAAAAAAAGCAGGTAATAAAATAATTTACCACCTCAAGGAACTTGTCTTGCATTGAGATGTAAAACTCTTCTAATCAGAGCTACAGATGCTGGGCAGCTTCAACATCTGAATGTTAAACACCCAAGGAAGTACCTAAATCAAGCCAGAGGTGTTCCAATAAAAGGGAACAATGTGGTGTAATACAGCGATTTGCACAGGGGCCTGGGGAGATCAGAGATGCAGAAGACCCAATTAAGCTGTCAGAGGGAGCAGCTGCTGCCATGGAGCTGTTACTACAGAGATCTGAGCTGGTTCAAGAACACCAGGCTGCCAGCAGAGAGGGGCTGCCTGATGCAGTCAGAGACCAACGTGGAGGCCTTTAGAGAGACGCTGCTGTGCTCCACATGCCTGGAGCTGTTCACCCCTCCTGTCCTGGTCCTGCCCAACTTCGGCAAGCAATGCCTGGAGAAGACACATTGAGACTGCCACTTCATCAGTGGCTGCTTCCTCTGCCCACTGTGCAGTACAGTAAGCAGGGGGGAGACCATGGTCCCTGGGGAAGCTGGGCAGTATGGCATCTTGTAGTTGGGAGCCTTTGGGTTTCACGTGAAGCGGCAGGGATGCTCCAGCTCTTCAATGGTGGACCATATTTCCTGAAAGGAATGCCACACCACATCATATGTATAATGAATGGAACTGGTTATTTGCACTCACTCCCATTTTCTGATAGCGTGGCCTCAAAACTCATTGCTTCCACAGAAACCTGCTTCCACAATCCTTACATTCATACAAGAAAGATGTGCAAGTGCTAGATACAATCTTCTTTGATTTAAGCATTTCCTTGGGTTCTGACTAAACAATGTATTTGCTTACCAGTGGTTCCCACTTCTAGAGGTTGTGTGTCTATTACATTTGTGAATCAGCGGATTTTCCTCAAATTTGGAACACAGTTATTTTAATATTCATGTCTTAGAGACTTTCGTAAGTGCAAAGTCCCCCATGAAGGGCTTCCTTAGGGATAATCCTGCTGCCATTAACACGCATCAGTTTAAAACCTCCTCACAGTCCTTATGGAGACAAAAGTTAAGTTCTGAAAACATCTATATTCCCTGAATATGAATGAACTGAAAGTGTCTGTGTTCCCTATCTAATGTGCAAGTAAAGTGTGACTTCAGAGAGTAAAATGTTCAGAAGTGGACTCTCACAGTGCCTTTAGGACTTGACTCTGAATATGAAAATTAAAAAAAAAACAATTTTTACCTGTTAATAGAAATTACAATTGTCTCTGCTTGATTTGCTGAATTCTGTATTCCCAAATAAACAATGCAATTCTTGTTGGTTTAGGATAAACTCTTTATACCCAGAGGCAAAGTATGGGCGGCTGATGGTCATGAGCCTCAAAGTCACAAATACATGGTTGAATGAAATGGCTGCCTAGATATTTCTGCACTATTTCACTATGGTTCAAAACTCATTAATGTAAATAAACACAAATTATGCATTTTTTCGCATTAGACTGAATTATCAGAAAAATAAATTGTTCCTGTAACCCTCAAATTATATTACTTTTTTTTTTCTCATTTAAAGGTCACTTATTTGAGGAGCAAAGGAATCGCTGGCCTGGTAAGAAATAGTCTAGTTGAAAATATACTGGAGAAAAGTAATGACAAATTTGAAAAGAAAACTTTGATCTTCATCCATAGGTACATTGAGTTTGAGTAGTCCCTGGGGTCAAACACAGACAGCCTACAGCTTGAGAGAAAAACAAAGAATCACAGAACACCCCAAGTTGGCAGGGACCATGAGGATCATCCAGCCCAGCTCCTGGCTCCACACAGGACCACCAAAAACCAAACCCTATGTCTGAAGGCATTCTCCAAACACTCCTTGAGCTCCAGCAGCTTGGGGCAATGTTGGCGGGCACAATTATTTATATTTCATTTGGCATGGAACTGTTCTGAACGCTACTGAATGATATGATGATGACTGAACACATAACTTTATATCAATTGATTTCACACAGGAAAGGGAAAAGCTGTTTAAAAAACTAGCAGCTGGTGTTGCAGACACTCTGGTAATGATTGACATGGTTGGAGTTAGTTTGCTGACGGGCATTCTACACTGAACAGCTGAAATGCTCTCGAAGTTACACAATGACTTTCCTGCCAAACTGGAAAAAGTGCAAGAAGCCTCAAACGAAGCTGAAGCGTGTGAGCAGCCTTCCCATCAAATGGAAACCCTCCTAGAACAGCATGTACGTTCTGTACGACTTCTAGAGGAGGACAAAAACCTGAAGGAAAAAAAAATTAAAAATGCACTAAGAAAAGGCTTCACATTGAGACCCATGAAAGTACATTTAATTTAACAGTACTTTGAAAGCATTAATATGAGAGTCTCTGTGCACTGCTTGCCAGGAGGCGCTGCCAAGGCCCACAGACATACAATGATTCTGAAAACACAGCCTCATCCACGCTGCAGCACTAAAGCAAATGCTAGCATTGAAAAATGTAGCTTTTAGGGTGCCTGAGGTGCTGGCACAGCGTGAAGTTAGGGACGGCAGGGATAGCACCCAGTGTGCATTGTGACTCCCATCTCCCTTTCTCTGACCCTGAGCTGCAAGCGCTTCAGGTTTACTCTCTATTAGAAGTGTAATTCACATCCCAAGCCCTACATTTGAGCTTTAAACCACAAACAAACACGATTAATTCCTTATAAGCCTACCTACTAAGGTGAGCTAATAACTTCCGTAGGAGAATTACAAAGTAATGTAAATATGTTTTAAAATTAGGCTACAATACCATGGTTCTTGTAATCTGCCTAATAATCTTTGTCCAGTGGCAAAGAACAGCCAACAACACGCTCATATGAATGCATCTTTTAAAGTACAGGTACAGGGCCTAACTCCCCCTTTGTTTCCTTACATTATTTATCTGCGTTCCTTAGCTAACTAAAACAAAAACATTTCTGTTTCTCAAAGTAATTTCTGCTCAACTTCCACACATTTTAGTTATGGAAAAATTAGAAGTTGTCAGACTGGCTTTCCCTTGGCTCTTCTGGTAGCATCAGAACTACTTTTTTGGAAACATAATAAACACAGGACACAACAATATTACTGGTGCTATCTGAAAAGCAGCCCATAGAACTCTGGGTATTACATTCTACACGTAGAAGGATTTCCTTCCCAGCTCAACTCTGGGCTGGCGCGTGCCTACTCAGTGCCAAACCTCCCCGTGTGAATACAGGTGTTGCTGATAACTGAGGAGACTGGGTCCAACTGTGAGAATAATTTCAGTTGCCTCTTGTGCATTAGAAAAATCCAGATACATACAGAAAACAGGTTCCATTGCTGTGTGTCTGTGCCACATACACCAGGCGGAGACTCTCCATGCTCCAATACTACCATGTCTTCTGACACTTTCTTCACCTTTACTATTCTAGCGGTCTTCTAATTTTATGTAATTTGCAAAGTCAGATGAACTGGCATTTTTTCTTACATGTCATTGTTACACTCTGGGACCAACCACAAATTTTATCATACTTTTACCTCTTGCTTCTCAGTTAGAGAGCTGTCCTGAGATGCTATTCCACTGCTGTTTAGTTGTAATGAATACTGTGTTTAAAAGGTAAACTGAGCTTCAAGAGAATAAGGTTACAACTTGTAATCCCTTGCTACCTGCAATCAAGCAACACTTAACAAGTCAAACCTCCAGAGTAATGTCATTGTCATTTCTGCTCTTTTACATTTGGTGCAACCACAGCTCAGGTGAGGTATGAGGAAATCCCCAGGGGCGCAGCTCCAGCAGCTCACTGCATCCAACGCAGTGCATCCACTGCATCACCAGCTAGGGTCAGGCTTCTCCAAGGAGCTCGACTTGACAGGCTTGCCATAATAACTGGTTTATACATCTACTTTCTTTTCTTCTGTACTCATACCAACTGTATTTGTCCATGGTGCTTACTGTCAGCATCTCCTAGACCGGTTCCCCTTTTAGCTGGGGAAAAGGCTTTAAACTAGTACTTTACTAGAGTAAGGTGAGCAAAACTATTTGGGGCTGTTTCACGAAATCAAAGACTCTTCCTAGAATTTGACATCTCAAAACACATCCTTTCAATGCTCCCCAGTCGGTTTCAAAATAACTACCTAGCTATTGAAAATCATTCAGTAGTCCAAAACCATGAATATTCCAGTAAAATGGACAGATTGGTATTCCTAGATAGAATCTAAGACTAAAGTTTATCAGAAAGTGATAGAACAATTCACTTTCTGAAGAAAAAAATGTCACTTCAGCAATTGTTGACTGATTCCACACCGTGGAATCGTTCTCTTTTCTAAGCCAAAACCAATGTGCCTTTCCAATTATGGGTGTAACAAATAACAGCCACCCATGAATCAGCAAGCCTCAGGCTAGGCAGCAGGCCTGGGAGAATATCCCCACTCAGTATTTCCTGCTCTGGAAATAAATGTGTCATCCGTAGAACACTTCATTTTTGAAAAATGCTTCTGTGTCTCTTCTTGTTTATCCAACAGCTGGAATCAACCTCCTTAGCTCTCTCCAGCAGTTCTCACTATAGACAGCAGCACCTGTACATTAATAGAAATGTGTATTTGAATTTAATATGAAATTCCATAACGGCTACTTCTAGTAACTGTTGTCTGTGTGCCAAGAAGAACTATCTCAGAGCCTTGACAAAATCAGTGCTGAGATAGCTCGTCACTGCTGCGTGTTTTAGAGCAACGAGCGCCGTTCCTGGGTGTTCTGACCCCATCTTGTGACCGGCAGTGGAAGTGCAGCAGCTATGAAAGATGCCTGGCCGAGACCTGAGGGAAGTTTCTCACTCAACCAAGTGCTGCTGCTTCTGTATTCATCAGAAAATGAATCAAATTACACCTGAATGTGAAAAGTAAAATGTAAATTAGCAGCTGGCGACAAAGTTTTACCCGAACAAGGATGAAAACCGCATTTGGGTTTAACTTTTGGCTTTGGAGGCATTGCTCCTTAGTTTGTTCTGCAGGCCAACCAGCTGCCTTGCCTAGCAGGCTCCCAGTCAACCATTCGCCACTCTGGTCACTGAAAACAAGGCCCCATGTTCCCTTCTCACATTTGTGATAAAAATAATTATTGATGAAGCACAATGGGATACCACATGCATAAGGACTTAACCATACACATTCTAAACTCTTAAAATTGTCACATGATTTACAACATTTCTCAAAAGAATAGAAAAGCCTGTTAACAAAGACTGAAGGCTTCTTTATGCATGCACTTTTTAAGGTATGCCTATCAGAGAATCATTGAGATTGGAAAAGACCACTAAGATCATCTAGTGCAGCTGTCAGCCCATCCCCACCATGCCCACTAACCACGTCCCTCAGTGCCACATCTACGTCTTCTTGAGCACATCCAAGGACAGCAACTCCACCACCTCCCCAGGCAGCCTATTCCAGAGCTGTACTGCTCTTTCTGAGAAGTTCTTCCTAACACCCAGCCTGAACCTCCCCCCAACACAGCTTGAGGCCATTCCCTTTCATCCTGTTGATGTTACCTGGGTGAAGAGGCCAAGCCCCACCTCACCACAACCACATCGGAGTTGCAGAGAGCAGTGAGGTCTCCCTAAGCCTACTCTTTTCCAGCCTGAACAATCACTCAGATAAAACGTACCCTATTGGTCAAAATCAAGAGACACAGGAAAGAAGTCTGTGTTTGAAGGCTGATCTTAAACCCAGTATTTATCTCTGGGAGCTTTTACCAACCCACAAAAACAGCACCAAAGAGACACAAGCTGCAGGACCACCTCATCTGGAAGATGCCGTGCTCTACAGGTGTTGCATAACCCCAAACCATGCAGAAACTCATTAGGAACACAGCAGAAAAGATGTTTGGAATAACACAGTTAGAGGTGACGGTTTGGTTGGCCCGGTGTGCACTGGTTGAAAATGTGGACTAGCTGAGATAATCCTGATTCACACTGGCTTATCTCAAAGCTCCAGACTCCTTTGCAACCACTGGTGTCAGTTTTCAACTTAAGCAGCTTGTGCGAACCACTGGTACCGCAAAGGTGATGAAACAAAGCGGCCATGGATCCAGCTGGGATCCGGTGCCTGTAAGTGGCGGCGCAGCAGTAAGAAGCGCTCCAGCCGCTGACTGCCCTCCCGGAGCTCAGCACGCAGCCGACACTGGGCCCAGCCCCAGCCCTACCAGCAGCAGCACGTGCACTGCCGAGAAGGCCTCAGCCGGCCCTAGACACACGGAAAAATACTACTGTGATGGGGGTGGGTTGAGGCATCCGCGGGGCTCCAAAACAGGACACAGCACGGCCCCACCCGCAGCGCCGGCCCTTGCCGCGCCGCCGGGGGGCGCCATTTTAGGAGTGCCCTGATGCCGCCTCCAATAAATGGCGGAGGGAGGCGGGTCCCTTTTTCCCGCCACCCAATGAAAAAGGACCATTCCAGGTGGAGGCGGTGCCGCGCGGATCGAGACCGAATGAGAGCACGAGAGAGGAGATGATGGACGAATATCCCCCCTACCCGGATGCGTCCGTGGGCGGCGCTTGTCGCCCGTCGGCCAATGGGGCGGACGGCGCGGGGCGCGTCGCGCCTTCCCGTGGTGCCGTGCGGCGAGCGGCGGCAGGAGCGGCCGCGACTTCATCCGGGTCTCGGCGCGGCTGCGGGTCACCCTGCAGCAGGTAACGGGCGCGGCCCCGGCTCCGCACGGGCGGGCGGTGAGCTGCGGGCCGCCCGGGCTCGGGCGCGGCGGGAGGAGGAAGAGAAGGAGGGAACTGGACCTCATCCCGCTGTGGGCCCACCCCAACCCCTCTGCTCGCCGCGCGGCCCCGAGAGTGGGTGCTGCCCAGGGGTGCGGGTAACGGGAAGGGCGCGGCAGGAGGCGCTGTGCGGTCGCCGCCGCCGCGCGGAGCCCTCGTATCGTCGGTCCCCGGGCGACACGGGCGGTTTATTTATCGTAATGGAGGCGTTTTTATTCCCCCTTTTCCCTCCCCCCCCCTTTCTCCTCAGACTAACTTGAAGGCCCGGAAGTGCCGCCCCCGGGCGCTACTGATTGGCGGCCCGGCCGCGCCGCCCGCCGGGGATAGGCTGCGGATGCCGTCAGCGCCGGGGTACGTCACTTCCGCTAGCAAGTGTGTGGGCCGCGGAGACCTTGGCCTCGGGGGGGGCCCGGGCTGTGCGGGGAGCGGGCGGTCGGGGCCCGGCACCTAGGGGAGGCGGCTGAGGGGCAGTGAGCCGCGGGCAGCGTGCCTCAAGCGGCGGGAAGGGGCGCGCGGCCATACGGCAGCCACATGGCAGCGGAACTCTTCGGTCGGGTCAGGGCGGAGCGGCGGCCGGCCCCGTGCTGGTAGTGGGCTTACAGAGAGCCTAACCGCACCGCAAGCCGGGGAGAAACGAGGCACCCTGCCTGGCTCCCCGGGCCTTATTTGTGGTTTGGGAGTGGGGACTCAGCCCGGTGCGGGAGGTTACGTTAAGTCTCGTTGATAGATCTGCATTCTGCACATCTTTTGTGCTTCTCTTTAATCGCACTGTTAGTGCGGGCGGTTTTCTGGCTAACAGAAAGTAGCGGGGAAACTGCCTCACTCAAAACCGAACTTGGAAAAACGGGTCTGTCCTTTCAGAATCAATAACGTTTTGTTAGTTAGCAATATTTAATTAATAGGGCGTCCCTCCCACTTTCTCAAGTAGGTGAGCAGCTCCCAGGGCGCCGTGCCCATGTGGCACTGTGCTGTGGGACAGCCACAGCTCCCTGGGCTCATTCCAGCTGCTGCTCCAACCCCTGCAGCCTTTCTCCAGTAATCAGCTTTCAAGAAGAGATTTAATAACTTTTTTTTTTTTTTGGCCCTGTAGTAGCTATCTTCATGAAAATGACCTTATTAATTAGCGGTATTGGGGTGGACATTTTTATAAATCTGTTCACCAAATATCTTAAAGTGCAAAATCGATGCATATAGTCGTATTAGGAAGTTGCTTTACATAAGACCAGAAACTTGGCAGAAGGAAACAGACACATCATCCCATTACTTTGTCTATTACTACTACCAAGCAGTATCCTTATTTTCACTTTCCTTTTGATAAATGCCTTCTGTATTTTCCTCTGTTGGCAGTGGAAGCATCATTTCATTTGCAGATAAAAGGCTCCCATGATCTATAAGAGGCAACAGATGTCAAATTATGGTTGTCAATTAACAACATAACACAGCATTATTGTAAATGTTCTTGTGTGTACTAACTTGAATGTTTGCTGAATTGGTGTAATTATTAGTTATACTAATATACAAGCTGTATGCAAAACAAGCTGCCTGTAACATGCTGTTAATAGGTAAAAGGGCTTTCTTGATTGCTATTCTATGGAGAAAAACAACCATTACTAAACATTTTGGTAAATTGAAATGTTGCCAATAAAGTATCAGTAAGTTTCCGTCTTTAAAAAACAATCTTTTATATTTCTTCCACTTTTCCCTTCAGTTATCTGCATTCTGATAAACTGACTGGGGTTGCTGGAACAAAAGCATTGCCTGCTTACCAATGTAGCATGTCCTAAGAGACACAGATCTAGTGAATAAACACACATGCGTTTATTGGTAATAAAATGCACATTTGTCTTTGAAGCAGGATCAAACAACTGAAGTGATGGTTTCTATTGAGAAATGCCTTGAGAACCGAATGGCATTTGGAGCCGTAGCTAAACTGCAGAATGCTCATATCCATGTTTCTACTGCCACTGTACTGATTGACAAACGTATTCAAAAGGATTTGTGAAAGTAAGACATCACAGTGTAGTTGTTTCCCTTCCTACAGTGCATTACCTCATGTTGCTGAGGCTCTTAGCAGTGCTGTACCCTACTGTATGCTACATACTTAGTGTATGCTGAATGTGAAATATGAAAACCTGATTTTTCTGTCATGTCACAGGATCTTGCATTCACATCTGCAGAAGATGAGTTCAGATTGCACGTTACACCCAAGTTTTCTGTTGCATTTTCAGTATACTCCCAACATCTTTACACAGATCTGTGAGTCTTTGTGTGCAGGCACAGGTATAGGTACTCACAAAGTACTTGTTAAAGCTTAGAAGCCTCAAGAGACTTTTTTCCATTCTGCTTTGTCAACTGAAATAGTCCAGGTGCTTTCCTCTTTTGTAGTTGTGCAATAGCAAATAAACCCTGGCTTCTGCTCTTCAACACTTAATTATGCACTGATTTTGACACTCAGCACAGTCTTTTTTTTTTTTTCCTCCTTTTATTTTTTGGTTTCTATCAAACACCAAACCATTTAAAAAACAACACCAGGCATCTAACTGGAGCAGGGTGTTGGGTTTATGGGTATAACAACAGGCAACTTCTAAACGATAAGTAACCGAAATGCATCAATAGGACTTAGTTTTGAATAGCACAGAAAGGGTTAAATTTAGAATAGCATACGTAGCATTCATTTGTGTAGTTTGCTTTGAGAACTAAAGAATTAATGCTCAATTAGATGCAGATAGTTTAATACTAACGTAAAAACTGAGTACATGCAGAGGAAGCTGCTAGGATTTGCATTCCTGTCATTCTTTGTTCACGTTCAGAATTATTAATCATGATCACATACTTTACTTTCTGCAGGAGATGTGCTTCATTCCATGCATGAGCGGGCAGTAGTGACTCCTGATTTCTTTCAAGCTGTGTTTCTGGATATTTATATTCCTTCTGTAAAGACATGGTCAGAAAAATAAATGAAAATCAAACATAATAATTGCAAATGGAACAAACCAGTAATATTTCATGTTATAATTACTCAAAACCAGGGTGCTTTATATTAAAGCAATTAAATGTAAGTGGGATGTAGATCTTATGAAGAAGTTTGGCATTTCTGGTGGAGACATGAGATAAAGGCCGTTACTGATGATGCTCAGAGGTATTAATCTAGTGGGCACAGCCCTGCCCAGCTGCATGGATTTTGGTGCTGCTCATATTTGGAGTTAAAGCATATCTGTGATCTGTATGGCGTGCACATTTACACTCACTCCAGAGTATTGCTGCTAAATTGACTACCGTGTCCAAATAAATACTAAATATAAAACACATACATACCAAATAAATCCTAATAATACTAAATTTTAAGGTTTTGGGCATAAGCAGATGACTCTTAGAAAGGCTTCTGGCCTTCATCGCCACATCTTGCATTCTGATTAAAGCATGTTTGCTTTCTTGGATGGGGCCTGTTTTCACTGTAGGTGAATCTGCTTGGCACAAAGGAAAAAAAGAAACTCATCTGGTTTAGTCCTAACCATCACACACGATTCTGGTTTGTTTGATTTAAAGCTTCATCTCTTCTGCTGTACTTAATTTTATCCACTGAGTTTTTTAAAGTTGAATTTAAACATTAGAGTGAAATAGCCTTTGGTAACAAGCTGTTTACAAATGGTTGCCAAATGGTCTTTTTGTAGAAGGACGTACTACAGCATATATGCTTCAAATTGATGCATCTCTTTGTCTCCACACCACGTAACAACAGATTTCAGTAAAGCACAGTTAGGATAAGAAGTGTTGCTTCTACAAACACCCTTTCAGCTTCAGGTTATTCATTCTGTGCTGCAGAATTGACAAAATCAAGTGGAAGGACAAAGCATTCATCTTACAGGGTCACACTGAAATGAAATGGAACTTTCATTATAAGTCATATTTTGTCCCTTCCACACTGTAAGGGATACAAATTGTAACTGTGGTTTGAGCTATTTTTCCTTCTGTTTCACAGGTTACAGACCGGTTAAGGATGCTGGTGTTGTAATGTGTGCTACTAAATGAGAACATGTAAACTCCAGCAGTTTTTTTTTCCCTATACAGTTTAGAACTGGTTCAGAGGTTTCAGATATATACAGGTAGTTCAGGAAACTCATGAAGCATTCTTCAGAAAGCCAGCGCCTCCTTAGATTCTACTTTGTCACTTCTATTAGATGCTAAGTAGGAGTAAGGCTCCATCAGGGCGAGCACGGTATTAAAAAGAAAGTACAACCCAAAACTGAATGGAGAAGAGTTTTTAACTCATGCTACCTAAAGCTTTTGTTTCAGTAATTATGTGATCCTAGACTCTTTTGGAAGGAGCAATGAGATGTGGACGTAGTGTGTGACGGCAGTATAGGGGCAGCTGAGGGGAAGCAATGTGGAGGATAATTAAGTTTGCATCAGTCACACTGTTGTGCCTCCAATCCCCAAACACTCCCCAGTCCAAAAAAAAAAAGCACGTTTGCAAGTCTGCACGTACTCACTGGAAGCTTGATGTGTGGGATCTTCATGTGGGGCTGGTGGCAGAAATTCCCTCACCAAAAGTGTCAGTGGCAGTCTAAAGTACAGCTCCAGTGCAGGTGATGCTACTGAAATTATGGGGCAAAGGCATCAAAGTTGGTGTTAGTGCCTGTAATGTGAATGCTAGAGCTCCACCATGTGGTTAAAGCTGTGCACTGTGCACAGGCTGGGCCCTCAGCCCTGGGCTGCAATGGCCAGATCATTGGAGGAAATTTTGGCAGTGAACTTGGTCAGCTTCATTCGATGCTCCATGATAGCTGCACAGTTACAGTGCCATCTTCTTCACTCCTGCTGCTTCGCAGATTTTTAAATACAAGCACGTGATGACTGGAAAAACACTACTTTGAACACAGAAGTTGATAAGGAAAACAAATACATATTTCTTAAACTGTAAAAAATCATGAAGTGTTTACTGCTAAAGTAGGGAGCGTACTGGTGGTGGTAGCACAAACAGCTGCGCTGTACTCAGGCATGATATCATCAGCATGGTGACTTCAGTGCAAGGATGTATGCCACAGCAGATGCACATGAAGCTGAGAAGATACCGAATCAGTAGAGGCTGTGCCAGGAGTGTAATTTATCAGGCATGCAGTACGTCAAGCTTCTCTGCCCACGTGTGCCAGGAATACGTAATGTGTAACATCAGGGAAGCCTGGCAGATCTCATTCCTTGAAAGGACAATGCAACTTAGGTGAGATCGTTTTTAGGAGCTGTTAGAAATAACCTTTAACTGCAGAACTGGTGTGAAGCACAACGCTGCTGGGCTAGACTTTGCTTGAATGTCACACGACACCTTCAGGAGACAGTTTGGACTGGAATTTTTGATTCTTTTAATTCTATGCCTTTCTATTATTAAACAGAATAATAAAAGAGATAGTAAGTACCTACCAGAGTAATGTAGCATCAATAAAACTGCTTTTCTCCTGTAGCTAAAAGGCAGGATACGTGATGATCTTCCATAAGGTGTATTTGTTGCAGAATGAGGTTTTCCTAGTGCCCTGTGTGCACTTCACCATCGATCTCAAGCCAGACAGACTGTTACATATAACCACAAGATAACAATTGGATGTCATTCAAAATACTTTTTCAAGGACATTTTTGACCTTAAGTAATAGATAGCCCTTCCAGACCTGTAATAGATGAAAGGATCTTATTTCAGGAAGCCAAAAGCAGACAAATGCTTCAGGAACTGCACATACCTAACAGGAAAGTCTCACAGTGGCAGTAGAAAATAGTTTAGAATTTCCTATAACAGAACCCAATCGAGGAGTCCTGCAGTCAGTAGCAATAATAATAATAAAAGCTGTTTAGGCTTTTAGTTAACTCCGTCCAGGGGCGGTGAAATGCTACAGATTATAACCTGTTCACTAATCTTAGTGTCCTCCTGGGTTCATTTAAAAAAGGAAACTCACAGGTATCCTACATATTTTATGTGTTTTATATTCGTTAAATACCTTTTTTTGTACAGGAACATCTATTGAGTTTTTCCAAAGTGCTTAAAACATTTTCAGCACATGAGAGAAGCAGCAGTTTCATCTTAAAGATCCACCTGAATTGAAACGTCTGCAGCTCTCTGTAGCAGTGCTGACAGGGCACAGGCCTCACCAGTGCCTCTCCCATGTAGGAATGGGCTCCTTGCATGAATTCTGCTCAGCTGGGGAAAGTTTGCATGTAGGAATAAGGAACTGCAAAAGGACTGTCAGCATCCTTACCAAATACAGGATGTCTAACTGAGCTAACTCAAAGGATGTGATATGTACCAGTGCTTCACTGACATTTGCCTTTGTCCCAGTGCTACTCTTCTAATTTATTTCTGTTTTGGACGTTAGGACCAACTGCTTGTGTCCATCTGTGCGTGCTAAAGCATACGTTCTGATTTGTAAGTGGTTACGAGCAAGACTTTAAATGTGATTCACCAAAATTTGTCATCAATATTTGTGCAAAGGACTCTGGAGTAAAGCTCTGAGGGGGCTAGAAAGTACTTTTATTTTTTTCTCTGCTCAAGGAATAACGTCATCCCTTTGTATATTAATGCATTGGATCACGCGTTGTGTTTTTTGGCAGGGACATTAACATGCATTAGGAGCTCTCGTTCTATCAAGGCTTTGTTTGATGACTGGTCTGAAAACCTCAGCTCAGAATTGGGATGAAGTATGAGTACGACATGTATTCAATGTGTGAAAATCTGTGCATTTCCGTAAACACTTTCAGCTATCTTATAAATTACATTGATAAAACAATCAGTTTTTCTCTTCAGCTCTGTTCTCAAGATGTCCTTGCTAAGAAGGGGACTTTAAGTCACATCAGTCTGGCAAGTATTTTAACTTCAATATTGTAAGACTTTTTAGCTTGAGGTCACGTTGAGCTCTGGTAACGTAGAAATTGGCTTTAAAGCTCTATCAGGAGCAGTCAGAGGAGCCCAATTGTTTCTGATCTAAAGGCAATGTGTATTCTAAGTGGCCTTTTGGTAAGGCAGTTTAACAATTAATGTCATATTATAATAATATTTTATTACTTTTAACTTCTGAAGAAATGTAGATCTGCATATGATGTTTCTCAGACATTTTCTTATAATATCAGATGAGAGATTACATCTGTGGAATGCTAACAGTATTTTTCCTGTAACAGACAAGTTTAGTGACTACAATTGCTGTGATTGCTGCAGCTTGCTAACTGTCTAAAGATTAAATACATTAAGACCCAAACAGTTGGTAAACTTCTGAAATGAAGGAGCCTTATCTTTACAGTAAGATTTCATGACTGGAGAGAGAGGGGAATGTTTTTTTTCCTGTAACCAGTATTGTACACTGTAAATGTCTGCAGTTGGACTAAGTTGTCTTTATTAAAGCACCATTCCTTGGACATCACTTCTGAAGACGCCTGCACTGTGGGATGAGGTAGTAGGTTGTATAGTTTTAGGGTCATACCCACAACTGGGAGATAACTATACAATCTACTGTCTTTCCTAAAGCAGCAGAAAATCAACAATGGAGACCGTTCAGTTTTAAGCTCAGTGTCAGATTCTACCCAACTTCTGTACTTGGAGTGTTTATTATAGGAGACAAATATTTCTGCAGCACCTACAGGTAATTATTTCTGGATTTTTCTAATTCTCTAAGGATAAAATGTAAGAAAAGATTGATTCCTTTAAGGTGGGGTAATCAAATACAAATGGTTGATGTTCTAATAAGTTGTGTTAACATTGCTAACTGAAGCATCAAATATTAATACTCTAGAATGAGACTGTGGTTAGCTACTTCAGCAAAGAGCTTAAGTACATGCTTCTCTGTCAGAGTGAGGTAGTAGATTGTATAGTTGTAGGGTAGTTATTTTACCCTGTTCAGGAGATAACTATACAATCTATTGCCTTCCCTGAGGAGTAAAACAAACTGCGGTCCTTTGCTTTCATTCATTTCCACATTGACTAAAAGTAGATTTGTTGGATAAGTTTAGGGTTGTAAAGTATCAAATTAATCCTGTAAGTTCTGTCACTAATTAACAGTCAGTTTGAATGGTGCAGACCCCAAACTGTATTTGACTAATATGACTTTTCTTCCAAGGTGAGTGGCACAGCACTATCTGGACATCAACATCTTAGTAGCTATACAACTGAATACATCAGAATGATTTCCAGTCTATGAAACGATTTGGTTTTGAATCTAAAAGTAGTCTTGGCTCAAGCTTATACACTGTGACATAAACTGTTTTAATTTCTGTAATACATTAACATTCCATGACTGTTCAGTAGAAGCTGGAAAACTTACAGTTATACTTCATTAATACATCTGCTTATTTTTCTCTAGCTCTTCTAGCAAGTGAGACTTAAACAATGTAGTACAAAGATGGAAGTGTTGAATGGCCAAAATTGATCCCTTCAACTGTTTAGGAGAATGTAAAGCTATGAAATTTGAGTGCCCAAGATCCAGAATTGTAACTTCTGCCTGAAGAGGTAACTGCTTTTATAAGAAGGCCTTTAAAGATAGTGTTCTTTTTCCCTATAAGCCCTAGGTGTGCCCCATCTAGCTGCTTCCGCCCTAGAGTGACCAGCTAACATCTTCCTATAACAACAAGGAAAAAAAAGCATGAAAACACTTTTTGTGACTGAAAGTTTAGCATAGTAAGAGTGAAAACGGAGCCATTAATGATTATTTAAGGCAGGAGTGTTACTGGTTAACCACTTGTTATACAGTGCTAACTATAAACTTGTAGTACATGCCCTGGCCTAAAAACGCAGAAGGCCAAAAGCAGCTGGTAAGCTAAGCTGACTTAACAGAGCAGCTGGTAAGCAAGAAGAACT
This sequence comes from Pavo muticus, assembly GCA_016647715.1. Lineage (NCBI taxonomy): Eukaryota > Metazoa > Chordata > Aves > Galliformes > Phasianidae > Pavo > Pavo muticus. The sequence goes on from JACDJE010000071.1 coordinate 1,410,487, forward strand.
GCAAAAAGGAAGCACTGGGCTCCTAGGAAGAGGTAGTAGGTTGCAAAGTTTTAGGGCAGGGATTTTGCTCACAAGGAGGTAACTATACAACCTGCTGCCTTTCTTAGGGCTTTATTATAACACCAGGACCATTTTGGCTCTGTCCTAACCTCTGCAGCTTTGGTATGTGAAGTGAAGCTGTTGCTAAGCATATTGAGGTTTAATGAAACTGGTGCCTCAGCAAATTTGGTACAGACTTGAGATAGTACTGTTGTTAACTGGAATTCAGTATTGTGAAATGCTGCATTTCAAGGCACATGTCATTTGGTTGACATTAGTGTTGTGATAACTTACAAAGAAAATACTGAAAAAATTCCAAGTCAGATCACATTCCCTACAGTTGGGGTGGAGGTGTTACGTACTTCCTAACATTCAGTAAGTACCGATGCTAAATACTTGCAAACAGGCAGCTATAACACACCTTCCTTTGGCTTTGTGAAGTTTCCAAGGATCAACTTACAACTCACCTGAAAGCTGGTGGCTTCCTGCAAGCAGGAATAGGTTCTCCCAATAAATTGTGCTCTGTCATGGAATACTTGCAGTCCTACAGGAGTGTTTTCAAAGTGAATGACTGCATATCAGCTATGGAGTTGCATGTTGAGAAGTAGATGATGATTTTTTTCATGTAATTACAGTGCAGTACCGCAGTGGTTCTGGTAGGGCTCCATCCAGATGTGCTCTGCTGTGGGATATAGAGACCCTTAATTGCTGATCATCTTGTAAGATTAATGGTTTATGCTTACAGCAGCCAGTTTTTAAAAGTTCTGGCAAGACAGAATCCTAGATATTATAAACATATTCAGTATGTTAATGGAAATTGTCTATTCCTTTAAGTGTACACACTTGATCTACTCAATAAAAAAAATTTATGGAACTCTTACAGTGAATTGACTTTACTTTCTACAAAATAAGGAAGTGAATTTTACAGGAAAACACCACTCATACTATTGAAGTAAAATCAAGACCATGTTAAAGAAGTTTTAACAAAGTAGTATTAACTAAAAATTATTCTAGTGTTAATTGTGATTTTTGATACGAGACTTGACTGACAGGAAAGGAGAGGCATCCTTATTTGCAACATTACTGTTGATTGTGTAGGAATTCTGCTTACTCCAGAGCTGTTATCTGAGCATAAGTTTTAATTGTTGCTCACAAATGTGGATTTTTGAGAGGGTGAGCTCTTCTCTTGACTACACCTTGATTTTTGCATACAGTTGGTAAGGCATCAACAGGTGCTATTCAGAGAGAGAAACGGATACCCTGAAGTTTCATTTTTGCAGTATAAAATGCCTTAAAAGCTTCAGCATACTGAACACTAATCTGTAATAAGGTGTATGCTTATAGAAGACTTAAATAATCAAATCAGTGCTAGCAACTGCAATGCTCCATGCTGTGTTATTAAAGCCTGTGTTAGAGAACTATAACCAGACAAAAAGCAGCAGCTACATAAGCCTGTTAATGTTCAGTTTGGTGTAATATGCAAGTTTTAGGCTTGAGATGCAGGTATCTGCCCTGCTATTATAACATTTCCTGTTACTGTCAGTGCTGCTGGCTCTTTTAACAGTATACTTTGGAAGACAAAAGGTACACATAGCTTTTAATTTATTAGTTTGACTGAAGTTGTATACATCTCAACATTGAGAAAAGGCACCGATCAGAAAATGTTAAAAACAGAACCCCTCTTCATGGACTCCCATGTGCTAGTTAGGTAAAAGTACCTGAACTTTGGGATTAATATCTCCATATATTTTCAGTGTATTGTAAGCAGACGGTGGAGAGAGATACTGCCATGTCATATATGGTCCCTCTCTATAACAACATAAGCAGCCTTAAGGAAGGCAGTTAATGCTCAGTTCATTATTATTCTTTTTAAATAGTTAATTAGTTCTTTAAGGATGCTAACCCCAGCCCCCCCATCTTCCCAGTAGTGACTGTCTCACCCATGGCAGGTGCAGGCACTTCCTTCCTTGTAATTTGAAGCAGCTTGATTAAGTGACAAGGCTCAAACCAGAAAGGAATTATGCTGTGGTTCAGCTCTCATATAACAATTAGATTATTTCTTACCTTGATGATCTGCAGGTTCCACCCTGTAAATGGTATCTGCTTAGCAGTGCACATGATTTGTTTGCCTTTTTCCACTTGTATATCCAGTGAGGGGTCCAAGGATGAGGTGGTAGCGCTGAAAGAATCCTTCCACTCAAGAAACAGTAGCTAAAGAACACATAGCAAACAGTGCAGAAAAGTTTGCAGTAACAGTACAGACATGTTTACCACCCATACTGAAGTAGTTTTGTCATGGTGGTCTTGGAAACAATCCAGTAGAGCTCTGAAAATAGAATGTAGCTTCTATGCTGACCCACATCCCAGGAGAATCATTTGTGTTCCCTGCCTTTCCATGCAGGAAGGTGTGCCCTGACATCTTCCTGGTAGAATGAAACCTGACACCTGCTGAGATTTTTCTATATCAGAAAACATGACCAGCAAACACTTTCGTTTCTAAAGAGACTTGGAGCACTTAGTGCCATGTTCACAGCCTATGAACTTAATGCGTTAAGAATTACCTTTGCTATGCTGCCTTACAGACCTAGGATCGTGGCAGACGCTGTATTAAAATAGCATTGCTACAAGAATTACTGTGAGAATTCTGTATAACTTTGAGATAACAAAGCTCCTAGGGAGCATATTCCACCATTCAGTAGTCTTACCATAGCTTAAAAGGTGTTCTCTGCTAGAGTTTGTCTGGTTGGCAAAGATTTAAATTCTTAACCATTCATTTTCCTTTGTGCTTCCGTATTTGACCTTCCAATCAGAGGGAACAAATGCAAGGAAAAGCCTTTACAGAGGGATGTTAGCAGCATGCACTTAGAACTTCCATATTATTTATATTTAGATTCCTGGACTGCTCAATCCTCTGCAGTGGTCATTTGCAATGCCATGTCCTCCTTATGCCAAAAAGCAGCTCTTGCTGACTTTGGGCAAGCAGCAGGCTGGACTCAGTAATAGGTGCATACAGGTGCATCATCTCTTGGATTTACCAACCAATCTGTGTAAAGTATCTGATATATATAAGGGGAAAAAAAGGATGTCTGAAATACACTGAGTGAAACAGACAAGTGTGTCAAGTTCAACTGAATATTAGTGGGTTCAGCTGAAACTCCCAAGCCATGTCACTCAGCTCCAGAAGCATCAGTGCCAGGTGTGGCTTTCAGACCTCTGGTAAGGTTTAAGGGCCCCAGCGGATAATACAGCTGGATTCAGTCAAGAAAGCAGATTTCATCTAACAAGCTGTTGTGTATTTTATGAAATCATTCTGTGAAGACAAGTTGTGGCAGGAACTACTGGAATCAGATGGCAATGCATGTTTTGTTACAATAAATGAGATTTGTTCTTACTGCATGTACAATGTTACTGGAATTTAGCTTTTTTATAATTAAACCCACGACAGTGAAGAGAGTTTATATGCATCAGAAATAAGAGTCTACTATTTTGAAGATTACTGAAATACAAAGCTGTTACAAATCACAGTGCTTCTCAGGACTGTATTTTGGGGAACTGAGATGGTCCTGTCTGATTTAGGAGAACTTAACTGAAAAAAATACTACTTCTGGCATTGAAACTTTTATGTAAGTGAAATTGAGCTGGTTATTTAAACTACAAAACCAGAGCAGAGAAGGATCAAAGCTGCAATTCCAAATCCCAGTTCTATCAAGGGAGTTCACATTGCCTTATGCTTAACGTAACGCTGTAATGCGATGGAAAGCACAGCAATGGCACCATGGTAGCAAAGTCCTAGGCTGAAACAACTGAGGATATGACCAAATGCGGCAATTGTAGACACAGAAACAAAGGAAAGACTCTGCTTACCTACAGAAGGCCTAAGGTAGATAGGAATCCCCAGCAAGATACCCTTGCCTCCACTGCCAACCCTTAAATGAGGTCTGGGAAGGGGTGGATCCTGACTCCACCCCTTCCAGTCACTCAGGTGCATTGCACTGCATACACCTGAGCTTCCCTGGGTTGGCCCTGCCATCTCACCAGGTGCTCAATCACTGGTTCAGGCTGTGACAGCATTTCTGCTACACTTACCTTTTTGCATTGCCTTAAGAACTTATTACTCCCTTCAGTAGAGTACCTTTGGAGATATATCTCATCAGTAGGTGAAAAAAGTAGTGTGTTGATCCCAGCATCCTGAAATGCTATAACACACGAAGCCTGATGCACAACTGGAACCTTCTGTGGCTCCTCCTGCAGAGCTGCCTAAAATGAGGAAGGGTGAGTGCAGAGAAGAGGAGGGATGAAGAAGAAAGAGACGTAGTACAAACTTCCCAACAAAAAGAAGTTTATACAATGTCAAATAGTACTTTTTCGACTGACTTTCTTCTCATTTAAGCTATGATTGATGCTGTTAAGACCTGGTCCATAAAACCAAAGTGTATCTTACACCAAAATAAGAACAAAGACTTTCCCTCATACATTACCTTATTTTTTTTTTTAAATAAAAAGGATGTGAAGCTGTTTTTAGGGGTTGATGTAATGCCATCCTGATTATTACTTCATCAGCTGGCGTATGCTGCCTAAAGCTGTACAATTTATGCAGCAGTGAAACAGGTGATGCATAGCTGCTGAGCCCAGTGCACAGAAAGACAGAACAGGACAGTCTTTCCTCACTTCTTCATGTTTTGAACAAATGCACTCTCCCTCCATTTTCCATTGCTGAGTCAAGTTAAAAGCAGCTACTGTGGAGAGTATAGGAGAGCCTGCAGTTAACGCTACCACTGCAGAGCAAACAAGCAAAGTCAACATGTCTGAGTAATCTCTCTTTTGCAGTGGTGGTGGCAGTGATCAGAACAGTATTTCTGCTGACATGAGAATAAGTAATGAATAAATAAATACACCGTGAAATTACTAGAGTAGATGAGTATTTGAAGAGTGCAAAAGTAAGGAACACGTTAATAGCATAGTTAGAATGCTATTAAAAAAGTTTCATCTCAACTTTGGCTACAGAAGTTTCAGCACTGAAGTGCGTAAAGCTCTGTGCTTTGCATGAATGAACTGCCAGCAACAAGCTTTGGAAAGCTGTCCTTTGGCAGGAGCAGACATTTGATTCCTGATTCAGCTGAAGTTCATGGAAATCCTTCCCTTAATCTGTGAGCAGGATTTCACATTGAGCACGAGTACATTTGTACATGTTATTGAAATACAGTACGCAACTAACTCACTACTATGTAAATCAGCATGGATAATGATGAAGTAAGAGATGATTAATAAGCATTAGCACATTATTTTTTAACGTTACTCACAGCTAGGAAAGGCTTGTTGTTTACTGAGTGAGTAGTCAAGCTGCAGGAAAGCAGCTGTGTGGGAAACATGGTGAGTTCCTGTTCTGCATTGTAGCTCCTGCTGGACTTCTGTCTCTGCTGGATTACTGTGACTCAGCACAGGACTGAGGCCCTTCAGGTCTCAGTCACTGACTGCAGGTTGCTGTATTGCAGGTCAAGGAAACACAGGAGTTTTCCAGTCAACTCTTAACATATAGAAACCAAAATTGCTTCATCGAACTTCCCCCACTCCCTCTTCTTTGGGTTTCGCAGCAGCACTATGGTCCCATGAAATCCAGAGTCCATTTCTGGATCTACATAAAGCACATGAAGTTTTCTACCCTTCTCTGCCGATTTGTTTCACTGCTGACTCACAGAAGGACATCCCGGGTGTTTCAAGACCTGTAGCAACTATGACAGTAGTCAAATCTAAGCTGCTCTTGAGTAGTATGCTGTAGTTGTAGGGTGCCTGGTCTAAATGCCAGCATTCAGAAAGCAGTTTCCACAAGTAAAAATAAAGAAGTCTGAAGTGCTGATCAGCAAATTTGATACTGAACAGTTTCCCTCAAGGACACCAGTATCGGATCGATCATTGTGTAGTCCCTCTACAATCCAATGTTTGTTCCATGAAGTTCAGCAACAGAAAATAATCAAAAGCTGCTCTTAGGTTCAGTACAAGTTCTTTGATGGATGACTGCTAGACCTCTCATTTGCAGAGAGCCTCCAGTAGAAGACAAATGTGAATTGCCATGAAAACTGCCACATCTCTTCCCTCCTTTCTTTATTTTCATGCAGACCAAGAAACAGTAAAATATTTGTAGATCCTCGATGCACTGTTTATTTTCTGCAGTGGTTTAAACTGAGCCCTAAAAAATGCAATTAGCAACTCAAATATCTAAGTTTTCTGCATAGGAATGAAATTTTCATTACAGGAAGACATTAACAGAACCCTGGCTGACTGGTACCTTTGCATACTGCCATCCCGCTATCCATAACATCTGTGTTGCAAGCAGAGTTCACAATGTCTGAACTGGGAAGAGTTCAGTGTGTGAAATATGGAGGTTAGCTTTCAGCAGGTAGACCACAACAGTTGTTTACAAAGTGGAGTAGGAACTAGAGGGCATAAGTACGGTGGGGTGGATTTTGGTTCATGTTTTTCTTTTACCTCAAAAATGAAATGTGTGTATTTTCTCACCTCTCACGCTTTCCAGGCTATAACTTGCCATCAGTACAAGCAGCAGACATCAGCTTTCCAGCACCAAACACATTATCTGTCAGACAGATGAGCCATGACAAATGTTTCTCCTATTGTAAAATAAAAGTTAAAGAGTAAAACATCACAAAACAGAACTGAAAATTTGATTCTCCACAAGCTCAGAAGTGTTTAAAGATGTGGAGCACAGTATGTATGAGCCCTTTAGATGCCATATTACTAAGCAATATTAAATGTCTACGTGTATAATAGTTTCCCTCTTACGGCATTGCATTAAGGATGATTAGCAATTCAGACCTTGCTGTAGGTTCAAGAAACACATCTGCAACGTTCATCATAGGTAATATCATTGGTGTGCAGATAAGCAGCAGAATATTTTACTCAAATCTGGTTCGTGATCAGGGAAGAGGGGATAAAGACTAAAAATAATGCCATTACTCCACCTCCATGGCTGACCCAATGAGATATGCTCATGAGATAAGGCTTTGCGTCATCATCATTTATGTAAATTTTGTTCCAGGGCTGGTAAGGGAGTGATACAGTTTGCTGCTTCATAGAGAAAAAGTCATCCAAGTGTAGTTCTCTTTTTAGCTCTCTAAGAACACAGCACGTAAATGGCATTTTCCAGAGGTGACTTTGTTAGCTTGGTCAAAGACCAATCTATTCCAACCAAGCATTTTGAAAACTGCTACCATGGGACAAGTAACCAAGCAAAACACTATTTTCTCTGCTGCCACATGACTCACTGGCATATGGGTGCAGTCAGCTGGTGGCTGTCCTGATGCCATTTGATATTTCAGGTGAGGACAGTGGAGGTTATTCTTCTTATGTTTGTGTTCCTGAAATCAAGTCTGTGGTACCACAGACGTTCAGTGATGTGCCCATCCCTGGAGGTGCCCAAAGCCAGGCTGGGTGCAGCCTGAGCTGGTGGGGGGCAGGACTCATGGCAGGGGTTGGGGCTGGGTGGAATTTGAGGTCCCCTCCAACCTAAGGCATTCTACCAGCCTATGTATGCACTCCTGTGTGAAATGAAGATGACTACTGCAATGCATGCAAGAGTTCATTAAAAACAGGAATAATATTACAGTAAGTTTGAAAATCACTAGCTGGATATATAGGTTGCATATTTAAGCTGAAGTATTCAATCTATTTGGTTGAAACCACAGACAAAAGCAGAAATTGAAGCTAATCAACAAAAGATGTACCTGTACCGGGTGGATAGTTTCATTTCAATACTGTAGAACCAACTTTGATGCTTTGGGCACTGAAAGAAGTGTTGCTTCCTCCAGGAACTGCTCTCCGAGGTGTTGCTCCAGAACTGCTGTGCCAAAAAAAAGAATTTTCAATACACTGAAGCTGGTTCAAAGTATTCAACAGCTTCTGCTGTCAAGTCAGTAGTACCAGATTGAGTCCCAGTTCTGCCATGAAAGCCTCGGTTCTTTGAACCACTACTCTTAAACATTCTGAGCAACTGAATTGCAAATGTAAGCATAGGCTTGTGGAGGAATTTTCAAAACAAATCATTTTGGCTACTGTTTACATTAACTTTTTTTTTTTTTTAAAAAATAAGGAAATGTGAGAATAAAAAAATTACTCTAATATTTCACTTAAAAAAAAAAAAAAGACTAATAAGTTACACCGTTCATAACTCTATACTGTAAAATGAAGGGTAGGGAGTTCATACCTCCCATCTGCTGGATGGCACCTGCTGGAGGGCAGTGGTTGGGTGCACCTGGGAGCACCTTACCAACACATTCGGGCTGCTATGTGCACTGGTTTTTGCCCTGTGGGTGTCACTGGGTGTGCTGTTTGTCACTTCTTGATACCAGAGACTGTACACCTGTGTTTGGAGACTGCTATCATGCTCCACCTGCATTGGAAAGGTACAGGAAAAGCATTCTACTGCTTGACTGTGTTGATACAGTGAGGTTAAAATACACTGCCTATTAAAAAAAGGAAAGAAAAAAAAGTTTCAACATACGAGAAAAAAAGAAGGAGCAGGTTTCATACCCCAGTTTCTCAGTGTATCAGCAGATACCTTGCTGCACAGTGAACAGCTTCCACAACTGGCTTACACCCCTTGAAGGACCAACTGCGGCTGTTACCACTTTTCACACCGTATGCAAGACTCTTGAAGCTGCTATTTTTCTTCCTTCTTTTTTCTGTCCCCAGAGGGGCCTTACTAAAGACTTAATTTCCTTAATTACACCCCAAAGCAGCAGAAGTAAAATCAAGTGAGCTTGGCGGTAGCAGCTTGCCACCAAACCACCATCGGGTTGTGCTGGGAAGCAGCTCAGACAGAGCTACACTGCATGAAGGGTGTGAGCTGATTCCCACCCAGCCTGCAGGGCGAGGGCCTGAGATCTTAGGGACTGGGTGCAACCTGGCCCTGGGTGCACCCCATGGGAACACGGGACACACAAGCAGCTCGCCGAACCAGGCAGGAGCAGCCAAGCCCAGGTCTCGTGTGCGGTAATCCTGTCTGCCGGGCATATTCCCTTCCTCGCAGCCTCTGGGCCATGCACAGCTCGTGTCAAAGCCTGCACAGGTTGTGTTTTCATGTTCAGTAAGAACTGACTCAATTTGTGCCAAGACTTTCAGGATTCTCCCTCCCCTGTCCCCCCATGAGTTATGTTTCCTTGAAAAACCACAACCCTCTTTAAGTACCTTAGAAATGCACCATAAGCATTAAGCCAATGCTAGACAATAATAAATGAGTAAATTACATGCCAGGATGTGCCGGTGATAATGCTTTCCACTGAAGATGGGAGCAGTGACATTTTCCAGCACAGCAGCAGCCCCGTGCCCCTGCAGCCCTGGTTGTCACCACGCCTGGAGGCACCCAGCTGGTGGCACCCATTGGGCACACGTGGAGCTACGCACCGGGGGCAGCCGGCCTGTCCTTGCTGACTCCCAGATCCATCTTCTCTTGTCTGTGTGCCCAAGAGGAAGTCACGTGTGTGGCACGAGCCTGACCCAGAAATATCGCAGCGAGCAGGATATTTTGTGCGAATAAGGAAGGGCAGGGTCTGCAAGATGAATCACTGAAACAATAATTATCCTGAGGAAAAGCCTTGGAGGGTGGATTAACAGTGATAACTGCCCTTCCAAGGTAACAACAATGTGAGCCGTCAGCTCTTCTCAGCCGCGAGGAACACTGAATGCTTGAGCACAGACCATAAAAATAAGAATTATGGAAGCTCATAAAGAAGAGATTGGCCAAGAGGCATCCTCCACTGCCCAGCCGCTCTGATTGCGGCCCGCCATTGTTAGTCTGCGACAATAATTGCTCCGAAAATTATTTTTAGTGTGCCTATAGCTTTCAGTGAAATAAATACAGGGACAGACAGTTGTTATAAAGACAGGAAATAAACTTTAGAGAGTACTTAGCTTCTGGCCGAGCAGGGCAACTGGACTGCACAGTTCCTGAGCATGCATGGCAGCCTCAGATAAGAGGAACCCCAAGTGGTCCTTTCTTTCCTTGCCTCCCTCAGCCCAGTTGCAGGGTAACAGCCTGGAATGCTCCGCCATCACCCATACCTGCTGGCAGAGGTGTGAGTCCGGCCTCACTGCGGCCTGCTGCAAGGGGAGCAGCATACAGGCCTCGCTCCATCGCCATCCCAAAGCAGCAGTGGAGTTGCTTGCAGCCCAGCCGCAGGCTTGCTCTGCTTTGGAACACCTTTGCTGAATGCTGCTGGCTGCCCTGGTGTCAGTCAGAGCCCATGGGACACAGCTCGCTGCCATTCAGTTCCCCGCCAGCCATCTCTATGTCTGAGCACCAGGAGCTGTCCCAGCCTTTCCTCAGCTGCACCACTGCTCCTCTCCTGGGCAGCCTGGTAAATAAAGCCGAATTTAGAAGGGCAAAAGGCAAGGAGCTGCAGAGGCAAAGGGCTCTGTGCTCAAGGTCTGTCTGTGCTCACTCCTCACCTGGCTCAGGATGGACTTTGCCTCCTCACCCGTGCTGGATAAGGAGCTGAACGCCTGCCAGCAGCACAGCCTTGAAAGTGAAAGCACTCGGCCAAGGGCAGAGCCCGAGAGCTCCCCAGGCACCGCTCTTGCCCTATCAGATGCTGAAGGCTCAAGCCTGCTGTTACCACAAATTCTTGTGCCCTTCACAACAGAAAGCCAATTTGCGGAGTAATTGTAATAATGCCAAAATAAATAAAAGTGTTTCCTTGTCCTAGCTGTGTGTGGATGCCTTTCCATCTCACTGCTCCTGGATTATGAGAAAGAGCAAACACAGCGCTTGCAATAAACCATTACTAATATTGTTAACAGCTTTCCATACGTGGCCACAACTTCCGTCTCAGCTGGGCAGCCAGCGCCCTGCCATTCCCCCCACATGCCTTCCCCGAAGCCCTGGATGTCTGCTGTTGGATATGGGTCCATCAGCACTCAAAGGGTGGTCTGGGGGAAGGCGAGGTCAAATTACTTAAACATCCTTGAGCCGCTTTCTTTGCTTGTTTAGCTGCAGCGGGAGTTCCCTCCTGGCCACAGTAACATCCCTCGCCTCTGTTTTTAATTTAAGGTTTAACAGAAAGGTTGTCATATTTTGATGTCTGCAAAGCCTAAAAAAAGCTGCCCAGCCCCAGCCCTTCAGCTTGGGCTCGGTCATGCTGCTCAGTGACAGAACCGGTGTAAAACACGTTATCAATGTGACCAGAGCAGTTTCCTCTATGGTGGAGTTGTTTTCAGCACACTGTGATGTGTATTACAGAAGCCAAAGATATAAATGATCAACTGGAAGCTTGAATTAATTTTTTCCTCATGTCTAAATTAGGAGAGTGAGTAATTGCTGCAGCAATCACAAGCAGAGCCTGTTTATCAATGCCGGTGAATAATTGGCTATTAAACAATAGTGTACTTTGCCTTTGAAAATTCACAACACTCCAACAGGAAGCACGCTGCCAGCGTTATATGAGCCTGATGATGGATGAGAGGAGTGGCAGGATTACAAATGCAGTTTGGGGACAAGCTCTCTGACATTTCTCCCCAAAATCATCCCCGTGCTCGACTCGTTATCCACTCTGCAAGGATAAGCACACAGTGGGCTTAGATTACAGCATCTGAAGTCACAGGGCCAAAATAGAACAAATCTGACTGTGATCAATCACTCCCAATTACAAGCAGCCAAGCACTGTACCTAGAAACCACAGGCAGGAGCTGCCTCTTGTTTTCTGTTTTTGTACATGTGCCTGTCTGCCACTCGGCCACTGCTCTGACCTCACCCTTTGTTCACAGCAGCATCTGGCCCTGTTATCTTCCTTACACTCTCCCATTTTCCGTGCCAAGCCTATCCTCTTCCCACCGTGCCCTTCGTCCCTTCCTTTGACAGCTCTGGATTGAGTCCCTGTCCTGGTGTACTGTCCTCTCCACCCAGCTATACCCACCCCTCACCTCCACCTGCTTTTCAGTGCCACTACTGAATTTCTTCCGCCTCCTGGCTGTCCCTGGGCTCACCCAGCCATCTGCAACTCTCAGGACCTTCCTGTGTCCCCTTTCTCTACTGCGCATCTTCATTATACTGAGTTCCCTGGATCAGCAACAAATGGTCAGGGGTCCCTCCTCCCCCCATGGCTTCCAAGCCCTTTCTCTCTTCTTGTTTGCTGCTTCTACTGTTTGCCCAGCCTCTTTTCATCCTCTATGCTTGAGCTAAGGCCTTTTCCTCCTCCCAGATTTCCACTTCCACTTCTTGGTGGTGTCAGATTCTGACTTGACAGCTCAGTTTCCGACAACGGCATGTCTATTTCCTTGTGCCTTCAGTTGACCCGTAGCCCTTGTTTGACTCTTTGGTGACTCTAGAACTGTTAATCTATGTTTTTCATCTACAGCCTCTCTTTGTCATTACTCCACTGTGCAAATTCTCCCTCTGGTCACTGCTCATTCAGACAACACAGTCAGTTTTTCTTTCCTCCTCTGTTTGCGGGCCTCTCCTCCCTGTCCTTTTCCCCATTTGAAAATTACTGATTTTATTTCAAGCTTAATTTCAGTCCAGTCTAGACTACCTATCCACAGGCTGGCCAACTGCTCAGCTCACTTTTTTTCCCACCCTAATGGTATTAACATAGCTACAAACTCATTCTCTCTACCTCTCCAAACTGTTATCTTCCCAACTAAGTAGCTGTAAGATCCAGCTGAATCTGAAGAAGTGTATCTACAGCTCCCATTGATTCAGCTTCAGCCTTTTCAACTACTTGCTCCTCCTGGCTTCCCTGTTCCCTCAAGAAATACAAGCTGGCTGGTTTCTTTGTCTCTGTGCTACAGCTCTGGTGAGTTCTCCCTTCCAAAACGGCCATCTCAGCTTTCTTCACACCTTTATTCTAATTATCCTTAACCATTGCCATTTTACCTCACATGTTTTAAGTTTCCAGTCACTAACATCCTTTAGCATATCTCTTTGTTAAAATGCACCCCAAAATCCTTGATTTTCCTCTCACCCTTCAGGACACTGCTCCATCTCATAGCTCTTTGCTACTTACAGTATCCTAATGTTCCCCAGAAGTTTCTGTCCCCCAACTCTCCCCCCCCCATCTCACCAAAACTTCTCTGCCTAATGTCTCTCATATTTTCTTCTCACACAGACTTCAATCAAACACTTCATCTTTACCTTTCTTTATTTACTGTTGAGCATGCTCTTCCTGAGATCTTGTTCTCTTATTTAGATCTACGTTTATCTCAGGTTCTTTCTGGCTGAAACACAGCCCTTAGCCATGCCTCCATCCATCCTCACCTTCTCTCGTTGCTGACAACAGGACTTACCCCACAACAAATCACAACCTCCAATCTTTCTCCTAATGCCCAGTTTATTATTCCTCTCCTACAAATGCAGTTTAATTCTCTTGATGATTTTCTGCATAAAATCCTAAGAAATGACAGCCTTTCCCAATTATGCACTTAGAATCACAGAACCATTAAGGCTGGAAAAGACCTCTGAGATCATTGGGTCCAACCAACCACCTATTGCCAATGTTGCCCACTAAACCACATCTCTTAGTGCCACATCTACACCTTTCCTGAGCGCCTCCAGACATGGTGACTCCACCACCTCCCTGGGCAGCCTGTTCCAGTGCCTGACCATTCTTTGGAGAAGAAGCTTTTCCTAGTACCCAAACTGAACCTCCCCTGGAGCAACTTGAGGCCATTCCCTCTTGGACAAACTCTCACTGTGTGATACCTTGATTAGACTGCCAGCCTTACCTTTTTACCCCCTCATCCTCTACTTGACAACATAAATTTACAAAGCAGCATTGGTTTCCTGATGCCAAGACTGTTCATCTGGCTTAGGCCAGTGAGCTCAGCTGAAAACAATGAAGCCAGAACCACAAAAGTCCCAAGTTCTTGTGCCCTGCTACTCATTTGTCTCCACGTTACATCTTCACAACTGTACAAAGTATGTTAGGACTCAGTTGTCTTCTCAGTCATTACACCCTCAACAATTTACAATATATATTTGATACCTTTAATTTACTTACTCCATCATACTGTTTGGAAGCACATAACTAGAAGACTGAGCGGATGTGCGCTAGCAGGCCCGTGGTAAACAGATGTGCTTCAGGTGTCCTTACAAGCAACATTTCCAGAAGTGCAAATTAGCCTATTCAGGTGTCTTCCATGACCACACTTTTTGACAGATTAGTTAATATTACTTACATAATTTAAAGTAAATATCAATTGAAAACCTATTTTGCCTTACAACTGTGCACAGGTAGATGGGAAGAAGTTCCTGAGGAAATCCCCTGCAGGGAAATAGGAAATATTAGTAAGAGCCCTGACCTCTGCAGTTCAACTCCCTCTCTTAGGGGCCACAGAATTCCCCCCAAGTTTTCCTATTAACAAAAGCTGTTTGAACAAAGTTGGCTGAAAAACAAAATCCAGTTCAGTACTTTTCCTTTTTTCGCTTGCAGCGCTATTTTAAGAACAGTTTTATGGTTACAGTTTAGGCAATGGCTAAAACGGAAGGGAAAAAAGTTACAGTATGTTTCATTAGGTTTATGTGCCTTGCCCATAACTCTCTTTGACACCATGATATCACCATGCTCTCATGCATTTCTAGTGACACCTTGGTATCAGCCGTGTAAAACTGCATCTCAAACATTTGAACAGGGAAAAAAAAAAGAGGGAGGGGAACTTCATTTTGAAAGAGTATTATTTTAATTGCAGCTATAATTTTAGTGATATTAATCTCATCCAGTAGTGAGAGTCTTAACAGTTCTTCTGCTGATTGTTAGATTTGTGAATGCATCCAAGGTCAACCTTCACCAGAACAGAAAGTAGACCTGTGTCTTTCTGTGTCCTCCTCCCCACCATTCCACTTTCTCCACCCTCTCTCCTTCCTGCCATGAACATGAGTTTGCTTCCCCTGATCTCCACATGATTTCCTCATGCTATTTGTTACCCCTTCCCATACACAATTTTTGTGACCCCGCCCTGTGCACATTCGGGGAATGGACAACACCCTTGTTGTCCACGCTGCTGCTCCCCACCCAGCCACACGTGCCATCTGCTCTGCGCATCACCGTGCACGCAGGCCACTTGTCCAACTAAATGCTGTGATCCTTTCCACAGAATCATCTACTCCAACTCTGCCTCATCCGTCTCCTCAATGCAGTGCCCCAGCACTGCAAACAGTTGTCAGTCCAGCAGATTGTGTGGCAAATCACTGGCATCTGGCAGGTCGTCACCTTACCACACATCAGCAGGACTCCCACGTTCAACACTGGTTGGCCACAAGTAACCAAGACACCTGTTTGACAGCCGCTTTTACAACAGAACTCTCTTTCATCCATGCATGCTATTGCTATTCCTCCTCTCTGCAGACTTGGTAAAGCTGTCAAATTCTCCCCTTTAATAGCATGTGTAGCTCTCTGGTCCTGGCTGCCTGGAAGACTGTGTCATATTGTCTGGACCAGATCCATGGTGCTTAAGACCTTTCGTTGGCAACAGACAATCTGCTTTGACAGTTCATCGTTTCACCTCTGTGTCCAGTAATAAACGTGTAAAGGAAATGTCACAAAAGGAAAAAGTATTTGCCTAAGTGCAGACTGTGACAACCGGGGAATATCAGCTTTTACATATAGTGTATGCCCAGTACGTTCATGTGTGACTCATTATGAGGTGGAATCAGGAAAGTCTCCTAAAGAAACCATGCAGGAAAGAAAAAAAATATTAACAAAAAAGCCCACATGAGTAGCATCCCTCTAAACAAATAGCCATGTTTTTACCTGTAGGGAACAAGAGATAAAAGAGAAGAAATGAGCAGCTATAGAACTGGAGGGCTCCATGCCATATTGCAATAGGCATGCGGTGATGCTTCACATTGGGATTCCTATGCTTTGCTCAAAACAACTGACAAAAAGAGGTCCGCTTCTCCAACCCTGCTACTGCTGTGAAGGATCGCTGTCTGAGACGGCAGCTCACTTCCTGTGCATTAATCATTAGCTCCATCTCTGGTATGTGCAGCCATGCACATACCAAGGGTCCAAACTCCAAGCACTCAAGATGGTTCAGAGGGAGACACAATCTGTAGCCATAGGCAGCCTGAGGACTGATTGCGGAATGCAGCCCCCACACGAGGCCTGAGAGCGGGCACACACGTGGAAAGGAACAGGAGACCTCTCAGAGTAACCGTGAGCTGCCCGATCCTCCAGAGGGTGCAGACAAATTCATTTCAAGTCAACTTCAAAACAGCAGGTATACAACCTGTGCATTCTGCCGGCGGTTCTTTAACACCTAAAAGGTTGAAGATTGTATCTTCACCTGGGCACACGTCCTTAACTCTAGGACTCAAAACCTAAAGACAACTTCCTCCCCAAAACAGAGCTGGTGACAGTCGGCCATTCAAGTTGGGCAGTTTCAGCAAGCTCTTCCTTCAGCTTTCATGTATCCGTACTTAGATTCAAGAGTCTGAGCAAACCCACCCTTCAGAGAAGGCCTGGCCTGAGGAGCTCCAGAAACCAGCAGGCACACCAAAGGCTACAGCAGAGTGGCATTTGCTGAGATATTTGTGCACAGACACAACCATGTCTGCCCTGCATGGCTCCTCACGGCACCAGCTTTCATGCCCAGCAGCAGGCTGCCAAGTGCTTGCCTTGCAGCCCCCAAATGCACCTGGCAGCTGACAAGTTGCTGTGGCTGCCAGTGACATATCGTGGGAGTGGGCACGGAAGAGCCCAGGAAATTAACTGGCTTTGGGAATGTTATTTATTTATAATTATTGTATTTTTTTTTAAAACACCCTTTTAGGAGTTAGGAGATTCTTAATACAGCGAGTGTTGGTATATTAAGCTCACATTTCTGCTACTGAAAGGATTCTCTGGTCTGACTTTTACAGGAGATGTTTTGACAACAAAACTGTGCAGCTATGATTAGCCTGATAAAAGGGAGCCAGAGTTGGAGTATTGATGGTATGTGCATCCAGGATCTAGTTACAAAATGGGCTTTTAACCACATTCTCCCTTGTGAATTCGTGTTATCAGAGGCCATCTTAAAGAGAAAAAAAAAAGACAACCTTTCTCCTTTCTTTTTTTGTTTTACGTGGGTATGTTTCTTGCGTTTCTTTATGTTTATGAAAAATGAGACATTAATAACCTTGACCAGAACCACACACTGAGCAGACAGCATTGTGCAAGCTCTGCCCCGAGCTCTGCGCACCTCCATCAGTGCTGAGAGCAGCAGCCAGTCTGCCTGATGGGGGACCTGGGCCTGGTGCTACCCCTGTGAGCAAGCCCACAAGTCCAGCAGCGTATCGAGACCTAAGGATTTTTAAAGCTTTTTGTTTTTTTTCATAATCTAATTTATTTTGAGAATATATTCTCAGAGCTGATTAGCTAGCGTACTAAATCATTGCACTGACTAACCCCAAAAAGCAACCCTGACAAACAATTAACAATAGAAGCACCATTGTGGCAACAAGTGATGGATGGCTCCAGGGTGTAGCTCGGGCCTGGGCTTTGTTCAGAAGAAAGTTGCTGCTGCTAAATAAAGAAATGGGTAGTAAAAGGTGAGAGTGAACAGATCCTATCTGGAATAAAACTATTCGCTCTCCTTCAGGGTATGCTTCCTCACAGCAGCGAGCATCTCAGCAGAGGCCCCAGAGCCCACGGCAGGCTAAGAGCCAGGAGCTGCCATGCACCAGCCCTGCTTCTGCACAGCAGAGATGGAACACTCTTCCACTGTAGACAAACAGGGGCTCTTCTTGTTGCAGGCTGGGCAGTGAGGTGGGTGGCTGCTGTCTGCCCTGCCTGCATTCAGGACACAGCCATTGCAGATGTCCCATGCCTGCCCCAGGGGCTGCTGCACAGGGAAAGATCCCAATGCTGTGGGTTGGAGCCTCCCAGCTTCCTTTCTGCGTGTTTCCTTGCAGTCTGATGATGCCAGCAACTGCGCTTCATGGATGTGCAAAAACTCCGAGTGTTGAGAAAATTGAGTTCTTCTTGGTGCTGGATTATTAAAAAGAGAATATCTGGCAGTGTAAGAAAGTTCATTTCTAAATCTCTACAACAGCACCACACAGCCCTGTTGCACTGGCAGAAAGAAAGAAAGAAAACCCTCTGATTTCTGCCTGTTATCAGTGCACCAAATGACAAAACCGGGGACATCATCTCAGCTAAACAGAACTGCCGATAACTGCAAGACACATTGCTGAGAACTGAAAGACACAAGCTGGCTCTGGCCGTACAGGACAGACATACATCCCAGGCACAGTGCTCTTGGGTCACACCTGAGAGCCAGGTTTCACCTGCAGACATCTTCATATACATCAGGATTGCTGGGTTTCTTTTTAACCCCTGAAGACAATGGTTTCAAGTATGTTTTTATTTCCAAAGACTACTTCCTGATTCCTTCTTTTCTGACATTTCTAAGCATTGTTCCAAGTGCTGTGTTAACTTACCCATAACTTGTTGCTACGCTGTTAGGAGAATAGAATCACCCATCATAACACCTCCTACCGATTTTATGCTGAAGAGATTATAAATCAATAGATATAAGGAGGCAGTACGAAAAAGACAGGTGCATGCATACGCACTGTAACTAAGTAAAGATGAGTTACCATGGAGCACCAGAAAGACCGCATGGATGGAAGGACCATTTAAGGTCTACGAACATCTTAAATGGTGATTAAAATGTTTTAGAAACGTTGCCAAACAAGACAAACTGCCCTTCTGAAATCTGCCCAGGAACGCTATTTTATGTGCAGTGCGCATGTGCATGCACACACACTCACATCTGGGTCACAATTTTTTAGCAACAGAGTAAGAAAAAGATATTGATCAGCCCAGAAATTGATTTATCTTTAATTTCTGAGGAGGCTCCGCCATTTTCTGCTCTCACAGAAACTTAAGACAACAGTTTGCTTAGCCCTGACCTACCCCATACCCTGTGCTGTGCTAACCAGCCGCCCTGCTGCTGCTGGGTCAGACAAAACAACTCTATCATCGGGAATACAGAAAGGGCAGAAATGGAGCCTACAGAGCAGCATTTGGTGTGCCGGACCACCACAGCATGGAACGGGATGAAATTCAGAGACAAACTGAAAACGACCTCCCCGTTCTCTTTGTGATCGCAGGCTAACCTGTGGAGGAGATTGTTCTCTGGAGAGTAGGTTTTGTTTCAAGATAAGACTCTTGAGACTGTTTGTACCCGTTTCTGCTCAAGGACTATTGAATCAATGCGGCCAGTTGCACTAAAACCAACAAAAAAAAAAGCAGAGAGCCCCTCTCCTCCCCGCTGTGCCACTGATACCTCTTCAGCAGCAGCTCTACGGCTCACGTGCAGGACGTCGGTTTGCACTGCGCTAGCACCGAAGAGCCCAAGCAGCGGATCAGGACGGCACTGAACCAAGCAAAAAATAAAGAGCGGAAAACATCTGCTTTATGCGCAAGGGTGACGTGCATGGAGCACATGGATATTTCTTTACAGAAATGAAAGCGTGTTACACGGCTGCTCCGCGCCGCCCCGCCTCGCCCAACGTGCTGGCCGTGTGCCTACCAGAGCCGGGCGAACACCTCGGCACGTGCTCACTGCAGAAGCACGCTCTGTGCAGAGCACACCGCTGCTCGGACAATCTCCGGCTGTTGCACACCTGTTTGCATCGCCCTCCCCCCCCCCGCGCACAGCTGCCAGCGCCGCGTGTGCCGCTGCACGGCGCGGGGTGCCTGTCCCGGCATGATAGCTGGGGCCGGGCTCACGGTTAGCCTCAACGCTGTACGTTCCTCGCTGATTTACGGAGATGATAGATAAATGCACGCTGGAAGAACGCCGTTCTGCCTCTCTTAACTGCCCATTCCTTTTGCGGGGGTCTTCCCTCCCACACAGAGAAGACGTACCCTAAGCCTTCTGTTCATTTCCCACTAACGTAGCCGATCCCATTCACGCACGCCGGGCTCACGTCTGCTTCCCGGTTCGGGGCACGCCGCCGGGCCCAGCCCCCGCCCCGCCGCAGCTCCCGCCGCCGGGGCCGCCCGCAGGTGCTGGGGCCGCTGCTCCGCGCCGCGCCCGCAAGGTGGCGCCGTAACAGAGAGAGCGGGCAGCGCCGCACGCCCCGCCCCAACCTGCCCGGCCGTGTCCTGCTGCGCCCCGCGCCCGGCTCCGACTGCCGCCCGCCGGCTGCCCTCGGGAAGGGGGCTCGGCCCGCGGTGAGTGTAAAGGCGGTGTGAGACCAGCCGGAAAGATGGAGAGAAGGGGAAAGGAGAAGAGAGGAGACGGAGCGAGGCGGGAGAGACAGCCGAGGGGCGGTGGAGGAGGTCGCGAAGAGCCCTCCGTGCCCTTTCCCTGGAGCAACCTCGTCTGCAGCCCTCCACCCGCCGCCCCGCCGCCATCCCCGCTTTTGGGGCGCTCCGGGGCCGGCGCCCCGCGGAGCTGTCTGTGCGGCTTTCCAGCGCGGATCCCGGGCACGTTTTAATGCTTTTTGTTTTGTTTTGTTTTCAGAAAAACACTATCAGCAGAACAATTCCAGCACCACACCCCTGTTATCATTTAGGTAACCTCCCTGTTAGAAATATTTTAAGTGGATAATAAAATAGCCACCACATCCGCGCAAATTCCCGCATCGAGGAGCGGCGATACTCCTCTCGGCCGCCCCGTGCGCGTCCCGTGGGGCCGAGGCATCCCGCGGACACGCGGCTCTCCCCGCTCTGGCTCGCCGCCGGGGCTGTCCCTATCGCTGTCATCAGCGGAACCGACGGACGGAGTGGGAAAGGCGCTCCAGGTGCACGGACGGGGCGCGCGGTTGACGGTCGTTCTCGCCCGCTGCGGGCGGAGGGCGGCCGCCGCCCGGTGCGGGGATGCTGCGGGTGCCCGAGGCTCGCCCCGCGCCGCTCCACTTCGGCCGGGCAGCCGGGAGGGAGAGGAGCGGCGAGTTACGCGCGTGGAGGCAGAGCGAGGGGAGGAGCGTGGGGCTGCCGCGAGAGCATAAAACCGGCCCGAGGTGCTGAGCGGCCCCGGAGCGGGCGGCCGCCGCGGGTCCAC
>JACDJE010000071.1:2034467-2149927 GCA_016647715.1 Pavo muticus
CCCCCTTCTTTTTGGCAAGTGTCTCATTAGCACTTTCTGCTTGCGAACAAATGATCGCCTACAGGAGTGCATTGAAGTTTTAATTGCCTCTGCTTTGTTGGCAGCAAATTACCTGAACATTTTTAAAGCCTGTGTTTGTCCACCACCTGTTAGAAAACCCTTCTGAGAACTCTCCAGCATGGATGCTTTAGAAAGGAAGCTGAACAGCTTCACATGAGTTGTCTTCCTCACAGTCTCACAATTTGTCTTTCTGGTTTTGCTCTTCTCTCAAACCTGAGTGACTTAGCAACTGGTAGAGGATGGACGGCTGTTTCCTTACGGAGGTCAGCAATATTTCATCTTCCTGAGCTTGGAATTTTACAACCTAGAACATTCAGTATTCTGTTTTTAAAACCAGTTCAGCATTCGGGAAAAACAGAGAAAATTCAGTATTTTTTAAAGATGATGAAAACCTAATCAGTGTGTACAGCTGGATTTCATCCTGGTGTTAAACACGCTATCTAAACATTACCTTTTTTTCTCAGTGTAACCCTTGATGGGAACATCTAATTTTCACTGAAATTTGGTCTTTAGCAAGTAGTTAAGAAATAGGTACTTCACATTTCAAGACAGTGTTATTTTTAGTTGAAAGTTAGTGTTTTCTGTAAGCCTTTTTCTAAGAACTTCCCAAAATACAAAGAACCATTTGAATACATTGCAAAATATTAGTTAAAATCCTTGGAGAAAGTGGGTGGGGTTGGGGTTTTTTTATTTGTTGTGGTGGTGGTTTTTTACTCTTTCCACCTCAAACACAAAGATGTGAAAAACAGAAAACGATGGAGTGAAGAGAATCCATTTAAGATGCAGCCTGATTTCTGCTGGCCAACCTGAACTGCTGGACAGAGCTCTATTACTGTAAATATGTACGAACTCTTTCTCAAGAATTATACTGGAGGGAATAATGAATTTTGGTAGACATCTGTAAATTGATCAAATGGTGGTAAAGTTAAAAATTAAGGAGGGAAATAATGATAGTTCTTAAATAAAAGCTCCAGAAGTTGATAAATTGCTTTATTTTTGCTCCGAACTGAAGTACTGAAACTGAATTATTACTTGGAAATTTTACCATGCTTTTTCTTTATGGCTCTAAAATCCTGGAGGAACTTAAAGTATTGTTTTTTATGGTGTGAGAAGTTCCAAGAGTTGGAGTGGCAATGCAGTGCTGGGCAGGATGGGGTGCTCAGCCTTCTGGATCTGCTGTGGGCACGAGCCGGGGCTGTCATTGCACACCAGAGCCTGTGGGGTGGCTGCAGTGGTACAAGCAAAATCCCTAGCCAGAAACCACTGCTGCTCCATATTCAAACAATAAGCATCGAGAACTGCTTTGCAGCAAGCAGCATTTACTGGTATAGATTTCTAGAGGGAATAATCTCATGACACTATGGGCAAAGCTTCTCTCCCTGTTGGTATGTGAAGACCTGAGAAGGATCTCAGAATTAACTTTGAGAAATACACATTCAACCATCTGCTCTAGTTATTGTTGCAATGCACCACAAAAAAAAGATTAATTTTGGACAATTCTTATAAATATTATGTATGCTAATTATCTCTGTGCTAAACCTTTTCAAGGACAGTGTATCAGTCTCAAAGTGTCTGGATTAGGAAATGAGAAAACATCATTCAGTAAATTGTCTCTGCTCTTTGCTGACTCTGTGAAGTGAAAAACAAGTCAAGCATCTCAATAATCCAAAGATCAAAATAACCTCAGTGAACTCAGTAGTCTCAAGAAAGAATATGCTTCTGATACTCGCTATCGGATCAGGAACAGAGTTTCCTGAGAAATGAAGTTAGGGATGGGCTTTTGTTTTTTTGCACTGGGGGAACTGGCATGAGATGCCTGGCTGTGGGCAGCATGTCCTGTGTGAGCTGCTTGCTGTCACTGTAGAGCAGCATGCCAGCTGGAAAGACTGGATAAGTATGTGACTGTAGTATCATTTAGTCTTAGCTGAGAACTTCAGCAATTATATTCAGAAAAACAGACTATGTGACTGGCATTCCTGATTAGAGGTCTTGTAATACTTGCTTGAACTGCAGTACTTTGTGCAACAGAGTTGAACTTGTTCTTTGGTGTAAGGATGTCTCTAGGGGATTTGATTCTGTAGTATCAAACTGCAAAGGGAAACATTTAAGCTGTCTTCTGTGAATTTGCAGCTTCATCCAGTTTTCCCTTGGGGTGTGAATTTACAGGCGCTGCTGATCTGGAAAACCTGTCGTGAGGTTGTGCTTGTCCATGAAGGGCATTCAAACAGATTTTTTCCAAAAAGTGCTCTCTCCCCTTTTTGAAGAAATGAAAACTCTTTAAATAATGTAGAGGAGTTGTTGTTCCAGGTGCACTTTTGTATTTCAATAGAAGTTCTTTCCTGTGATGTTAGTTACTTGCCAGCCTTTCTCCTATCTTGGCACTTGCTTCAGCTTCTCGCTGACCTGACGGCGTTCTTCATGAAAGTAAAATGCGCTGCTGCGAGCGGTGGGATCGAACCCCAGGAGTGTGCTTTAATGATGTCTTAAACAGCTGAAGAGAATGCCATGTGCAATACTGGAGCTTCCCACTATTCAAATGTTTGGGTGGTTTTGTTTTTTTCTTCAGATTGAGGTGAAATCTAGGTCAGGGAATTTTGTGAACTTCTTTAATTCATCATTTCCATCTACTGCTTTTTATCAGTGTTCCTTCTCATAGTCTAAAAATACCCAGCCATCCAACCTTCTGTGGATGTGCCTATGAAGCACAGGATGTGTGGCTGATTCACAAATGTTTTAATCTGCTTCCTGATCTGTAAAATTGGATCGTACTTAACTGCTAGATAGTTGTCTGCCTCACACCAAAAATTAACTCAGTAATGTTTAAAGTGCTTTGATAGAAAGTCATATAAAGGGCTAGGTGCTATTTTAGCTAACTGAAATACAGGCAAACATGTAGTTTATGTAGGCAGGAATGATTAAGTCATTCTTGTGTGTCCCACTTGGCTTGCCAAATGTAACCTTACTAAATGCTTAGCCTGTCAGCCAGCCGTGCTCTGAAGGATCCAGAAAGCTCTCTATAGTCTTTGCTTTAAGAAACTTTTTAAAAATACTGAAATTGAAATCCATAAAATCCATTTGTAAAAGTTTGTCACAACATAAAGGCACAAAGAGAGGAAAAGGGAGTAAAATTCACCCCCAGGTCTGCTGTCAAGAAATCAGCTTTTTTTTTTTTTTAACTGTTAATGAGTGCTTTTTGGACTATAAGAACTTGCTATGCTCATCACACTGCTGCTTTCTTGTCAACATCATCCATGGGAGGAGTATTCCTATTGCACTAATATTTCCTTCCCTTCTGCCTGCTGGATGTAAGGCACTGAGGTGTGCTATAGAAGTCTCCTGGTTTTTCGGTTTTCCGAATTAGATGCTGATGGTTTGTGTGCCTGGGATGTGTTCCTTAATGTACGGAGCACTGCAATGGTGGCAGAGGTTTCTGTTCATTAATTTCCAGCTCTAGCCAGCAAAGAGACAAGATCAAGAAAAGTCATTAGGCTCTAAACACGCATTCACAGGATACTTAGTGGATTAAGCGTGCACAGAGAGAAGGAAGAGCTCAGCAAAGTGAATATAAAATGAAAGCTCTGATGCTGGGGACCCAATAACGTCTGTTGCTCCTCCCTCCACTTCTGCTCTTGCTCCATGCTCAGGGCTCAGGTTTGGCAGCCCCAGTGGGTGAACAGCCAAAATCAGGAGCAGCCTGGTGATTGATGGTGCCTTCTGGTGTGCTGAGCCCCACTGTAATCCTCCCATTAAACCTCAGAGGGCATGTTAATGACTCTTGTTCAAATTATCCACTGTTAATAATTTCTCACTGGACATCACAAAGCTAACATTTCTTTGCTAGTGTGATAAAATTCTATCCAGATGCAGATAGCTAAGGAATAGCCCTGAAGTGTTTCTCCCTCCGTTTTGCTGGAGGTGTCACTGCCACCCCACCTGCACCAGTACCTACTGCTAGGCTGACATTGCATGGTCCTGGGCTCAGTCAGATCAGTTTACAGGATCCAAAAAATACCAGGGCTGGGGAGGACTTTGTGCTGGGAGACATTTTGTTTCATCTCTCGTGCGTGCCCTGTTCAGCAGTTTCAGTGTGTTTACAGTCTTTTTCTTGTATAACTCTTCTCCCACTTGCAGTATTTGGCTGTATTTCTTATCCACGATGACTATTTCCTAACATAATAACTAATTATCTCTAATGAGATCTCTTCAATGAGAGCCCTGGGCAGAATCTCATTTGCCGTTTTGCTTGAGTTAGGTATCATAGAAGCCACATACTGTATTTCTCCCGCCCTCCTACAAACAGGCTCTTAGTTGTGCAGTGCTGTGTAGCTGAAGAACCATTCTTTGAGGTAAGCTATCTGTAATCCACGTGAGACAAAGACTACAGGAAAAGAGAGGAGGGGAAGGTGCAATGGTGTATGTGTGTATTTGTGCTGGATGCTACTTAGTGTGTCAAAGCTACAGCTGATACAAGCCAGTGGAATTGCTCTCCATTTTTTTCTTTTGAGAAATTGAACTGAATTCTTGGAGGATCAGTCCCTGCTGCTTTTCCACATTGCAATTTAAACTCCTTGGCCTAGAAACTTCATACTGGTGCAAGTTGAAGGACCCTGATGTGATCTAGCACAAATGGTTATTTCTGAACACTTGGGCTTTTTCTGGTGTGACTTAATGTGGGAAGAGCAACGCATCAACGCTGCCCCATGGCGTGGGATTGTCTGTGTGACAGTGCAACACTGGGCACATCTTTTTGATTTAAAACATTGACAAACAAAAGGCAAAGAAGTTGGGAGTAAATTTCTGAAGAGGACTTCCGTGCTTTTGTCTAACAGGGAGTTTGCTGTTGTCAGGTCCAGTTTGGTGATGACCAGGGTCTCTCCTGAAGCTTTTGTGCTGTTGCAATGGCATTCGGCAGCTTTCAGTCAAGTGCTGTGAGGTTAATCATTCAGTGGGACCTTCTGCCCTGCGCAGCTGCATGTGATGGAATCATGGGCCTGATGGCCCCTTTGCAGCCTGTCTCCCTAACACAAGCACTGCCTGACTTTGTGCTGACAGTTGACGTTCCTCTGCCATCCATGATGTCTTCCAGGCTGCTCTCTTCTGTCTCTTGGATTTTTTTTTAATAGGGTTGCTGTTTCTTTACTGCAGGAAATGTCTGCACACGGTTTTGCCACTTTGCCAAGCAGTTTTAGCTTTGAAGGTCTGAAAGTGGGTCAGCTCACAGTTGTAATAGAAAATACTTAACGTCACTATATTACTTCCAAAATTGTCACAAATATTTAGTTTTCAATAATGCTGGCAAAATATTAACATTTTCTGTAACGTTAGATGCTTATAGGTATCTGCTTGCAAAATACATTTTTTAAAGTATCTATGGCATTTTCTGTGCACATTTAAACAGCTGCGAGAGCTGAGATCCTCTCTGCAGCTTCTTTCTGCCCGCGAAACATTCCTGCTGCTGTGGCAAAAGGCTGCTGCTGAGGAGCTCCATGGCCCAAAAGGCTGCAGCTATTTTCAAGAGTAGGACAGGTTTAGCTCAGCGCGGTAACATGTTCCTTGTCCATGTGCTTCACATAAACCAGTCCCTAGAATAGCTTCCTGTAAGGCCCCAGCCTGCTGGACTAAAGTTATCAGAGCATTTCCATCCAGCAGGTAAAGAATGTATATATATTTAAGGTTCTTTAAGATAACATGGGCACACCTGCCATGATCCCTCTTCCGACAAGTTCTTTATTGACAGCACTGAGACATCTTTGTATGCATTGTTTCTGGCATCATTAATACTGTATGTATCAGCTGCATTACTTCTTCACATCTTAACAGTGAAGAAAAATCTCTCAGGGACAGTCTTCCTGATAATCTATAGCACATAGCAGAGATTAGTATCTGCTCAGGTTACTTGAACCTAGAAAAAATTATGTGCTTGGGACTTTCTCCTCTGTAAATTCTCTATGAGTCTTGTTGAGTAGTTTTCTAAAACAATATTTAATAGAAAAATCTCATCATTTCTTTTGGGGGGGGAATTGTGCTAGATCTGCAGGAAGCATCCTCTGGGTAATGAATAGCAGTGCAGGGTTATACCGCACACTGCAGCTCTATCCCAGAAGCAGCATGAGTTAAAATGCTCACCTCAATTTAGATTTCTGAAACTGTGGTCCAGCACCTTTTCCCTCCCCCTTCTGACTCACAGAAGAACAGAAAGAAAGAAAAATTGAGCATTGCTGGGTAAATTTTGTCTGAAACAAACAAAGTAATTACGTTGTTGGTGTTCAAGAAGGATCAGATCTCTTTTGTTAGAAACCAAAATCTGCCCCTGAATTATGTTATTCTGTCACCCATGTCTTTGTCAACTATGATCCCCTCCACCTGCGTCATGGCAAGAAATTCTGTTACTTCTCAAAAGAGACTTATCAGGGCTTGGATTCTTCTCGGTTTACAGAAAGAAGCTGCAAGTTCAAAGAAAATGCCTTGCCCAGCGCTCCGAGAGGAAGGGCTTTCAGGCAATAAACAGCTGAATTCAAGAGGCGATGTTGCAGGTTCAATTTCCACTTTAATGAGGCCTGCCTGTGAAACCTTCCTTAAGTGGGAAGCTGACGACATCTCTGCGCCTGGTGGTTAAATGAGTAGTAGTTAAAGCCTTTATTAATTTATAGATGTTTCAGTTTTTGCTATACTATGAAAAAAAATTAGATAATTTTGTTTAAAATACTGAAGAAAAAGTTTTCCTTAATGCTGGTACAATAACAGAGCATGTGTGTGATTTTTGCATGTGAAAAGAGGGAAAATTATGTTCACATTTTTCTAAGTTGAATTCAATGAGCTCGCCTGTCTGAGTCATACAAATTGCACATTGAAGTGCAAATAGTTGAGGCAAACAGATTTCTGATCGTTTTCATTGGCTGAAAAAGAGTTATGTAGAACGCAACCTAATGTTGAAAGTAAAAGCAGGCAGTGCTAGTCTGAGCTTTAAATTGGAAGTGATGGAGTAAAGATATACGCAAAGATCTATTTTTCTATAGCTCTACTGGCTATATGAGGTGGGAGATCCTTCTATAAATAATTTCTATAGCAGTATACCAGTGTTTGAGCATCAGTGTGGATGTTAAATGTCTGAAGTTGTCAGTGTTGCTTTTTTAAAGAATAGAATAAATCAGTAACTGAAATATGTGGGTGTACTGACACCTGCATGTGAAGTCATCTCCATGCATGATAGTGGGCTTGTTAAAAAATACAATTCTAGAGATTATATTAAGTTATTGTAGCAAGTCAAAGGCTTACTACAAGATGTAAATCTTACTGTCTTTAGAGCAGGTCTATATCAGTGTAGCTGTGTGAATATGTTGATTACATGAATGGAGTTATCTGAAAGCATAACTTGCCTCACAACCTGCTTTGCTCTCATAGCTCAAGTTTTCCTTTTTAATATTTGGATAGACAACTCAGCTATGAAGAATTTTCACTGTCTTTTTTTCTACAACTCTTCTTTTGTAACTGTTCTAGTCTGCAGGGGTATCAACCTCTACCTTTAATGTTGAATGAAAACTTATTTACTTAGAAGCAGCTAATACTTTACCCACAATATCTGAGACTATAAAAAATACCTATAGTACATTCTTTATTTAGTTTGTCTTCCTGTGGGACTATTTCTTTGAATCAATACAGGAGATAGTGGGCAAAGATGTACTGAGAATTTATTCCTTACAGTTGATCCATTGGCGTGCTTGGAAGGGCTTTCCTCACCCAATGGGACTGGTGGCTCTGGGCCAGTTCTTGCTGTTTTCAGATCTGCTTGCAGAACAACTGACCATGCTGTATTTCACCGCCTCTGGATGAACACCTGCACTGTAAACAGAATGGGATGGCTGACTGTATGCTGACACATCAATGTGTGTAGACTGAAATGTGAGTCACAGGGAATACCCCCAGCTCTGCATTTCAGTTCTGTTTGAAAGTAGAATTTAATCAGAGGCAATCATGGAATGCCATTGAAAACAGGCTGCCACATGGAGAGAGGGTAGCAGCCTCTGTGTTGCACTACTAAGTCTAACAGCATGGGGCTGGAGAATTACCTCATTTTTTGTTGAATGAGTTTGTTCTATTTCGACTATTAAAGAGCATTATATCTTTGAGTGCTTGAGGAAAATTCTGGCAACCACTGAAATGTTGTAACCAAGTGTTTGACTGTGTGAACATCGACTGCCTGACTCCAGCAGTTCGTGTCTCCTCAGGGCAGCATAGCCCAACAAAGTAGACGAGAGTACTTCGAAACCAAATACCTTGTTGCAATTCCTGTGCAAGTTGTCGGCAGCATTTCCAATCCTCCCATTGTCACGCTGATGTCTGGAGACAAAATAGGGAGAATCTTGCATAATCATCATTCTGGACAGTCAGGCGCAAGTTTGAGAAGCGGCTCTGGAACCTGTATACAAAAGACATTTTTATAGCTCCAGATACTTTGGGTTTTCATTCATCATTAAGTAGGCTGAGTATATTTAATAGGTAAGCTTTTCTCTAAATGCGATACTTCTGAGTGTTTGTCGCTAATGTGGAATAATCATACTAAGAAGAGAATGCTCGGTGGGATTAATCAAAGTTCTGTTTACAGTGTAGGGACTGTTAGATTGGAAATGTTTGTAAGTGGGACAAGCGTCATGCTCTGAGATTGTCTTAAGCATTCAATGCAATGGTGCTTTTACTGTGTTCTGTATTGTTTATCAGGCTCTTTTGTTTGCTTCCAAGATGTCAATTGCCATCCTTCCCCTTTACTTCAGAGATCCCATTGATCCAGAGGAATACATTCATACTGGGATTCTCATGCTGTCCCTGAAAGGCAAGAGCATGAAGCTGTACAGCCGTTACATCTATCAGGCATATCAAGTGCTCTTCATTGTAAATGGACTGTTCTCCTTGTTAGAACCAAACTATTTATTGTCTTGTATTTTAAGTAAGTGGAAGTCTTTTCTGCTTGAGCGTAATTGGAAGGTGCCTGAGGATATGGGGCTTAGCACAGTGCTGAAACCCTGTCAAGTTGGTTGGACACCAGTTGTAATAGTTAATTTCCTTGGTAACAAACCCTGGTAAAAGCACTGCCTACTATGCTCTCATCACAGAAGGATTACTTGAAAAACATGGTTTTAAATAAGTAGACCTATGCTATAAGAAAAATCTTTTTTTGTGTGTGGGATTGAGAGAGTTCCTGGAGTTGTTACTTGGCTTATAAAATATCTGAGGAATTGTTGAGCAACAGTCTTGGGACTAATGAAAGCATCTTTTTGTTACCATTTATGTTTAAAAGGATCTATGAAAACTCCAAGAAAGGATGTTTATTCACATAGAATCAAAGATTTGTCTTGGTATAAAAGTTACATGAGGGAAATGTAAAGGATTTTCAGAGAATGTTGTAGTTTTGCTACGGAACTGCAGTCTCTAGTAGCTGATGCACTGGAAGAACTTCATGTTTTGATGACCAATAGATCATGTTCTTTCTGCAAAGAAACTTATTTCCATACTAAATGACATCACTGTGCTCTGTTGTCTGTAGTCCTGAGTATTACATCCCATAGGCTTTATTTGACCTGAAAGCAGATACGTATATTTTGTAATATGCCAAACACAAAGATTACTGCCAAATGGGGTAGGTACAAAACTGGTTTTAAAGTGCCAAGCTCTGTAATGCTGGAACACATCCCAGTTCTGGATTACAAAGCCTCATGGATTTATTGGTGGTCAAAAAGAGATGGAACTAAAATTAGAATTAATTAACATGGATGCAGTTCAATACTGAGCTTTGGCATCACAGAATAGGAGACGATGCTAGGAGAGAAGCGCTACTGATGTTAACTGGACACATAACTCTTCAGACTATAAAATGTCCGAAGTCCAATCATGCAATGATTGCCGAGGGAAGAATGTGACCTGTCATGTTGATTTACAAAACTAGCTTCATAGAAGTGAAGAGGGCAATAAGTAAGAAAACAGCATGCTAAAAATAAATACAAGTAAAAAACACTCTGCTAGTTTGTGATTGAGCTTCTCTGAAAAGTAAGGCATCTCAAGAAGCCTGAAGTTAGACTTTCAAATCCAGACTGTTTCAGCCCACCCTCTTTCCTAGGAACACTTCTCTAATAAAAGTAATCTGTTTTCCTGCCCTTATATTCATTCCCCTCTTCTGCTTAACCCGTGCTTTATCCCATTCACTGCATGCAGAGAATAATAGGCTAACATTTGAATCCCAGCACTGAGGTTTAGAGCTGCCCTCCCCAGGACAAACCTGGTTCAGAACCCTTTCACTGCTTCCTTCCAGCAGGGAGATGAACAAGGTGAGAAATAGGAGAGTGATGTGTATCGCAGCTCGTGTTTCTAATTTGAAACCAAACTCAGAAGTATCAAACTGATCTGTGGGCACAAGTGTATGCTTGTACATGCGTATACAGATAGTCATCTGTGCTCTAAGTTCCTTGCTGTAAAGGCTGTTGTCCAGTGCTGGTGTGATCGCAGTACGCACAGGCTCAGTGGTAGTGCCATTAGTGCATCTCAGAAATCATACCTGTATTTAATTTTGTCATACATATGCTAAAATATGCATATAGAAAACAAAAATATTTTTATCAAGGATTTTATAGCCTGATGATCCAATGCTTTCAGAGTTCTTTTCCTGATGGAGGGAGAGATTGCAGCATGCACAAATAACAGAAATTGCAGTAACCTACCAGCCCCATTTGTGCTGCCAAGAATCACAATGCGGTAAGCAGAACAGTATCGGAAACTGTAATATGAAATGCTGTAGAGCAAATTTCAGTTTAGATCTTTGTTCCTTTTAGTTACTTAGCCAGGCTGACATTCTCTGCTGTAGTTCCTTGTTACTGCTTTGGTCTTTAAAGGCACACTCACAAGCAGTGCTGCTAAGTGAGGGGTAGGCTCTTTTGGATGCTGCATCCTAAGACAACTCAATCAAATGGGAAAGCTGTGCAGATACAGCACTGTGAGTGTTTCCATGACTTCTGAGTCTGGAAGGACAGAAGTGTAGCAAAAGTGTACCGATCTGAACACATTCTGCATCTGAATGTCTTCTGAGTTTAAGGCTTGGCCATTTCTACTGTTACATTTTGATGGTTTACTCACACTTCCATGTTTCAAGAGCGTACCATTGGATTGAATTCTGGTGTTTGGCTTTTTTTTCTGTTTGTTTTTGGTGATGAACCATTACTACTTCCTGTTTTTAGTATCCTGCTTTTGGTGCTTTTCACCTCAAAATATTATCCTTTCCTTTTTGTTTCCCTGTACCAACTCTCCCTCAGCCTTCCTACCTCCAAGGTTTAGAGCAGCACTGCTGCATAACATTCAGTGGTGCTTTCCAGAAGGCACGTCAGCCATTGCACTGCAAAACCCAGGGACATAAGCCTTTTTTTCTTCCTTCAGTATCTCACTTTCAGTATCTAACAGAGAATCACCTTAGCATTCTCTGATTTCCAGGTGTTTACAGTGCTGGAGAAAGGGAGCTTTAAAGGTCAGATATTGAAAAGAGGTAAAGGTACATGCTATTAAGGAATACAAAACAAAGAGCTGTCATGGGAATTTGAAGACGCTCTGAAGGTTATACCATAGGTGAGATTACAATCATGCGTTGCTGTGAAGGCTGAAAAATAACTTTGTTTACTAGCAAAACAAAAAATCAATGACAGTTGCACTGTGTGACATAGGTTGCATGTTAACTGGCGGCCTTTGGGTGCTACAACATGTATGCACTTCAGCACTGTGCCCAAATGGTCAAAGAATAGGTCTGACATCATCTTAGATGTTGATCCAGATCAACTTAGTATAATACTGAGAATATGTTTCAAAAAGATCTGTGGTGCATCTGGGGAGGAAATTTCTTCTGAAGAGCACGAACGACCTGGACTTCTTCATCTGATGATTCCTCTTGTAGCTCTTCTGAAAGAGTGCCCAAAATGTGTCTAACTGCACAGGAGCCCCAGTGGGCAGCGTGGTGCTGTGCAGCTGCATCACCTCCCATCAGGCAGCACCAATGGGGCCCAGGCTGTGGTGCTGTGCATTCCACAAGAGCTCAGCAATGAGGATAGGAATCCCAGTGCATCACTGGGGCTCATAGTGCTGCTGGTGGCACCCCGAGTACAATCCCCATCTACTGTACCAGCTTTGGGCTGTATTGGGCTGGATTTTGTGTGAGTAGCACTTGCTGTTGAAGCAGACTGGCTTTGTGAGAGAGAGGGACATGTCTGCAGAGAGGGTGTCAGTCTTTTGGGGCTACTGAAGTTTGTGTATGCTGATATTGTGTGCCCTAGAAAAGCCTAACTTTAAAAGTACTCCAGTGCAATGGCATGCAGCATGTAACTGAATGTCTTGTTTGGCCACAAAATTAATTCCCCCTTCATTCATAGGAACTTATTTACAAGTGAATCTTTTTACTTATCTTCTCCCTACTCCTCTTCTTTGGACAATTCTAGTCAGTGATTTTAAGCGTAGATTACTTTGGGGGGTAGCTCTGTAATGCTGTAATTCATCATATTAGAATATATAAAGGCTATAAGCCTTTACTGCTATGTGTAATATGACAAATACAAGTTTTGGAAACTAAAATAATTTGCTAAACTATGAATTGTCAATATAATGCTAAGATAAACATTAATGTAACTGCTTCGTCTGTGCATGTGAAAATGATAAGGAATTGTACTCTTTCCAAGAAGTTCTTAAGCCACCGAGAAGATCAATCTATGTGGAGAAAAAAATGAGTGGAAGTAGCTATTAGATTCCCTTAATGGAGAGCTGATAATATTGATGAAATGCAAACAGCTTGTCTGTTGTTAGAGAGGTAGGAGAGAGTTATGCTCTCTTTGCACTGAGCCAGTCGGGGCAGGGAGATTTATGTTGAGAAAAGGTACTTCATGCACTTCAGGGGCAGTTTATTAAAGTGAAATCATTCAACTACTACAAAGTTCATTTAATAAACTACTTTTTAAATAGCAAATAACATCTTTGTTTTGTATCGAGTACAAAATTGCTAGCATTAATACTTACAGTGGATGGTTTATTCTAAGTGAAACTGGTTTTCAGAACCACAGGCTGACTCAAAACAGAAAAGAACCAACCTCTCAGCAGCCTTTGAGAAGTAAAAGAGCACTTATCTGTGCAAAGAGAGGAGCCTCACTTAGGGCCAGTGCTCTGAAGCTGGGGACAGTTCCAACCTCTCTTCTATTTTGGGGTGGCTGTAATAGTGGCGAGGTAGTATTGTAAGTAAATAATAAGGAATGTTATCAGAAATTGAGTTACTCCTTGTAACTTGTGCTTGATTTTCAGTTCCTCTGTACTTATAACAGGAATTTTAATCAATATTCTACAATTACATTTGTCTGTTATTACTCAGTTTCAGTGGTATTTAATGCATTTTTTTTCTGACAGAAGTGTGAGGGTGCTGACTCATTAGTGTTGGTTTTAATGTGACTTTATTGCCATGGTTTAAAATTTCTTAAAAGTTTGCCTAACTCTTCACCACAAAACAGTGGGGCTTTTCAGACTGGCTTCCAATTGCTGGCAATAAAGTTCACAAACCAACCCAACCCCTTCCAGAACCTTATTCATTAGTGTGAAGATATTTATGAAATGATAGTAGTTTTACATACTACAGATGGCTAAAAGGAAATGTCCTTTTCAGGTCTATTCCACAGCACTTTCTTCAAACTCGGATTCTGCTCAGTTTACTCAGCTACTCAGGATTGTTCAGCCTGGAGAAGAGGAGGCTCGGGGGTGACCTTATCGCTCTCTACAACTACCTGAGGGGAGACTGTGGCGGGGTGGGGGTTGGCCTTTTCTCCCATGTAACAGCAATAGGACTAGAGGGAATGACCTCAAGTGGTACCAGGGGAGATTCAGGTAGGATGTTAGGAAAAACTACTACTTCAAAAGAGTAGGTCAGGCGCTGGAATGGGCTGCCCAGGGAGGCGGTGGAGTCACTGTCCCTGGATTTTCAAGGAGCGTTTAGACAATGTGCTGAGGGACGTGGTTTAGTGGGAAATATTGGTGACGGGTGGGTGGTTGGAATGGATGACCTTGGAGGTCTTTTCCAACCTTGGTGAAATCTATGATTCTATGATTAATTTTCTGCAGAGCTACCCCTTGCAACTCCTGCTCTCTTTCCTATAGATGCTTCTCTTTGCTGTATGTCAGAGTGGGATTAAGAGCTAAAGAAACATGCTAATTACTTAGTGGGATCAACATCTGCTAATGAGATGGGCTTCTACAGTCAAACACTGGTCTGCCACAAATCTACCTTCAGATAATTTACTCAGAGCAGATCTTTGTCTTGGTGAACTAGATACGCATTTCACTTGGAACAGCCCAGTTAGGAGTGGCACTAACAGGAATGGGCTTCTGCAATAACAGGTAAAAACCTTCAGGCACATGCTCCTATTTTGCTGAAACACAGCAATGAATTG
The DNA here is from genome assembly GCA_016647715.1 of Pavo muticus. NCBI lineage: Eukaryota > Metazoa > Chordata > Aves > Galliformes > Phasianidae > Pavo > Pavo muticus. Next base: position 2,048,975 of record JACDJE010000071.1, read on the forward strand.
TGCCTGTCTTGCACGTGTATTTCAAGGGTGTGTGTTTTATCTGGGGAAGCAGGCAAGATGCTTGTGAACATGATTATGATCCTAAAAGTGTTTTGTTCATACTTGTCGCACTGACTTGCGGTGGAATACGGGTGGTTAAATTTTGCTTGCTGACCTTGATCACGCTGATATCGATGAAAGAATCAATCTGGACAAATGTTTCTCACGTTGCTTTTGAAATGTAGCCCATAACTTTAAAACATTCAGTATGGCCTTCATGATGGTACGACAAAAGACCAACACCATCCATGCTTCCAGAGGATTGCTAGATCCCCACTACACTTGTGTTACTGAGGGTGGGCTGAAAAATGCAGGAAGCTCACATGCAGAGTATTTATGTGAGTAATATAACTAGCTCGCTAACATCCTGTGCCAGACAGAAGTCAGAAAGAACCTGACTTGTAAAGCAGTACTTCAGATTTGTAAGCAATATTTCAATAGAAACGTTCGTAATGCTGTGTGGTGATTGCAGTCACTGAAAATCCCCCAAATCCAGAAATATTTACTTGGAGGAAGGAAGCATTAAGCTACTTAATGCTTTCGAGCTATCAGGAGAACAGTGACCCCTGCTTGTGTAGAGGCACAGAACACGGACGAGCTGTGTGCAGCACACATGGGCAGCAAGGCACGTACTGCAGAACTGTGCTGCATTAGCAATCTGCTGGTTGTGTACATTTCCGTCTTGCAGAGAAATCTATAGCTAATGAAAGAATGCAAGAATAAATTTATGACTCTTTAATCAGTCTGTAATTAAAATCTTAATGTTTTCCTGGAGTGTGTGGGGTTGAGGATCAGCAAAATGATAGTCTGGGTGGCCGATAATGGCTGTGGTTCTTATGCTTTGGAGTTGCACAGGTGACGTCGCTACAGGGGTCAGTGGAAGTCTGCTAGTGAAATAGATATGAGGTTTGGTACTATGTATGTAGTTGCACAGTAATTTTAGTATTAAAAAGTATTGCAGCTACAGTTTCCTTCCCAAACACCTTCCTTTCCAAGACTGATATTCCTTGTGCTTACATTCATTTACAGGTAGAGGTATTAAAGGAATGTGCAGAATGTGCTTGCTGTCAGAGGTTTCTTCCAGCTTTACGAAAGCTGTATGACTCTACATTTTTCATGAGTGTTTGTTTTCAGCTACCAAGTGATTTATTTTTTCAGTATTTTGTCTATGTGCTTGTCAAAGGAGTGCATCGCGTTGGCCAATACTGTCCTAACAAAGACAGTAGAATGTTTTCTAGTGAGCTTTTCCCCCACAGGAATCAGTGTCCTTGCCTTATGTTAAGTCATGTTATTGCAGACAAAGTGGTGGCTTCTCCTTTACCAAATAAAGATGAAAAATGTGTGTGTTCAGGGAACTACCTGAGCTGAGAGAAGAAATGCAAGCTGTGAAGCTGTAACAGGAGTAAGGAGCAACATGAGTGGAGAATGACTTAGATGGGTGGTGTAGGCTTGGAGGCTGCTCAGCAAGGGTTACAGAACAGCTGCAGTACTAATGAAGAACGAAGGGCAGTTGCTACCTAAGAGTACAAGTACTGCTATGCTCAGGAGAAAAGCATTTGATGAATGATAAACCTCAAGGGTGTTGTTTCATTAGAGGTATTAAAGGTGATGCTTTGGAAGACAGAGGATTGACTTCCATCAGCTTCTATCAAGGTTAAATATATATATATATTCATTATAGTAATAATAATTACGGGTTGCGTCCTATTTATTTGGTGAAATTGGCCTTTTAATAATCTTCCTTCCATACTCCAATATAGGAGAGTTAATTTACTTGAGTCTTTTGCATGTGCTGGTGGAAGTTGTGATGTTACGATGCTTTGATGAGTGGGAGCTGCATGCTTTCATATAAAATTTAGTGTCTTGAGTTGTGCCTGAAAATCCTTCCCTTGATTTGTGTTTATAAATTGGCCCACACGGGCTTGTAAAACATCCAGTGGGTGCTAGCTGGCTTACTGATTGCAAGTAGTTAATACTGCTCACAACAGTTACTGCTTCCTATGCTTCTCCTAGAAGTTCTGTATCAAAGCAGTACTGTTCTGCCACCTCTTTTTCCCCTCTGTTTTTCTTAAAATGTTCATCAAAACAGGAGTTCTGCATTTACTGAAACTATCTAAGCTTGTAAATGCTGGAGTTTATCAGACGAGAGGTTAATTATGGGCAAGAGAATGCATCAAACCAGAATTATAGAAGAATCTTTGAACTTTTTAAAATCTATGCGTGTAGATCAGTTATGGATACATACAGCATTCACACACAGAGTTGGTCAGAGTACCTCTACAAGTGTGTCTGTGGATCTCCTGAGCAAACTCTTCTTGGAGATGATCTGTTCGATTTCAGAGTTTGTAAAGCTGAGATGTAGAAACCTCTGGGTGCTGGATAAACAGGAACACGGAGCTTCGCTCAATAAAGCAAATTCAGCCCCGTGGCTGTGCTCAGAAGCTCTGGCTTTCATTCTTAGTACTAGGGTTGCTTTTTTTTTTTTATACTGGCAATTCCAGTCTTCTACTAACAATCTTGTATGCAGAAAAATAGTAACTAGAAGGATGTAATGGGCAGTCAGAATGTCAGGAGAAACATGAAACTTTTGTATTTACCTTTCTAAAAACAATGCTGGTGGAATTATATGAATATTTGTGTTACTAAAATTATGTCCATTCATAGGAATTTAGTTCCCCTCTTTCTAGAACTGAGGAAAGGTTACGACGTGATTGAAAATAAGAGAAGGATAGGGAAGGGAATTTAATTCAAAAGCAATTCATTTTCCTTTTTTATCTTTTTCCCCCCTTCCTTCCTCTAGGCCTGTTGGTAGGTTTGATTGTTTCTAAATGCAAGGTGTCAGCCTCATCAAGTTTTTTCCTGGAACAAAGATGGTTGCCTGGGGAAAAGTCACATTCTCTCTGCTTCCACATCTGTTTTTCAGAGGCTGTTGGTTTACTTTCAAGATGCATCAAAATGGCAGAGTTGTTTGGCTGTTTGTGTATGCTGCACTGCATAATATAATACCAAGGCTGCATACTTGTCTCAGTGCTACGTGCCCTAGGTTTTTTGTTCTATGTTGTCTGTATATACTAAACTGGAGGGATGGCCAGGCTGGGTACACTTACCTAAGAATTGCAGCTGTGATTCCTGTCTTGGGTTTAAACACTTGCAGACTTCTCTTATAATATCATTTGTGTCTTTACTTTAACCATTATGTAAGGAATGAATGGAAAGGATAGTCTTTTGAAAGTAAAAATACTGTAATTAGGAGTATCAGGCAGAACAGTTTTCCATGGACATGAAATATGCTTCAGCTTTCAAAGGCTTGTTTTTGTAATGTCCTAAGAGGGAAGAAAAGCTAAAGATTTCTCTCCTACCCATGTGTGGTTCTTTTTATTTTCTCCACCTCCTCTCCCAGTTTTGTTTCTTGTGTATTTATTCCAGTTCTCTTTATTTATCTGCTTTTAAGTCATAAAGCTAAATAGGTTTTCCTTGTTTCTTGAAGCTCTCTTTTATGCTTCTTAAACATTGTACTATGGCAAGCATGACAGTTGATTGCACATTTTCCACATCTGTAATTTGTTTGCCAATTGCTTAGATAAAACAAAGCTGTTAGCTAGGCTTCATAACAATAAAACTTGAAGATCCGAGCATCTTTTCAATTTAAGTTTGATTGCTATAACAAATGTAGAATCCGGTGCAAACACTTGTGAAGCTAGAAAAAAAATAAGCCCACATGCAAAGAATGTCATGTAAATAATTATAACATAAAATGAAATATGCCTGATGTTTTATTTTGTGTCTAGTTAGGGTGCGCTTGTCGTAACCTCTAAGAAGGCTTTAGATCTCCGTGTGTTTGCCTGCCAATTTTTTGTGCAACCACTGTCTGATGTGGTAGTGCATGTATGTAGATGGTTACAGCATCGAGTGAAATAAGATTAAGTACAAGAGGAAAGTAACTAAAAGCTTGTGTATATTTCTCTTGCTCGTGGAAATTTATGTGGAAGCAGTGTTAGTACTTCAAGCAGATTACCAGTCCCAGCAGCACATCTGGGGAGCTGATAATGCACTGACTTTTGCTCTTGGTTTTTCTTCTCTTGGGACAGAAAGGTGGCTGTTCTCTATAAGAACTGGCTGAGAAAGCAGAATAAGAGTTTTTGCCTGTATTTTGATTTTACGAATAGGCCATATCCAGTGTGTTTTGGGGGTAAAAATAAAAATAACCCTTAAAGAGAAACATCAGCCTTACTTTTCACACAGCTTTCTAGTGCCTGATATAATAACACGAAGGTCAGCACTCCCATACCTCTAAGACTTTTCCAAGCAATTTATAATCACAAGCATAAGATCTATTTACAGGCAGAAACACATCTTAACTAGTGGAGGTTTCTTATTCCTTTCGAAAACATCTGTAGAAACAGCGATGGTATCTTGCTTACGTTCTGCTATTTTTTTTCACCTTTCTCTATCAGCCTGTGAGATTAAATTTGGTGTTACTGGAGATGAGGTAGAAACACTGCACGCAGTGGACTGAGGCACTCTAGGAGAGCATTGGTACTGCTTTGTTAAAAGATGGCATCATTGTTTTTCTTTCTGAGGTGAATATGTTCACTGAACCATAGGATGGCTTGGGTTGGAAGGGACATTAAAGAAAGATAATCCAGTTCCAACTCGTTTGCTATGAGCAGGGTTGCCACGCCCCAGATGAGGTTGCACAGGGCCCCATCTAACCTGGCCTTGAGAACTTCCTGGGATGGGGCATCCACAGCTTCTCTGGGCAGCCTATGCCAGTGCCTCATGTTCTTCTCTTGTTTTTCAGGGATATATCAGTGCAGCTAGATCAGATGTCCATATTTCCAGAAACTATACCTAATAGAGTAGTGAAAGTATCTATGAGGTGAGAGTTCTTGGTCCCTACGTGTCTTATTGCTCCACTCTTTGCTGCTCCAGTGAAAGGGTATTCCAGAAAGTCTGGCATATTCAAGTCCTGTCCAAAACACATCTGATATATTTTTCACTCACACATGTACACAAGAATGTAGGTTCTTGTCCAATTTGTGGTCAGCCATCAATCTTCATGCACAGAAACTCTGCTAAGAAATAATCATGTTGTCTAACTTGGCATTGAAGTAAACGCTTGGGCTTCATTGCTTTCGTTCAGTTGATTTAAGTACTTGAAGTTACTGATGAAATCTAAACAATTGTTCATTTGTATGGAAGCAGTAAGCCAGGAAGCATCCTTCACTTTTGTGTGCCTTGCCTTGGAAGTCCAACTGCTTAACTCAGATGCATTAGGCTGAACTTGTGGCCCTGGGGAAATGTCCTCATTGCTGCAAAGGTTTGCATAAAATGGGATTCATTTCTGCCTGTGACCATGACAAAACTCATCCTGTGTGTCAAATTCTAGACCTCTACCACCTATTTTGTGTAAGAGTTGATAACGTAAAATAATGCACTGCGTAAATGCAGTAATCCCATTCTCCTTCATATCATCAGTGACAATACTAAATTCTGAGCCATTCTGCCAGCACACTTCAAAGACACAGGAAGCTTTTGTACAGTAATTAACTCAAATATCAAATGACTTGTGTACCACTACAGGATGTTACATTTCTAGCATTTAAGTTTTGCTTAGACAGCTTTACCTTAGACTCATAGGCTATATGGTGCTTTTCACTTATTTTAGCTATTGTAAAACTCTTGTAAGAAGTGTTCAATCAAATATGGAATCTGCTTGTAATTTTCTGCTTGTTGGACAGTCTTTCATGATTTCTAGCAGAATTCCAAAGGTATCTTTGTGTTTTTTGGACTTCAGTATTGATCTCTATTATGTAAAACTGTTCACAGTGTGAAAAAAATGAATAATATACTGCAGTGAAGTAGTTTCCTTTGATTAATAACATCTTAACACTGGAAAATATAATGTACAAAAATATACTTAAAACTCTTTAAGTTTCAATGCAGAATAGAGGTTAGATTTGTAGATATGCAGGCAGACTAATGATACTTCTTGGCTGTCTGCAGAATAACACTGACCTTGCCAGGGGATTAGAGGTAGGAGAGGCTGTACCTTCTGTTTGTACCTTGTGATTTGGAAGCTGAGAAACATAAACTCTATTTTTGAATCTGCTTTGGTTTTTCTTTGTGTGAGATTGTCCCAGTGCATCTGTTCTCTCACCTTAAAAAGATGTTGGTACTTAGCTTCCTCACAGCTGTGTTTTATGAATGATATCATATGTTCCTCCATGAACTTTGAATATGTGCATGGAGTGTTAGCAAATAATTATCTACAAAATACCAACTACCTATATGCATCTTAAGAAAAATAATAATAATCAAGTGTCTTCTGTTTCTTCTGTACAAAATGACCATCTGTTTTTATGATAATTATCAGAGTAATTGAATAAAACACTGAACAGAGTAGTGACTGACTAGTGTTGTATTCTTATAGGAAAATGAGAACAGGTTAGTGTCAGGAGCCAACCAATGAAACTGCCAGAGGAGAAAGTTTTCTATTTTTCTAAAAAATTAACTGCACAATATATTTTACAAATAACCATAATTTTGAAAGATGATATTCTGCATTGGATAGCAGTTTTATAATGGATTGATAACGTTCCCGTGCGACCTATTGTGGGGTACTTGCTTTAGCAGGGGGCTGGGCTTGATGATCTCTTGAGGTCCCTGCCAACCCCTGTGATTCAGTGATTCTGTGTTCGTATGTCTCTCATCATTCTGACAGGGTGTTTAAAATTTCTTCTACCTCTTGACTGGTCACCAGGATCTTTATGTAACGAATGATTTCTCCTCTCTGGGGACTAATAGAAATGAGGTATCAAGACTTTAAACTCAAAGGGCACACTTTGAAAACAAATTTTAAGTGACAGACAGCAGTTGAGTTCGTAACATTAGGTATCCTGCACAACTTGAATTGAGCATCTTGTATATATCTGTGCAAACAGCTACAGCAATAATCCAGGGGAAAGAAAAAATAAACCCACAAAACTACCTGAATATCCACTATGCTAGCCACTGTTAATCTCGCAGGTGAACATTAACTAGGTTTACAAAATACCCTCATCTTCTGCAGAGCAGTAGGGCTCCAGGAGGGATGTTCAGAGTGATGCTCCTGAGCACTGTTGCTGTAGTTTTGATCCTGCATCAAATCTGTGTGTTAACTGATACTTCCCATGCACTGAAGCTAACAGCCATCTGTGTACTGGGCAGGAGAAAGCAAGAGCAAGCTGCTGCCCGCCTGCTGCATGCAGCACCTCTGTCTCCAAGTTTTGTACTTTGAATCTTTAACAGAGTGGTTGTATGCACTTCGCTGAAGCCAGCATTTGAGATATGATCACACTTCCCCTGGACTCAATTGCTTCAGTCAGCGGAGCAATTAGAAGGGGATATTTATGGAAGAGGAGCAATGGCTTCCCAACAGCATTTGGAGGCAGCACACAGGTTAGAAGGACTTTCAACTGCACAAAAAATAACACTGTTTCCCTTTACTGGAACTGATCTGTACAGATGCAGTAAAATAAGAGCCCAATAAAATAACAGAATACTTCAAATATTAATGCAGTAGAAATGTGGGAGGTCCTGCTACCTGCTGAACTTCAGGGAATATTGACTGTAAATTCCAGTGAATAAATACCCTCTGGCGGCTTGTTGGTGCCTGCTACTTTACCACAGCTGCAGCATGTCTTTAGGCAATTCTGTCCTCAGGGATGCATTAAGGCCTTTTCCAAAGAAAGGAAAAAAGGTATCGCTCATCCTGATTATTTCATGGCTATTAAGTCAACCCAATGCTCAGCTGTTCATTCTCCTTGGAAAGCTGTCCTGTGAACTCTTTCCTAAGCCTGGCCAGGCCTCTCCCCAGGCATCCAGCCTATGCCAGGAGCGGATTAGAACTTAAAACTCTCCCATTTCCATTCGATCATTACTTAGCTGTTTCATAGCAGTTTCTTCTAATGCTGATGGAGCTTCTCAACTTAAATAGCTCTTCTTTGTCCATGGGAAGACATTTTTTTCAATAACAGTGAAATATTTAACTCAAGAGAATTGCAAATAATTGACTGATGGTAAAGATGGGTAATTCATATGTGTGTAGTTTATACATCTGAGGAATCAAGATTTTCTGCTTTTTAGGACTTCATAGCTTTATTTTTAAAGTTATTACCTCAAGAAATTGAAGTTCATCACTCTTTACAAGAGCACTTTTTCAGACTTCGAAATGCACCAAAGGCACCACTGTGGCGATTTATTGTGCTGTGAGAAGTGATCAATCTTTATAATGTACTTACAGCAATCATGATGTCTCGAGGCAGCTCTCAGCACTCTTTATTGCAGTCACACATATGAGAATGTTGGTAGTTTTCTGATACTTTTTGAAGGAGGGAAAAAAAAAGGGAGAAAAAACAAACATCCACCACCTACAACACCCCAACCCGGGCTGACAATATCAGATACTCTGGAAGCCTTCAACTGTGCTGGCAAGAAAGAAAAGACAATGTGAATGTTCTGCAGAGTTTAATCGTGAAGCTAGACTCATCTGTCAGTTGTTTCAGGTCAAAAGTAGGTCTGCTACAATAATTTCTTTTACTAAAAATGTAGATAGCTTCGCAGGGATCTCACGCAGGCTCTGATTGAAAGGAGGAGGCATTTTTACTCTCTGTTTTCTTGATTTTAATCTGCAGGGTAGGTTTACTGATGGAATTCTGCAGTTGTATGGCTTTGAAAATATTTTTCTCTTGAAACCTCAAAAAAAAAAGGAAATTTAAGAAGTGTTTTCATTAAAATACATGAGCAGTTTTCCTCAATTTTCTCATTTTTTTCCTCTGTTTTCAAGTGGAAGCCTCTTGCATATTTCTCGATGTAGTCAATTTCTCAATCCATTTCTCAATATTTAATTTAAAAAAAACACACTCAAATTATTGCTTCTAAACCAAGCATTTTCGTTTACCCTTTTCTGTGACTTTGTGGCTGTTCCTATTGTTTTTTTGTTTGTTTGTTTGTTTGTTTTTGAGAAGGTCTGAACCGACCCTTAAATTAGGTGAGACTTTTGGAATGACTTTCTGGGCCTATTCCACTTGGCCATCAGGAGCTTTAGGACTTCAGCTGTAAAATGACATGAGCTTTACAACAGTTATCGCTGATCGCTCTCTATTAGTCTCTAAGGAAAAGCAGAGAAACACAAGGAAATTTTTCTTCCATGTCAGTGAGAGCCTCAAACTACCAGCAAGGCAGCCCAAGTGCTGTGATACTGCTGCTCCTGCTCTGCTGGGATGGTGCTTCCGGAATGGTTTGCATCAAGGTAACTAATGGTTGGATTTGGAAGAGCTTGTTAGAGGGTTTTCTGGTCATCTGAGTGGAGGAAACAACGGGTTGCTTTCTCACTGGGTGAATTCAGTCAGTTTATCTCTTGTATTAGAAAGTTACAGTGCAGCTACTCTGGGTAGCCTCCAGTACTGGCTGTAAATGAGCAGAAATAAACTGAATCATGTTCTTCTAGCTTCCTTTCAGAATATTTGCTTGTGATTTTGCTAATAGCATAACTATTTATTCTTGCTTGCATGCAGTTTCTTTTTCTGTGTACATGAGAAAAGCGAATGGGCTACGAAATCTTTTCCAAAGCGAGGCATTGCCCTCTGCCGGGTGCTGCGCGAATGAGCCGCCCTCAGAAGCCCCAGGCTCTCAGCTGGAGCAAAGCTGGGATCCCAGCTGCACCCTGTCGGCCTCCTTGCTGCTCTAATTCCTTTACACCAGGTGATTCAGCCCCTTTCAAGCTATGGTAAAGACATAACAGAAGGTGTACAGTAAGAGAATAGCCATTTGAGTGCTGAAGTAATTTTATTCCAAGCATTGCTTTATCAAAACCCCAACAAGGGACTCATCTGCTGACTCATCAAAGGATTATTTAGAACACCGTTGTGCTTAAAGTAACATTGTTTTTAGCATTCAAAAATCTGCTCATCTGCCTTCTTCCAGCAGGTGCTTCCTGTAAGAGGATTATCAAGTTATAAAACATTTAACATGATACCTACATTTCACAATCAGAAGTACACCATAAATAGCTCTCTTTCATACAGACTGGTTTCTGAATCTTCATCCTTGGATGTTTTGCTGAATGTCTGGTTTGCTTTAAGTATGACACCTATAAGTTCTGCACTAAAATATCCGACATAGACCACATTAAGAAAATCTTTAGGTAGATCAGAAAATAAACTGCATTACTTAAGAACAGTGCTTGAAATACAAAGGAGATATTCTCTGAAACATCTATTATTGAAATCTGCCAAGTTGTTTAACTTGGAAGGAGATGTGAGTTTGATCAAATAGCCTTCAGTATTCAGCTGAAAGAAGTAGCTGCTTAAACGGCATCTTTCTTACTGAAAACAAAAACACTTCAACAACAACAACAAAAACCCCACCACAGCAATTCCCCTCAGTCCCGGAAAAGCTGCACCTGTTCTGTGTTTATTTTCCTTCGGTATCTCCTGTTCCACTTCTGAAAGCTTCTGATGTGATACGATTTCACTGCTTTGCATCATTTTGGTTGAAAATATCCAACATTTTCATACTTCCTTTTTAGTAGTAAAATTCTGATTTTGACCGTACCTATGCACCTTTCCTGCCTCCAAGATATTAGGATAGTTAGCATGGAGATGAATCCTGAAGTAGGTATGGTACAAATAGATGCTCTTCCTGAAATAGAGTCTGTGTGATGGCTGGGGGCGTCTGCAGGGTTGTAGAGTAGTGAAAACTAATAAAACCTTTTAAGCTCTAATGAACATCACATGTGGAGATGTTGGGGAAAAAAAAAAAGACATCAAATAAGAAGTGCTGAATATGTTTAATATCGTAAGTGTGGATTCAGATGTGAATAGTAATATCCTCATAGTGTCTCTGGCAGTACATTTGAGCTAGAATAATGTGTGAGCTGACTCGTTAATGAATGTTTCGTTTCATTTCAAAAAGGTGGTTTTCATTAGTCAGTGACTCAAGCTTCTATAAATATGCCTTAAATAAGGCAGACTAGTGCCATATTGTATCAGTGTCTGAATAACAAGAGCAAGTGAGAGCTGAGTCATTTCAGTGACTCATCTCATGTTAGAGACCTAGTGTTATTCTCTGCATTATAAAATCTACTTATAATTGTGTTTCTGAACACAGTTTGTATGAGATGTGTTGCATTGATCAGAGAAGCGAAAGATACTTGGCTTGCATGTTGTAGAGATCATGTCTGAGCGTATTATTTTCTTTCATGGTGAGTGCCTGCATTTCATAGCCATCTGGTCATCCCTGGGGCAGCTGGCTTACTCCTCTCACCTGTTAAGGAAAAAAAATTAACATTGAAATGAATCTTCTTAAGAGATTCATTTGATTCATTTGGATACCGCAGTGCCTACAATGCTGAAATGCGTTGTCTGGCATACAATAGGACAGGGGCCGATTTACATGAAGGAGCCACCAGCAGATGTTTTTCCACCTAGGCAATTCATGTTGTTATAGCAACAAGGTAATTCATATATTGATTGTGTAAGAAGCAAAGCTATTTCGCTTTGAGCCATTTTGATATCTTGTGCAGGCCCGTTCACTCAGCATTTATTAACTGCACTTCAATATACAGTGTAGTAACATGTCAGTTATCGGAGCACCTGTTGCCCGGGATAAGAAAAAGCAGTCTTCTGGTGTTTCTTTTTCACATTATTGGCATGGAACAACAATAGCACTTCAGGGAGTTCTAGGAATTGTTTTCTACATATGTTAACCTTGAATTTAAGTTCAGGTCTGAACCACCTGCGGTAATGACTTGACATACTTTTTTCAGCTTTAAAAGCCCCTCTTGTATCAATTCCTGTACCTAATTATACCCTCCAGAGTAGCTGTGCACATCAGTAACCAGTATTCACCAGATACTTGGAAAGCAGAGATCAGCTCAGAGCTGTTGGCAGGTCTGCTCGTGTTCTGTTCTTACTATGGGTGACTTGCTCTTGGCATTGAAGTTTCTCTGCTTGCCAAAAGCATTCTTGTTGGAACTCAGGTACCTAGAACTTTCACTACCTATGTCAAGCTTCTTAGCCTTGTTTTTTGTTTTTCCTTTTGCTTTTCTTCCCCAAACTAAGCAGGCTGCACACTGTCCCAAGGAAGAATGGTTGTAAATGCCCTGTTTTAGGCCGTGAAACAGAGGGGCTCTAGAGGATCCGGAGCAAACCCAGAGGTTCCAGCTCCACAGATGGGAAGTGAGAGGGCTTGGGAATACTGGAGCTGAGCTCACAGGATTTCTCAGAGCAAGGAGCCTATGGAGTTGGGAAACATAACTGTGTTTAGTGGAGTTTCTGAGGCTGCTTCTTAATTTGTCTGAAGTGAGATTCTTTTGCAGATTCTGATGTGTTTTGCAGAGAAAATCTGGGAGGCCATTATTGGGAATGATGAGCGCTCCGGTTGTACTAATGCCTAAATTGGTGCTGCATCCTAAAATGAGAATGTTACAACATTGGAGAAATTTTTACAGGAGATGAACCTTGAACAGAGGGATTTCTTTTGTTTCTGTCTCAACTTTAAACTAAAAGTAGGATTATAAGGCTTTTATTATTGATTAAGACTCTCACTGTTCTATTGGAGAGTAACTGTCTACTTCTCACTAAGTTGTGAGAAGTACTCACTACTTGCTTGGAGTAATTGTCCTCAGTTCCATGTAACGGTATCAGTACGTAGGAACAGGAATCGTCCCATCCTCCTTCAAAACTAAAACAAAAGCAAGACAAGAACAGGCCACACCCTCGCACTGATCCTTCTGTATTTGCCAAAGTTGAGGGTGCCTCCTGATTTTCTGACGGCCCCTAGGACTTGTGGCAGTTGTATCTCTTGTCCAGCAAAAGGGCCATGGGGTTGGTGCAGCCAGGTAATGCCCATGCCCTCATTTCGTTAAAAACACAGAAATGGAAGTGACAAAGACCAGAAATAGCAATGTGCTTTTCAGCAAATTTCTTAATTGGAAATAAAAGTAGATATTTGCAAAAAAAAAACAAAAAACAAAAAAACAAAACCAAAACAGTTTGTTATAACAATCTACGCCTTCACAGGTTCTCAAAAATGCCCTGTTCACTGGTTCTTTCACTGTCTTGCAAAAATAAAAAATGTAATTTTTCTATTAAGAGGGGACAAAATCAATATTTAGCAAGTGTTGAAAATAAAAATCCTAGCTTTCCTAATTCAATTCAATAGAACTTAGTCTACTGATACTCGAAGCTAATTACTTCTGGCTTAACAAATGTAGGTGTGCTGTTATTAGGCTTCTCTAGTAGAACTGGGAGTGATAAGCTTTGCTGTTCTTTCCAGAAAATGTGGCATACAGTTGCATGCTTTCCTTAACCATGACTGAAGTAGCTCATCTGCTCTGTTAAGGAATTGAAATGATTTGTAATCTGAGGTGTTCTGTCACATCAGAGCTCTGTTCTGTAGAATTTATATTGTTTTCAAGCTTAGCTGAGTTGTCAGCCACACAAAGATGTAAAAAAAGTTTGCTAGTTGAGCTAGCTCAGATGAGATACCCAAAAATTCTGGCTACTTCTGAAGAAACCTTTCTGCCTATGTAGCTCGTGCTATTGTATCGAGGAGGTTACACCATTCTGCCACTATGGAAATCTCCCAAAACAAGCAAATCTGGCTTTTCGGGTGTCTTTTCTATCTTCATGTTAAAAGTAGTTCCGTCGTATCTTCCATGTGAAATAGGTAGGCTTGAGAATGAAGTGCTTTCGAGGCCCTTTTCCACAGAGCGCAGTGACCTACAGAAACCAAACAGCAGCAGGAGATTTGAGCTGAGCCAGGACCAGACCCGACATCCCCAGCAGGCAAGTCAGCTTTGCTGACAGCCTCTGGAACCTGCTGCTTTTGTTCTTTCTATGGACTTTAAGAAGTCTTAGCAAAAGTTGATTTTTGTCCTGTATAAATAATTCCTATATATCTTTATGATCCTCAAGACTGAAAGACTTGAGTTTTGGAGATATTTAAGTTCTTTTTGATCAATGTTCACATTCTGAACTGCACTGATTTTCTGCCTGTACAGAGCAGAAGAGTATGCTTCTAGAAGAAAGCATGTAACGTATGCCACATGCCTCAGATCCATGTTATTGTATTTAATGTAACCCTAAATATGAGAAATTCCGGGCATAAAGGAAAAATATTGCCTCCCGGGGCTGAGTAGTCAATGTCTGGTAAAAAGCTACATTGTTCATCTTAAAATTAACATTGCCAGAAAACAACACCCACAAAACTTTTTTTCTGATGTATTTGCTAAGTTCTGCAATTGAGTTTTTGGTTCCATTTTAACTTAGCTTAAAACTATTATTTTCTGGAGCATATGTGACAAGGAGTGCCTAGCTTCCTATCCAAGTAAAATGGATGCCAATAATTTTAGTTCCAGAAAGAAAAATATGGATGTGTTCATACCTGAAAGATCTCTTCAAGATTTTTTGTAAAGAACAAAAATACAGTACGCTATTGAGGCCTGCAAAAACCTGAATCAATAGGCATGACTTTCTGAAATTAATCTAGCAAATGAAACATCCTCCATAATTATGAAAACAGAACAGATTTACCTGCTATAACTTTGATCACTGCCTCCAGCTCCATCTGTCATTTTTCCAACTAGCTCAGGTGGCATATTGCCTCAGTCCTCATCCATATCCTGTATGGATACAAAACACCACTGACAGTTCTGTCTGCAAGTTGCAACCTAATTACCAGGTGAGGAAAGTTTAATAATGAGCCATCGATGATCCTGATCCTATAAGGAAGTAAAGAGTTGGCCCTGCCATGAAAAACTTCTTCTCAGAAGGATGGTTGTGCTGGGCAAGGCAGGTGCTCTTGCTATTTGCTGAAAATAGCTGAAAATTTTCTTCATTTCTTATGAAGTCCTTTTGATCAAAGGAATAGCTTCTGTACAAAGAATGATTAAGTGCACTGGCCTTCAGTCTGACAAGGTGTGACTAGTGGGATGGAGGGAGGGAGGGAATGCAAAAGGTCAATAGGACTGAGAGTTTTATAGAGAGAGTGAGAGTAATAATTCAGCCTCTCCTGTAATCATGGCTACTGAACAGAAAATGAAGGCTGATTAAGAAAATAGAAGTATATTTCCCTGTAAAGCATAATAAAAAAAATGCCAATGCTCTGCCACAGGGTGTAGTTGAAGTTGACTTCATTCAGATTCAAAAGACACAGTCATGGAAGAAGAAAAATTCACCATATGTTATTAACCTCTGAAACACTCCTGTGGTTAGAGAGTCACTGAACTGGAAGTTCTTGCAAACTGGGCAAGCAACAGAGTATGACTGAATCACAGAATTGTTCAAGTTTAAGTGACCTTGGAGGTCATCTGCTCCGTCAACCTGCCCAGAGCAGCGTCAGCACTGAAATCAGACCAGTTTGCTGAGGGATTGTCTGGCCAGATCTTGAGCCTCCAATGTTGACGACTTCATAACTGTTTTGGGACTTCTTTGAGTACTTAGTTATCCTCATAGATAAAGCTCTTGCCTTGTTCAGTCAGTACTCACCTGCATCAGCGGGGCATCTGTCTTCTTCCCCAGCTATGTACCGCAGTGCAAGGCTTGACTCCATCAGTCTTGGTAGCCTCCTTAAAGGTACTGGGAAGCTGCTCTCAGTTGCCTCAGATTTTCTTGTCTCTTCACTAATAAATAAATAAATAAATTTCTCTTTGTACCCATCTATATGCATTTGTTATTGGTTGGTGATAAGTGTGGGCTCCTGGACAAAATGGACCTTTGGTCTAGCCAAGCATGACGGTAGTAAACCTCCCCTGGGATCTCTTTCAGTACTGGTTCATCAAGACATTCATTCTTTTACAGACCATGTCAGAAACGAAGTTCATGAAAATTGTGTAAGTTATGTTAATTCTTTTTTCCCATTTTAGAAAGTTTTTTTTTTTTAAATCAACACTAAATGGCATGAAGATCCTTGGATTTTCAGAGCATCCAATGAAAATGGTGTGGTTACTTTTGAAGGTGTTTGCTAACAATCAGCAAAGGTTGCACCAATCTACGACAAATTTGTTTTGTCAAGTGCTGCTCTCTTTTTAGATGTTTGCATAGAAAAGAGAATAATGGGTTTAGACAACCTTATGTTCAAAAGGCTTATGGTTAGAATTCATTATACTATTTCTGTGGGTTATACTCTCATAGAATTGCATATTGTATGTAGAAAATCCATTGGAAATAAGTCATATTTTGAATCTCAGGAAAACCTGAGTAAACTACTCAATAGTAATATATTATAATTGTTTTATTATATCATAATAATGTGGAAATAAGGAATACTGAACTAAAAACATGTTAAATGCTTTCTTTCTTTTCATAAATCACTTAATGTAACACTATAAAGAAAAACTTTTAAAATTGGCTGTGCTGTGAGGGGTAACACTGATATTCTTTTCTCTGGCTTTCCTTCTGATTCAGTGCTTGGCTCTGAAAACATCGGCACCAACTTAGACCTCTTAAAAACGGACACATTTCATCTGCTATGTATGTATGTTAGGGCCAGTTTGGGCTCAAGGATTAACGGCAGGCCTCACGCCTGAGTGCCAACATCTCATTCCTTTTTGCTTCAAAGGACACAAGCTTTTGGTCTATCTGATTAGTAACTGCAAGGAGGGCAGTATCTTGTTCTTTCTAATACAGCTGTACTATTCAAATGTGGGTAGGGGTCATGTGAAGGAGAATTAGAATGGAATAAACTTACAAGGCTTATTTAATGTATTTATCATTCTAAATGCTGATATCAGAATTTATGAAGTTGTTTCAAACCATTTCTGCATATAAAATAATATTAAATAGGTCCATGACTCATCCCTGTTCCATCAAACTTTCAGATGTGTTGCCCCTAGGTTGAATTGCTCAATATGTCAAATTTCAACTTGAAATGCAAATGTCTGCTGAAGCATTCCTGCAAAAATGACCCATTTATGTGGATTTAACAGCAGATGTTTGCTAGGAGCTGTGTTATTTGTTTGCATTGCTCGGAAAGGTCATTTAAATTGCTTAAGTATTTGCTGTCAATATCTTATCACTGAAGCATAGGAAGGAAGCAGCAGATTACCCTTTGAAAGAACTTTGTGTAGAGGTTTTTAGGATTCTTCTAGAGGAGCTCAACTTTAATGATGTGTTCTGCCAAGGTCATTAGTATCCAATATAGTTGCTCTCAAACAGGCTTACTCAGATGGTGGCTGGCTTCCAAAAACCTCTCAGAGAAGCTGGCCAGCTACTCCTACTCAGGCTGCCTGCACAAGCAGCTGTTTCACCAGCCTGATGCCTCTGCTGCATTGAGTAGTGCTGGCCAAGTTCACTGCATCTCTTGCCAGGAAAAGGAACTGGCAAATGGTACTCGAGAGGAATTTTTGTGCTTACAAGTGTGTATTATGTGGTTCTTGTGAGCAAATGACTTTTCTGTGTACAAACTCAAATAGAGTTGTCTTTAAGACCCTGAACACCACGTGTAGAGGTATTTTATTTCTTAAGGCTTTTGCAGAAGGGCCTTGAGAGGATGGATACTTGATTTTTTTTTTCATTTAATGTTAATTCACCAGGGAATATACCATAAATGATCCATGCCTGTAGGCATATTGGAAACTCTAGATGAAAATATAGGACAACCTGACTTTTTCTGGGAGTCTTAGACTGAACTGTGCACTTCTAAGAGCTGTTCCTTCTAAAGCTGATCTGAATGTAAGCTGTAGAGTTGTGGAAAAACAATACTGATTCAAGGTAGTGCTGGGAGTTCATCTAGTTACTTTTTCCACATCGTAATTTTCATTATTAAAATAAAAATTTGGGACTACCGAGGAAATGAAGCAAGGGTAATCCTGTACCCTATCCTATACAGAGCTGATATGCCATGCTAAGGGATATGGTTTAGTGGGGAAATACTCGTGGTAGGTGGACAGTTGAACTGAATGATCTTGGAGATCTCCAACCTTCATGATGCTATGATTCTGTTCTATATAACAAATGACAAAAAGGAGTACTGAAACAGTTACTGTCCACCCACAGCGGTAATTCCTGTAATCTGACCTGATTTGCATCTGAAAAGGCATGTTAGTGAGTTAAAATAAATAAAGGCATATAGGAGTGTATCAGTGCTTGTGGAAATAACTTTTGAAATCTGATGGCCTTTTGATTTGAGCTCCCCTATTAAGTATTCTTAATTTTAGTTGTCTGTCTAATCCCTCTGGAAGTACTAATTTACCTCTCTGCCATTCAAAGTTTAGGCAACATAAACTAAACAGGACAGAAAAGCAAATGCTGAGACAATGGTAGTGCAGGGGAAAAGAAGGAAGCATTACTTGTTGAATGTGGGATGGACTCTTGGGCAAAAGTTGTCATCAATAGTTCATCAGAATACTGAGTTGTATTATTTAAGCTTAAATAAAATATGGGAAGAGTATAATTTGTGCCATTACAGGACTACATGGTAGGACAGAGGGAATTATAGGCCAAATGGAACAGGCCTGGAGACAAATCATGGAAAGCAGGACTCTGTTTCTGGCCTTTAAAGTCCCGTGTTCACTCACTGAATTAACAAGTACTCTGATTTGAAGCCTTCAGCTCTATAATCAGCTCTCTGATCTGGCATTTAACAGTCTTCAGAACAGAGCATAATGTGAAGCATGTTCTTTGGACTCGTGTGTTATTCTGGACTCAAATCTCATATGCCTTTAGGCTTCAGGAGAATGCAAGGAAGAATAAGAATGTAGCTTGAATATTGATGCTTTTGAATATTTAGGACAATGCGTGAAGCCATAAAATGGATTTTTAAAATTTCCACTCTTTTACAACTGTCACAGAATGCGTACCCTGAATTTTCTTTTATTCTGCAAATTTACCCATGGAGTCACACCTATTTAGAATATCTGACCCACTTGAATTTTCTGCAGATAAATCATCATCTTAAAGAATATTGTAGATGCTTTTTCAAGTGAAATCACTCCAGAAATTTCATGGCCTGCTGCACTGATTTTATGTGCACACAATACTGATTTCTAGGGTTTTCTCTCCAATGAAATCTTCTTTGCCTTGCTCTCCTCCTGTGTCCTAACTTCAAACATAGGCTTGCCATGAACTGTCTTTTCCCCTTCTTTTCTAGCACTGATCATTTCCAAAATTTTCTTTGAGGCCTGTACTTATTTGCCATCAGAGTTGATGGCCCGTACAGCATCAAACAGCATTGAATTGGTGTTTGCTTCCACACTCGGAACTACTGAATGTCTTTGAAAATCCCTTTGGCCTTCCTCTGTATTGAAAGTATGTTTTAAAACCTAATGAATACAGTGTGTGATTTAGGGCTGTCAAGGATAATAAGTCACTTTCTGATGTAGGAACCTACAGACTGGAGCTTGATGCTGGCAGGTTTTTAGCATCGGCTGGTGACCCTGCCCTTGACCCCACACCAGGGCAGGGCTCCTTTGCACTTCCCATGTTTTTTGCCACAGACTGTTATCTCCTCATGCAGTCTGTCAAGCAAGCTGCTGTGGTTGACTGTCATGTAAATGCAGGCAATTGGCCCTGCAATAATTTGGCAAATTTTTTGCCCCACAAATAGGCTAACACAGTCTACAACTCCTTGTGGATGTACAAGTAGCTCAATTCAGCCAGCTCATCCTGTTCCTGCCACCGTGGGTGCTCCGTTCAGCCCAGCCACTCAGGTACTTCCCAAGCATTTTCAGGGGGTGGGATTAACACAGCCAAAAACACTTATAATTGAGGATCTCAGCTATGTCTTCTTTAATATGTGCTCAGGATCTTCTGTAAGCTCATGGAGAATGTTAACTGTTGTAAATGTGATAACAATACTTCCATCAACAATGCACCCGTGAAATCCCCAACTACGTTTTTTTTTTATATTTGCCCTGGGGAGAGAGGTGGCATTGGTGTCTTTATTAACACATCGACATATTTATTGACAACAGCTGTCTTCAGTCTTGTCTGTTTAATTAATATAATTGATCTACTGAACATCTAGATAATAATTCTGTGGCAAATATTCCATCTAGTCTAGTTATTAAAATTGAGTCTAAGCTCCTTATTGTGAATCTTTCATGGGACTACTTGCCAAAATAATTCCATGGCCATTAACTTGCATTTTTTCCCTTCATCTAAAACATCTACTAAGATGGCTTTTTATTAAAACAACCAGGGACAAAATATTAAAAAAGCCTTCACAGTAAATGAATGCCAAGAAACAATAATCAAGTGGCATCTTATTTTTATGTAGCAAAAATGAAAGAAATGACGGAAATGTCAGTGTTACATAAGATCCATTGACTAACAAAATGCAAAGACATAAATAAAGTGCATGATGAATACGAATAAAAGATGTGGGAAATACTTCCGAACTTTGATTCTTTTTGGAATTTTATTTATTTATAGCCCGTTTGAATGCTTTTCTGAGAAGACACCCTGGATTAGCTAATTGTTGGATGAATGACTTCTTACATCGGGGTTAGAGCAGAAATACGTATCAAAGAAGAAAAAACATCTGCACCATCAAGTGTGACATCCTGAGCTGTAGACAGTCACTTTCTTTATCTCTTCTCAAATGATTTATTACACTGCCCATTAGTTTGCTAATGTTAGTGAAATTTTTTATGGTGACAGATATGCTTTACTTAGACCATGAGATCTGCAGGCATTAATTACATTCTGCTCACTGGTATTCATTCTTCTGCTGACATTTATTTGCAATTTTATACCATCCTGAATACTGAAAGGTGTGTGCAGTAGATTTGATTTGTTTTGTTTTTGCATTTTCAGTTCTGTTGTCCAAAGCATGATGGAATGAATCTGCACAAATATTTTCTACGTCTATTCCTTCTGTTATTAACTACATGCTATATGTGAAATTAAAAGTAGCAATTAAGAAGCCATCCCAACCCTGAAGAAACTTAATTGCTTTCTAAATACCTATTACAATGTGATTCATTAGCAATGTATGATTTTATTGAAGAGGACAGCAGCTGTGACCTGATATCAGGAAGCCCCGAAGAGTGACTCAGGCCAAAATTACAGTTCTTACTCTTTGCCCACAGCTGTTTCTAGGCTGTATTCCAGGTAGCCCTGCTACTGCTTAGATTTTGTGCAGAAATATTTCTGTCTTGAATTGTTCCTATGTGTTATGATCTGTTATTCAGGTATGCTCAAGCCTGTACCTTTATAGATTTTAATCTATATTTGTTCTCCTCTGTCTAAAATTGGTCTCATATTCTATGTTCTGGGAGTAAAGAAGTCTGCAGGATGGTATAAAGTGCTGTTTAGCAGAACTAACATGTCACACAAATATTTACTACGGGATTTTTAACTATTAAAAATATTTTCTCTAATTTTAATTTTTCTGCCAGAGACCATGGCATTTCTGCTAATTAAATGTATAATGCTGTTGAGAGAGGTGTTAAGCTTAAGATGCCACCAAAAAGACAAAACTCAGTAGTAATTCTTTGTGGCTTAAACATTTGTCACTTAAAGAGCTGTACTGAATTGATAATTGCTGCTTGTGAATTTATATTCCGTGGTACTTGTAGATATGTGAAAAGAGTTCTCTTCAGATGTCAGAAGAAAATATCTGACAATTATTTAACATAGCAATGGTACTTGAATAAACTGTCTTCAGGTCATCTCTTGTGAAGACTATGTAAATTTTGATCTTATGACCAGAGCACATACATCTTAGTTAGATCTAAAAGCAATAGCTAGTAAAGTACCAGAGCAAAGTCTATCTATATAGGAATCCCTTCATCATCACAAATCTTTGGTAATGCAGCTGGGTTTCTTGGAAGCCAGTTTTCAAATTGATTGGATTTGTTGTCAACAGCACACAGAAGCAGCACAGGTCTTTTGGAATACTTCTGGCAAATCAGTATTTGCAGATCCTATGCCATCTCTTGCTATTTAGCAGGCATTTTATGTCACAAATATTCTTGAGCAGAAAACGTGTACACTGAGCTGTAGCTTATCTAGTGAATAAAGTTACACTTTGTTACTTAGTTCAGAATTCTGCTTGCCCTAGATATTTCAAGGAAAATAGTTAACCTAACAAGCCATATGTACATCCTGATTGATAGCACAACACTGCCAGTGGGGTCTGCTGAGACTTACTGTAAAATGTTCACGCAAAGTATGTGCTCTAAATTAAGCAAACAGTGCAGTGCGTTGCCCCTCTGACTGCTAGTGTGCTCTAGTGGCAAAGCATGTGTGACACTCTCAAACTGAGAACTCTGTTGCTGCCAACTGGGCTGCTGTCCTTTCAGTGTTCAAGGGTTATTAGAAAAAAATGTTTACTCTGCACAGAATGCAGCAGGAAGTTCTCCTCTGCTGGTGCTGTACCTGAGGGGAGGATGTTGCTGATACACATGGCTTTTTTCCATATCCCTCTAGTTCTCACACATAATTGTATTTGCTACAGCGAAAGAAATGGACTCATATAGTTGAAAGCATATCAAATGTGTGTGTATACACAGGTATCAAGAGTATTTGCATTGCTCTGCTTTTCTTTCTAAGTTAGCAAACAAGTAAAATCCCTGGAAAGGTAAGCAGAAAACAAGCACATAGGGAATGATGAGCTGCAGTGTTACTTGTAATCCCTAGTTGGTATAGAAGTGTCTACAGAACTCAGTATTTTGAAACTTCAATTTAAATACTGTAACTAAGAGCTTGGGTTCCTTTAGAAAGAAAAGAGTCCTTTTTAGTCATATGAATTGCAAGGCAGTTTGAATAGCTTGCAGGATAAAACTGACACAACATAGAGTTCTCAAGATCTGAGAATGAGGGTACTGAGAAGTATTCACTGTGTATGTATTTATATCTATAATAAAATAAGTCTAAGAGTTTTGTTAAGGTGGTAACAAATGTTTTTTATTAAATTGAAGTGAAAGTATGTAATTAGGACTGATAGAAGGGTACTAAAAGCACTGGAATTTGGATAAGGTAGATTTTTTGTTTGGCTTCTTCCTTCTAAAAGTTGTTTTGCCCAGGAGGAGTGGGTAAAAGTAAGTTCTTAGAACCTTGCTTTAGCAGAGTTCTTATGCATAATTTAAAGGGAAGTTGTTTCTTGACTCTGAGTCTGTGTTGTCCACCAGAAACAAAGGACACTTTTACTGGTAAAACCAGAGCTTGAATAGAGGGAGAATTTACAGTGGGCGATGATTCAAATTTCCCAGAACTCTTTTGTGCTGCCAGTAATGGTGACACCTGCAGTTTTCAGCAGTGAGAGCTGGTGGATTAATTCCACAGCTGCTGAGCTGCTGCCTCACTGGGCTCGGCTGCATCCAGCAGCAAGGGAGTTCCGGGCAGCTGGGCCCCGAGGGCAGCCTGCAGGCAATGCTGGCTGCTGGGAGAGGGGGCTTGGGGGCAAAAGGGTGAAACTACAGAAACAGGTTGGACTTCTATGAGAAAGGGGCAGCTTGGAGAAATTCAGTGAATTAGGTATGGGACTGAGCAGCTCAACGTTTAAAGTGGAAAAGGTGTACACTATGCAGGGTGGAAAAGGGGGCTTTTTTACTTTTTACTGTGGAAATGATTTTGGTTGTGCAGCTTAATGCCTCATTTACTTACCTCTAAAGCAAAGAAGCGAATGCTAGTGAGGAAAGTATTCGATTAAATAAATGCTTCTCGCTATATGAAGGTAAGTGGAGAATATACAAGATAAAATGGATGAATAAATCAGCAATTGCATATCAGAGCTCAGAGCGTACAGGGATAAAATCAGTATTTTGGAGGAAATTCAACACAAGCAAAATCATATCAGCTCATCGCTAGCACACGAGCTGGCTCTGCTGGCCGCAGGGACCCTCTGCCCCAGCACCTGCGGCTGCTGCTCCTCCTCAGCTGCCGTTCCCGGCCGCTCCCTCAGCCCTCACCGCGCGCGGCGCTCTGCCCTTCCTCGCGCACTCTGCCATTCCTCGCGTGCTCGCCGGAGCCCCGCTGCGGAGATGATCGCAGTGCCCCGCGGAGCTCTCTGGGGTGCATGGAACTGGCTGTGTCCGGCACGGGACAGCCCCCGCCTCTCCTCACAGAACCCCGTGCACCCTAAAGGGAGCCTTGGAAGAGAGGTGAGGAGGCTGCGGTGCTTTTGGCCCCTGAGTTCGGGTCCCTGTTCCATCTGTGATGTTCTCAGATGCGGTTTGGGTCCATGCCTCAGCTACACTCCTCTGGGATGAGCAGAGGCTCAGGAGGTGCAGTGCAAGCCCCAGATTCTCAGAAATAGTTCGGTTTTGTGTAGTAGAGAGAATAGGTGGATGTGTGGGAATTTGTAGCCAGCACTGAATATGGTTTTCCTGTGGAAGCAATGGCTCTCATCCCTCAGAGGGGCAGTTGTCAGCATTGTCCCCTCAGCATGCTGAGGTAATTCTACCATCGAGCCCCCTTAATATTTAAGATTTTTAAGACAAGGCATAGGAAATATCTCTTTAACAAGCTGAAATGAGGCACTTGTGTGCACGCAGTGTTTTGGGATCTGGAAGTGCACCTTTCCTTGCTCCGGGAGCAGGCCAGGATGGGCCCACTGCCAGGAGCTCTTGGCGGGAAGCAGCGCACCGCCACCTCCGGGCACACAGCAGGCTGGCGCTGGCCTGGCAGAACAGCATGCAGTAAAGCGGTCACTTACATAATGGTGCTGACCCTCGGTGAATCATACAGAGCGGTGTGACTTGGCAAGCAGAGAGAAATGGGGACTCCTGAGCCTTCCTGCTGCTGGGGAGCTCTGTTGCAGGCCCCCACTTGAGCACTCACAGGAACACTGATGCTTAAAAAAGAAGCTTGAACAGAATAAGGGCACTGGACTTTGTCCAGATCGGTCTGTGTGCAGTCTGTATTTTTCTGAAGCCATAGAAGAATTTCTTGATGGTGATGTTTGGATAATGTCCCTGATGTGCAGAAATACTGATAAGTCTTAAAAATGTAAAGTAGCTTTTGGGGCCATGATAACAAAGACTAACAGGAAAAGGTCTGCATTTAATTTGTTGAGAAGTATTTTTGAAAAAAGAAGTGGGAGGGGATCTTTGGAACAAAGAACCAGAGTCTGATAGAAATACCATTGTAAGGCAAACAAGGTAGAATATGGTAATAGGCAATGCAGCTGCTTCTAATCACTCTAATGATTAGAATCTAGAGAATAGAGATCAAAATTAGGCTTTATAAGGCTTTGTTCCACTAACTGTGTTTTTCAGATTTGGAGTACGCTTGGCAGGTTGTACATTCAAGCAGATAAGTTGAGACTTCAGGGGGGCAAGGTGCTTTATCCCAAGTGACTTCACTTGCAACTTCAAACACAAGCCTGGCTTCTTCTGATTTTCTAGAATGAACAAACAACTAAGTATCTTAATCATGCAGAGACCCACATGTAAGTAATAAGCGTGAGAATACAATAAATGATAACAAATGGCTGTGCATGGTAGTGCATCCTGAAACATTCAAGATAAGTTTAGATCTTCATATAAAACAAGTGAGCCAGCAGGTAGTAGAGGCTCATTTTACTTTGTAAATATTATCTGGCATATGAGTTACAGCTCATGTGGTGCACAAGTTGCAGTGACCTCCCCAAATCTATCACATACACTGCTATTTGACATTGTTCAGACGATGTGTTTATTTTTTGCTGCAATTAAAGAAACAGGAATCTGAGCAGAGAAAACTTTGTTTTTTGTTGTTGTTTTGTTGTTGTTTTTTGAATGCTTTACTTGCTGCATAGATGGCTTGCTAATATTGGTAGGAATCAGTAGAACTGAATGTTTACTGTGACATGCTGCCCCTGGTGAAACCCATAGGAGTTCTTCCCAAATAATTCAAGTGGGATCAGAGTGTTTATATTTAATAATTCCGCATTGCAAACTCATCAGCATAATGGTTTGGGCATCTTACATCTAGGTCTTTTCACAGAGCGGCACTGAATAATGTACTGTTCTGAGTATCTTGCTGAGCAGACTTTGTAATATCAGGAAAAACTGCAACCCTCCTGTTCCAAGTCTGTCCTACTTAATACATTTTTCATTTAAAAAAAAAATATACTCTTCTCTAAGTTAAAATCTAGGGCTTTTCAGTCTGTACGGCTACTAAGTATTACTTATTACTTCATTACTTAGCATTTCATCAATTGTAAAATTCTTTGAATTCATTCTGATAAAAGAAATGTGGGCAGGCATTATAATATGCTTACTCATCAGACCAGCTTCATATTACCAGGGGAGAAATGGTGAAGTCGATGCATGAGAGATGTATCCCTTCAAACAGTTACCTTGACTAAAACAGTAGGGGCTCAGATGACTGTTTTTTCAGTTATCTTTTTCTGAACACACCAAGCAGAAAATTGGAACCAAACAAGACAAAATGCTATACACGACAAAAAGCTTCCTTACTGTTCTCCTGTCTAAAATTCAACTTTCAATGGCATTCATTGGAGAATAGGAAGAAGTGGCTGTTATATTACGAATGTACCTTTCATATATTAAGAAACTGGCTGAAAGGTGAGTTACTGCTTCTGGAGAAGCTTGATACTAAAACTATTGGAGGAAACCTAAGTTAGCACACAGCAGAAATCAGCCCTATGCCTGTGTGGGCACGGAATTCAGAATGAGTGCAGCAGCTGAGAGCCTTTCTCTACTAGCATTACCATTGGTGGAATGCAGATAATGTGCACTTTGCTTGTGCTTTTTGATTTGGTTTGTCAGTTGTCTTTTTCTTATTCCATAAAATTGGACTTTTGAAACAATAGCTTAAATGATTAACTATTACGGTTCCCTGACCAAAGTGCTTTCTCCTGGAATGATTATCATCCAGTGAGCACAATTCTGTATATCTGTGTAACTGATTCTTCATTTTTCATTCATTTTGTGCTGCCAGATAACTACAAAAACTGGATTTTAAAATGGAAGAACGAGTCCAAGCTGAGAAGTCTCTATGTCCTCTATCTTGCACAACAGCGGTGATTAAGCTGATTGAAATTAGACTACATTGGAAAGCCATTTAATGGGACTCTTCATGCAGAGGTTGTATTTTCTTAGCAGGTGTTTATTTCTGTGATGCATTGGTTGCTGTTAAAGGGCGTTAGCTCTGATATACAATTTCACAGTACTCAAGCACCTTTTAAAATGGTTCTGTTTCTTCAGTACTCTGTATTTAGGATCTGCTAAAAATGAGGTAGTACTCGAATCCCAAAAAGACTTCTCTGGAAAATTGAAAGATACCTTTTGGCTATTCTCTGTGCAATAGACAAAACATTTGCCTTAATTTGTGGAAAAGATTCTTAACTTGCAAAGTTAGCAGATTCCAGGCAGTCATACTACTCTCTTGCAGTGCTGACTGTGTGTATCAAGGTTTGGATGCTTTGAATCAGGCTTACACTGTGGGACGGGGCTGTTTTGCTAGGGGACCTGGCCCAAACCATGAACCTGCATGAGTTAGAGTGACAGGATCAGGCCCACAGTGAAGGTTTTGTGAGCAACACAAATCTGTTCTGGAATTTGCTATGTTTTTCTGCCGTGTGGGGCAGTGTCACATTGAGTCTATGGTTAGATAAATGTGGCTTAACCTGAATACCAGATAAAGTGCCCGTTGGTGCAGCATGCAAGCATTACAGGCTAATTATGGGGGTGAATGGAAAATCTGAGGACTTTTCTCTCTATTAGCTGTGGCTTCCTATTGTACTGGTGTAATGCTGTCACATGGTGGTATGACCCCGGGGCTGTGGTTCCTTGAAAATTCTGTAACTGAGCATAAATGTTGTTTTTGTAGTGAAGGAAGGTTAGGGTGGTTAGGTAAAACTAAGTGCAGGTCTGTTAAATAAGATTTCTGTATTGGTTTCCAGAATAGAGGGAATTTGTGTGGCTGACAAGTGGAGGGGGCAGGGATGTTGGAAGCTAATTGCTCAGCTTTAGGCAGATGCCTGACCAAAAAGGAGCTGTGAGGGTATTTTTCAATAAAATTTGCAGTCTTCTTGCAAATCAGTTTTGAACACAGACCATCAGAAAAGCTTTGCCATTTTGTTATTTGTTTGTTGCATGAATTAGCAGCATCTCTGACAATTCGTGCTTCTCTTTAGCCTGGGGAACATCATAGGTAATGCTATGATAAGTAGCATTTGGTCGACCACCTGCTCTCTCTTATTCTGGAAGTATTACAATTGGCTATGGAACAACTATGAACTGATCACTTGACCGTGGCAAATCAGCTGCCCTCATCAGTGTGTTCTGGTATATATTTAACTTAATAATGTGAGCAGATGGTCATTATATTGATTCATGAAGCAAGGGAGACAGAGTGGCTGTCTTGATAATGTAAGCATCAGAGTGGGGCAATAAACAAGGGAAGGGAAAAGCATAATTTCTTTGCTTTTTTGATGAACACAGGACAACCATGTACAGTAATCAAATAAAGGCAAGGACGTGACTCCTCAAGCCTGTGCATATGATCTCTTATCTGGAGATAGCTGCTGCTAGTGCACAGCAATGCTGCCGCTGGAATTCTTGCATCATTGATGTTGCTTTTAAAAAATTAAATTAGAAGAAAGTGGGGAGGGGCAGCACCTTGTAGAGCTGTTAACCTTCTCACTCTGCCACTGCTAATTGCGATAAGCCTTTTGATGAAATATTGAAGGGAAAATGTCATTTAAGTAGTCGTTGAGTGATTTTTGCAAACAGCTGCTTTGCTTGTCACCCCATTAAATGTGGTATAACTGGATTTAATCAAGAAGCTAATTCTATAAAATATTCAACAGCTTCCCTTGTTAGCTAACCTAGTAAGTTCACAAATTCCCAGCTTGCATCAGCTCAAAGGAATAGCTTCATTTAGTTCTTCATCCTGTAATTTCCACATGAGAAATAGTATACACAGAAGAGCATTCTCTTGAGAGGGAGCTTAATCTCGTATTTTGGTTCCTGTTTCTCCCCGTTGCTGATTAGCTTTGCTGTCTTATCAGTTTATGTCATAGTATGTGACTATAAATTGACTTTGCAGTGAGGAGGGAATTCGCTTCGTCTTCACAGATGCTGCTGTTACCATGGAGATAAAAGGACCAATGGCCTTTTCTTGGTTTGGACTGTACTACAGTGTTCATACAGAGACGGTGAACTCGAAAATGCACCATTTGGTGCTTTCAAATTTCAGCCTGAATATCAAATGAGGAAGCA
Organism: Pavo muticus; assembly: GCA_016647715.1. Taxonomy (NCBI): domain Eukaryota; kingdom Metazoa; phylum Chordata; class Aves; order Galliformes; family Phasianidae; genus Pavo; species Pavo muticus. The sequence continues at coordinate 2,078,175 of JACDJE010000071.1, forward strand.
TATTGCTTTTTCTTGGTGATGAAGTTAAATAATAAATACAGATTTGGGACTTTTTTGGGAAGCAGAAAGCAAGCCTATCAGGAATGTGAAAACAGTGTGGCTGGTTTGTGCTTGCTGAACCTCCTCTCTGGGAAAAACCTTTTGGCTTTGCAAAATATAACCCTGTAGAGCCTTTGGGTTTATCTGATGCGGTGTTTGGGGCTGGTTACATCACCAGCTTACTTATCTGTGATGTTCCACCATGGCTGATCGTGAATGAGCGTGCAAAACTGTGAATGTAATTTTTTTTTTTCCTTAAGAAAGCTTTTCTACCTCAGATTGCGTGAAAGAAAATATAAATACCAAATCCACAGCACATTCAAGGATGGCTTGCAGAAGGTGTTATTTGTGAGTACCTTTTCCTTCTTCATCTGTCATCAAGTCTCTGATATCTGTGTTGAGGATTCCAGAAGTGGGAGTAGTGATCAGTTTATTGTTTGGTAGGTTTCTTTCCATGAACCATTTTTAGGGTGTTACCTTTTTTAGCAGATGAATGATCTGTATTTTAGAAATGCACAGGTTGTGTTTATGTATATAAATATCTAGAAATTTAACCTAATGAAAGTGAATAAGCCAATATTTAGCAGTGGGAAAAGCAAAGATGAAAAGGAAGAAAACAATACTTTGCATAACAATGTAGGATGCTAGGATGAGTCAAGAATCTCTTCCATTTTGCTTTAATGATTTGTCATATAAAACGTAATCTGTCTTTTAAATATATAAATAGTAATGAAAAGGAATGTACTACACTCTTGAGCAATATCTTATCAATAAAGCAACAAACTGGTGTGGTTTTGTTGCTGTGCGTGTTTGCTTATGTCCTAAAGGTGCATTGTGTGCTTATGATTTACTTGAACAGTTTCACGAGCAGGAGTTTCACGTTTTGCTCATCTAATGCAGTGCAGCAACCCCTCACATGAGCTGCCACGTTTGGCAGAATGGCTCAGTGCTTCTCCACCTGTGGGCAGAGGAACGGCGGTGCTGAAGTTCCCATCGTGTTGGTGGTGTCAGCGTCAGGCTACATACAGAAATCACAAGGGGTAGTTTTGCTTGGCTGAATTCTGGCGGCTCCACATGGCTCTCACTCCGGGCTCTCAAAGCGTGCTGCAGTGTTGTCCTGCTTCAGATTAAAATCGTGGAAGTGTGCAGTTAAGTTGTTCTTTACCACCCACCCTCACTACTATAGGTGCTTCACTATTAATCCACTGTTTTGAAATGGCTGTACGTGTTATTTGCGTTTCTGAGCTCTGGCTGAAGATCCTCTGTGTAGAGGGTTACATGCAGTGTTGCCCAGGGATCGTGCACAAAGCAGATGCAGCTGTCATCTGTAGCTGCTGTCTGCTTTTGGGTAGCGGCTGAGGGTCCTCACTGGGTAAATCTATTTCATGCTCAGTAGCCCTGTCCACGTGCAGACACAGAAAATTCACCCATTCGAGAGTAAACTGTTTGAAACAAGTATTGAAAGAGTATTGAAATCTGTTCTTACAATTTCTTTAGCCTGTTGTTTTACAGAGATGGCATGAATGGTTGAGCTGAAATGCTTGAAAATGAGAGTAAGCTTGGAGCAGTACATTGGAAATCCAAACAAGAAAAGTGAGCTTGGAAAACAGGTTGTAGTCCTCAAGATGTATACAGATCAGCTTTGAAAATAACGCCACATGTTTATACAAGGGAGAAGTTATTTGTATTACGCTCCATTGTTCTTTGGGTTCTGGTATTTGGGGGCTCTGTAACTCCCAGTCAGTGTTTATCATGTGATGTTAAAGGATATTTCATCTCTGTAGGTTACTTTCTTTAACAGTGACTTTCCAGTTGTTTGTGGAACCACTTTGTGCTGTAGTTCCTCTATTACTGTTTACGTTTGCTATCTTTTACTTGCCTCAGCACTTGTTGCAGAAAACAAGATGTGAATTGCGTTATATTATTCTGTATCACAACTCCTCCATTAGAAAGTAAATGCTGACAACTGAAAAGACTTTTAAATCTGTCATGGAACCAACTCTATAGAACGTGTCGGTGTATAAATTCTTCATGTTCTTTAAAGCTGATCAGTTCCAAGCTGAAATGAAATATGTAGAGAAGTTGGTTTCACCAGCTCTGTAATGTGTGGGTTAGTTTTGAGATGAAACCTTAGGTAAGATAAATCTGTTGAGATACTAATAATATACACCAAGGGCTTTTGCATTTTCAAATATAAGATGCATCTTTTTCTGCTTCAGATATAAAATACAGGAAAAAACATCTAGATTGCTGTTTGGCTTTTTTTAGACCAGCAGTAATGTCAAACTACTAGGATTAGCAAAAGCATTGCTTTTCAGATGCTCAGCTGAGTAGAACGTGTCCTTGTGCCATTGGTACAAGTAATAGGATTTGATTTGCCGTCAATCCCTTACGCTGTATCTGTTCCATTTCATTCTTTGCACATTGGATTTCCCCTTTTTTGTGAGTATCAGGTTCATCGTTCGTAGATGTGGCTTTATGTTTGGTTCTACTGTGATTAACACTGAAGTTATAGATGGGGCTCTGTTTTGTAATGTGGGTTGCAGTTTTGTCAAAAATCTTGAACCTTTTTACTTAAATGAAGTAAAAAACGTAGAAAAGATGCAGTTTTCTGATTTCATTTAGAATATTTTCATCTTTCCATCATATGCAGCTTCATGTATCTTTGTTCTGTTTCATTTCATGTTTTGGATTGTATGCTTTTTCTACAACTTTTAAATATGACCAGTAAGCAAAACTCGTACAGGTGCGTTTTATTTGTAATGTAAATGTCTGTATATCACTGCTCAGAATGCATTTCTTGCTTTAAGAGTTGGTCAGAAGGAAAATAAATGGTCTTAATTGTATTTGTCTGTAGATTAACAGTCTTAATTTAGGTTCACCCTAGATACAGCTAGCCTACTACTGGAGACTGCCTATCCACTGTGTATTGGCCAGGATGTAAAAGAGTCACCTAACGCCTGTTCATTGGGTTCTGTAGGCTAATACTTCATTTTCATGAAGCCAAAAATGAATTCTAATTATTGTTTATACGATAATTATCTGTAATGTTAATAAGCATAAGGATGGGGTAGAAATGAGACATTTCTTGGTTAGTGTGTTGTCACGGTACTGGTCTTGTTCTCTGAAGAGATGATTATTTTAAGGCCCTTTTGATGGATGAGAGGTCAGTGAAAGCATACTTAATTTTGTTCTACGTTTTAAATCCAGCTGTGGACACAAGTTGGAAATACATAAGGAGTGACATTGCTCCAAACAAGAACCTCTCTGTTTATATTGTAACTTGTAGCAATGCTGATAATCCATCATTTTGATGACAACTGACTTTCTGTATTGTTATGCAAAATCCAGCGCTTTGTGCTCTAACCTACATGTGCTAAACTCTTAGAGCTGCCCATTTCTGTGAACGTGATTGATGCCTGGTAAAACTACCTCTGCTTTTTATTAACAAAAATCCTATCCTGTATTGCTTGCAATTAGTTTACATGACAACTGCACGGTGAGCAGGGAGGGAAGGAGGGAGATGCCAACAGTGCAGATCTAGAGCATATGGCTGTGCTATTACATTGGCGTCTGTTGGGCATGGACCTTGTTCCCTTCCGGTGAGAGATGCATGGAGGTGCATCTTAGCGGACATGTCTGCAGACGGCTGTGATCTAACTCAGACTACGGAGTTGGTATGAGTTGCTGTGTAAAACTATCTGCTGTCTTCTCTGCACAATGAACTTCTGAAAAAAAGTTATCATGTGGGAGCCATCAGCACACTGACAGCATTTCCAGCGTGATTAACCAAACGTTAATTAACAGAAACTTAGGTACAGTTGATACGAGCCCTTGTTACTGTGCCTTTGATTTTTGACCATCCTTTTGGAAGTCAGTTACTATATTTAAAGTCTTATTTTTTGCTACAGAAATTATGAGGTTTGTTATAGAGGAACAGGACAGACTTTACTCTCTTTTAAACATGACCTTTTCTAATCTCAGCTGTAACCATAACTCTGGATTGAAGTGGAAAAGAAAACTACCAACTTGTAAAGGAAAGTTATTCTTCATCAGGTTAAAATGGAATTAAAATGAAAGCATTCCTTTTATTAACTTGTAGGCATGAATCCAATCAAATAAATCATTGTATCGTGAGCTGCCTCGGATGTCAGTGGAGAAAATGGCCCTATACAGCAGATCTGTCTGCAAGCTAATTTAAAAATGGATCTGTGTTACCTAGCACCAGGTACACAGATTGCATTAGGCAGCACCAGAGGCTGTTCTGGTGTAAATTTTAGGTGGTACTTGTACATAGCCATTAAAATGCAGTACTTGATGTAAAGATATACCAGAAGAAAGGAAAGAATATTGGCAGATGGAGGTGACAGATTCTTGTTTCATACAAAGAAGAGGAATAGCATGTGAAGTAATAGGGCTACAGAAAATAGCAGTAGTTAAGATGACCAAACGTACCTGCTGGTGCTGTGCCAAATTGTCAACTTAACATAGGACTGTATTAGGAAGAAATGTTTTTATTAATACAGCTTTTCTAATTCTTGATGACACACTGTATTCTAATGTCTATGTACGAGTACCACCTAAAATCATCTGCAAGAAAGCTGACAATACTGTTAGGAAGAAGTTCTATGACAGTAACAGTGTAATAATTCTATCAAATTTTTCAGACGTTATATGCAGTTAGACTAAAACAGCAGTAAAACAGAGGGTAGGATATCCTATCCTGCAGTAAGTGCCACATGCCTGTGAGAGTCAGGAGGAGGAGCCTTCTGTGGGATCCTGGTGTTTCACTGGGTCGATGCAGTGGCATGCAGCACTGTTATTGTCCTGCGAAGAGCTCCCTTGGAAAAGAGAGAATGGATTGTTAAAGCAGAAGGAATTCCAAGTTCATAGCTGGGTATTCTGTTTTCCCAGGTTGTTTTAAAACCAATCCTGAGCAATATGTCTGCTGTGTTGAGGAGGGTCATTGGTGACAGTAGCAGAAAATAAAATAAGTTGCCCTGTAGTTGTAGCTTTACTAGGTCATTTTAATGTGTGTGTCTAAACAAGACTGCCACAAGAGTGCCAAAAGAACAGCAAGGGATGTTTTTGTTCAGCTGATGAATACAAAAGTGGTGTTAAAATGAGTGGCTTCTAATGGCAAATACAGGAATTTATATAGGAGATAAAGGAACGGGTGAACCTCCTTTGGGTCTGCATGCTAACGTTGTAGTTGGACTTGTGTAATGTTGGAATCTTGAAGGAAATCTGATTTCAGGATTTTATCATGCAGTATGGAAGTTATTTTGGAATTAGTTCTGTTTATGCTGTGTCAGTAGTATGCTCTCAAAAGAGCTAATAAATAAACTCCTAAGATGGCAAGTGGTTACCTGTCCATGGGAATGTGGGGAGAGCTGGAGGAAACTGCCTGCAGGTGGGAAATGGCAAATCTTCCATGGGATGTTGCAGTGATGTTTTAGAAACTGAAATGACCAGAAACAGCATTCATCAATTTAGTCATTTGTCTTGTGTCGGTTCTGAAGCATCCCTCCTCTATTTCTGATTGTAAATCACATTTTGAAGATGCAAAAGCAAGCATCTCTGATACTGCCAGCAGTGATGTGATGAAGGTGATCACTTCTTCAAACTATTTACATTGATTTCTTACGATATCTTCAGGTGTTATGACTTAAATCAATTCTATTTTGGGTGCAACCTTGTGTTGAAGGCTGATTGAAACATCTGTCTTTTATAAGGTTTTAGTGGTTCTCTTTCTTACAAAAGATAAGTTGAAACTGAACTGATACAATCCAGAGGAGAAAACAGATGTGGTACAAAATGCCACATGCACGTATTCCCATGTGCCAGCAGAAGGTGGATTTGCTTTGGGTAAAATTGGTATGCTGACAGAGGCTGTAAGCCTGAGCCTTATCTGTTATCAAACTGACTGGGCATCAGTCAGTACGACCTAGAGGAACCAAAATGCTGGGTCATGACAGCTCCCGAATTTACAGCTTGGAGCACAGTCCAAACCTCATGTCTGCTTCTGTAACTGGTTGGATAAGAGTCTGTCTCTGAGCACCCTGAGAAATGGCTGAAATCTGACTTCACATACTGAACATATGTCTTTAACATCTGGGATATTCTTGTTGGAAGAAAGCAGTATGTGGTAACTTAATTACAAGTCTGCAGTTGAATGTTTTGTCATCTGTTTTGTCTGTTCTATACCTTCATCTGTAAGGCAGTGGAGTGCCAGTGTAGTTACTATGTGATAAACCTATAGCACTTCTCATTTGCTGTCAAGGTGACTGGACTTTTGCATTTCCACTGCACCTTCGAAAAGAAACTCAGAGCAGTTGAGCTCCTAAGCAGTCTTGTGCATTGGGTGAGTATTAACCTTAACTGCAAATGAGGAAGCTCAGATTCCAGAGAGAACTTCTTTTTTGTTGTTTTGATATTTTTGAACCTAGGAAGTCAGAGTAGGACACCCTTCTGGACAGAATCTTGCTGGGATAGCCAAGAGTGAGCTCTGTTCAAATATTTCACTGCACAGAGCTAAATACAGACAGATTCATTCATCTCTTTACTAGTTTGTTCTCTGGAGAAGGAGATACTACTGATGGGAACGGAAAGATTGGTCTAGGGATAAAAAAAAGAAGAGAGGGGGGAGGGAAGAGAGGTCTGGGGCATCTTCATGCTAATCTCCTCATTTTGCTTCTACCAAAAACCTTAGGTATTCCCAAACAGGGAGCAGTGATTTCGTCAGTGCCATCAGTTTCCCTACCCAGCGTGAGACTTTACCATACGAGGCGCAGTGATAATGTACTAGCCTGGTTCTGTGACTTGTGTGGAGCAGCTTGTGTGAATATCATGTTTTTCTTGTCAGAAAGCATTACTCTTCCATGTTTGAACTGCTTTTGTCATGGTCCATCAGTGTTTTTGACAACATTGTCCATCTTCTTTTAGAACTGTTAAGGCCTTCTTTCCAAGTGGCATGATGAAGGTGCCACCATTGCACTTGCGAGGTGTTAGCAGGGTATGTCCCATGATGGCAGTCTGCCTAGTGGCTGAATTCGGTTGCCTCTTTGTTTCCAAAAGCTCAGATACTTTATAGGAGTTACCATCAGTTGCCATCTTTAAACAGAAAATCCAGCTCATCTGGGCCTTGCGATTGCTGACACAACATTGGCAATAGAATCAGAACAGTTTGACCTTGTGGGGTTTCTTTTTTTATAGAAGGATTAGTAAGTAATGCCTTTCTCAAAAGGGCTAACTACTTCTGCATAACTGTGCTGCTTCATCTTCTAAGAGAGTGATCTCACAGGACTTTGCTCTAAGCCTCAGGGATCCAGAACAATCAAAATCAATCTTCTGAAACATTTGTCAAGATGCCAGGCAAAAGAGAAGGCAGGATGGAAATGTATGTGCCATGCACACATTCTCTATTAAATAGTCAGTTTGGATTCTTTTGACTCTAAATGAGGATTTTCAGTTTAAAGCCTATTTTGTCCACGTGTCCATGCTGCAGGAGTTAAGAAATAATGATCTAAATTGTATGGTTTCATAGAAGAATGCTGTGTCTTAAGAAATTTGATTGGGTGCTTTTATCATGGATGACTTACTGTGCTAAACCTTGTTTGATGCTTCTGAGCAAAAACACTGACAGTGCTAAGTGTGCTGTGTGCTGCTTAAAGATTGTCTAAGCCTCACTTCAGATGCAACACCTCAAATCGTTTTGCAACTCTGCATTAATTGGAAACATGCAAATTATCTATGATGTAGGATATCTTTGTGTTGTAAAGCTTTTTCTCTTGTTTTGACATGACATGACATCACTTAAATTTGTATTGTGCCTTTCTGAATATTGCTTAAAACTTGGGTGAAGCTTCGATTCTTTCAGATTTGTGACGTATTGCAGTGTGTGTATAACTGCTGGGCCTGAAGAAAGCTTATCTCCTTATTCATCTCATTGTACCTCCTCATGCTTAAGCACTGTGTTTGAAATGCCATTAACAAAGAAACAGCTTGACTGGTGCAGAGTAACATGCAAGTCTGAAGTTCCATTTCCATTCGAATTTTAACCCTCAGTGTTTATCTTTTGCCTCTGTTCCATACAGCAAGGCAAAAATTAAGTCTTAAATTGGCAATTTATTTTTGTGTTGGGACAAAACTTTGATTCTTCATTGCAACAGTTCATCCCTATCATTCTCGATGTCTGTATTTAAACTAGGGAAATAGTCCCTCTTCATTTCCTGGGATTCAAAATTGACAGCTGTATTTCAAATTTCATTCAAACTTCATGGGATTTTCAATTATACTTATTAGCACCTGCTTTTCCCCAAGAAGCCCCTTTCTAAACACTTGGTGTTTTGACTTTGTGTTTTTCCTTGTGTCGTAGGTCTTTAAATACTCTGCACCAGTTTTGCTGTCCAGCTCCATTGTACCATACCCAGCTAGCAGTCCCTGCCACACACTCAGAGTACAGGTAAGAGTAGATACGATCCACCCACTTGCTTCTTTGGAAGAGAGATCTGATGTTACAATCTGACAAAAGGAGAGGAACGGCAGTTTAAGTTTTAAAGCATGAAATGAATAAATTAAATATTGAGTACTAAGAAAATATCTCAAACAAATTTTTACCCTCTCAAGGGATAGGGCTATTTGCTTATTTTAGGCACTATTTAATTAGATAGTGAAATGGGTTTCATGCGCTTTAAGAGGCACGTCTCCCTGGACTCTTTGAAAGATACAGACTTTTTGAAAGATAGGAAGAAGTTAATTATAGGTTCAGTTCTCACAAAACTAACATCTCAAGGCATTGAAATTTTCACATGGTTTGTGTAGGCTGTTTTCCAAGCAAAACCTTTTTTTAAAGCCCCTGAGTATTTCACGACAGTATGATAGGTAAGTAATGGCAATATGCATGGACCTGCAGGAGGCTCAGTGCTGCCTTTTGATTTGAGTGGAAGGGTTTTTTATGCAGGCCTACCCTATATCTGTCAAAAATACATGATTTCCAGCTGGTAATTTAACATGTCTATTTTCATATCTTCGATTAAATGGGAACAGCTGTAATCATACATCTTAATACAAGTAATTATCAGGGCCAGAGAGTTTAGCAGCCAGCTTACAGAAACATCAAAGTACGGGTACCCTAAGTTACCAGAAATGTGAAAACTGCTACGAAACTGTGCACGCATGTCATGAAGAAACTCGTCTTTAACTGTAAGCGATTAACTTAGTCATGATTGCCAGCTCATGAATAATATTAATATCAAAATATTGGAAATCTGGCTGCTGACAAATCAGCTTGCTTTGCACTAGTAATGAGGAAAGACAAAAACAATGAATCCTAAATCTGTGAATGCCTAAATACTTCTGATTCTAATCTTTCATGTCTTAGTTATGCATGTTTGGATCCATCCTGTTGTTTTACGTTGCAATGTCACTTTGTCTGCTTTTTTCCTCTCATTAAAGCTCTTAGTTTTATTTGGTGGTAGCGAATCTGCAGCCCAATTGTGAAACAATTTAGTATTTCTTCAGTGAGGAGTGCGACTTCAGAGCAATTGGATTCCCCACTTGCTTTTTAATGAGGATTTTATTTTTCCTTTGTTCTTAGTTTATAATGCTTTGTTTTAGGGTTCTTTTAGAGATTTTCCCATGGAGATGCTGCACCATGGAAGCTATTTGTATCTGTAATATATCTTTTGGAAAGAAAACTTTTAGCAGCATAACTTTGTCCTTGGAAAAAAAATGCCATCCATCTCTGGCTTACTTCTGTGTTTCTTTGTGCAGTAAAGTAATAAATGCCATAAGCGTGGCTGGATCTGCAAAGCACGTACAACTTTGTTATGGAGAATGTTAATGTGCAAAAATGCACAACATAACAGTTTTTATAGTGCCCAAACTTGCTGTAAGTCTGCAAGCTTTTGTTTAAGAATTGGGGTATGTGAAGGAACTCATCACTGACCTTACGGACTGTCAGGGAAATTTAGTTCTCAAACTTTGCAACTATGTGTGTTTGTGTAACGAGAACTCAGCTAGAATCTGAGGTATGAGAGCTCCCAGCGATTGACAATGTAACTGTAGCAGTACTGCCTGTGTTCATACAGTGGTAATGGAGCAAACAATAGGTCAGTCACTGGCTGCTAGGAAAGTTAACATGCTTTGCTCCGCCCTCCCTCCCTCACCGTTTCCTGCCTATATCTATCGGCAGCAGATGACCTGTGCTAACCCTCCATTGTGTTATGAATTACTGAAGAAGAGCTGTCAGGAGTTAGATATGGCCTTGTTCTTCTCTTACGTCTTTTCCCCAGCACGCGAGTTGCCTGGGTGATGGCTTTTGCAGAGGGTGATACTGAGTCAGCAGCATATGACAAAAGCAACCAACTGCACTCAGGGCTGCGTTAGCAAGAGTGTGAGCAGCAGGCAGAGAGGCCTCTCTCCCCTTCTGTCAGTACACATCCTGGGGGTTTGTCTGGCTTTTCAAAAGGCATCGGGATACTGGAGCGTGTCTGGCAAAGGGCCTCCTAGGTGGCTAGGGGCCAGAGTGTGTGACAGGTGAGGAGCAGCTGGGAGAATGGGGCTGCTCGGTGTGAAGAAGAGAAGCATCAGGGCTCTTGCTGTCTTCAGCTCCTCAGTGGGAGCATATGCAGAAGGTGCAGCAAGCCTCATCTAGAAGATGCACGATGATGGCCCAAGTGGCAACAGACAGATTGCAGTGAGACAAATTCCAGTTAGATACAAAGGAAGGTGAGGAGTGAATTTCAGTGTGAGGGTAGTCAAACACTGGATCAGAGGCCAGATAAGGAGATGGTAGCTCTGTCTTCAACAGTTCTTGGTTCAGGTGGGCACAGCCCTGATCAGCCTTATGTAGCTGGCCCTGCTTTGAGCAGTAGACCAGACACTTGGAGAAGTCTCTTCTAGCATAAAGCATACTGTGATCCTGAAGGGCTCCTCCTTGGAGACGAAAAACAAGTTGCAAGTTTGTTCCTCACTGGACTGAAGAACTTTGGTTTCATGTCATTCAGGGATGTTAATACTGTCTGTCCCACACGCTACCCCACACATGACCGTGGTGGTGCACTGGTCACCCTTGTAGTCTTGCCTCCTTTCAACAGCTGGCCCGTGAGTTAGGTTCTAGAAGCTGTTGTGTCTAAAGTGATTGTTACAGCTTGACATCCCTGCATCCGTAATCTCTGTCAAGTACTAACTCTGCATGTTTTCATAAATGATCTGTAAGCAGGAATCCTATTGTTCTGAATGAAAATCAGCTACTAGAATACTAGCACAATTAGGCCTTTAATTTGCACATACATTTAATAGTATTAAAATTAGCTCTTAGTCTTCCCATTTATCAACTTATAAATAGAAATTGGTGGAAACACTGCAAGCAAGAATGGATGCTTCATTCTAACTTCAGATTTGAGGCTTTATTTAGAAAATACACAGAGGGATTAATTTTCTAGCCCAGAATTAAAAATTAAATTTGCTCTGAAAGAAGCAATTAATGAATGCACTACAGTGAAATCTGGAGCATCTCTGATTTGCTGGTAGCTAATTGCTGGATGTTTTATTCACTCCAGCAGTTTTATTTCTAGTCAAGATGATCTTTGGCATCTGTTTTGAATTGTTAATAGAGAAATAATGCATTTTTAATAACTGCAGCTCTTGCAGTAATCCCTTGCATGCTCATTTTACAATGTTCAAAATAGAAATAAAATGAGTTATCTTGCCTTTTTCCTATTCTAAGTCATAGGAAGCCTAAGCGTATAACGTGCTTCCAGCTAGTTATTTATCTGTCTGTGTTCCAGTTTGCCCATATGCCTCCTGTGTCTGCTCTTTTTTATTTATTCTTGTTTGGAAGTTGAGAAAACAAAGCAAAAAAAGAATGTCTGTAGCTTGGCTTTTTTGAATCCCTTTCTCTTCCTGCTTTGCAGTGTAGAGGCTCTGAAGTAACACAGTCTAGTTCAGAGCTGCAGACTCCATGAGGTGCTCTATCTTTGTCAGTGACCACCTGAATACAGATTTTATGTCTGGTGTGAGGGCAAAGTAAAGGAGATGATGACTGGAACCAGAGGCTTCAAAACAAACCACCCTGGATCTGTGTAATATTTTTTGTACATCTGTTGCTGAGCCTTTTGCTTGATATGGCCCAGCTAATTCAGTGGCCTTGCAGCTAGGACATGTGAAAACAAAGCCCAGAGATATAATGGTATATAATGGCAAAGATATAATTTAATCATATCTGTTTCTTGTTGAAGAAGAATCTTTTGCCAGCATTTTCCAAACGCGTTTTTCTGTGTCAACAAGGTTCAGTTGGTACTTCAGTCTATCCGTGCAGGTGCTAGCTGTCTTACACTGACAGAATGCACTCGCTGTGCACCACTTTCACATGGACTTCCCAGTGTCTTGTCTATTGACACCTTAACGTTGTAGGTTGAGGGTAGCTTGCCAGCCAGCCCTTCTTTAGAAGGCTTCCTAATCTGCCGAAATTGGAGGTGGGGGGAGGGGGCTGTTTTTTTTTTTTAGTGCCCTGCAGCCCTAATACTACCATAGCTGTCATCTCTTCAGCCTTTTGTGGGACAAGTCGCTGTAGGAATAGCTCCAGACAAGAAGTTATAATGAAGAGTGCTTGTGCTTGAGAATACTCATAATTGTGTGAATATTGATGTATTACAGGCAGCTACAACTGCAAGCAGATTGGCTTACCACTAATACCTAAGAATGTTTTGATGTGATGTGCTTGTCATGATTCTGTGATTTCCTTGTTTTGTTTTGCATGCAGTTTTGACTGTCACTCATTGCTTTCCCCATCTGCTTCACCTTCCATGCTTCTAACAGTTAATTAGATGCCCTTATCATGTCCAAAGGCATCTTGAAACTAGAGATTTTTCTTTTTTTTTTTTCCCCAGTGGTACCTGTGAAAACAAACAGATAATGCAAAGGATGTTATAGTACCAAAGAAATCACATCATTCTCTTGCAGTGTCTACCTGCTTAATGTTTAATCAGCACCTCTGGGAGGTAAAAATATTGTTCTGAAAATACTTCACTTCTGTAAAATTTTAATGTGGGAGCTTTGTTTTACCAGTTAATGTTGGCTTATGTGTGACAAGCCATTGTATAGAAGATGATATAAGGGTTAATGGTGCTATTTCTTTTCCCTGGACCAGTGGTAGGCACTGTACCTATTTTCTTACCCTAACTGGCTAATACAGAAGCTTAACCTGCAACGATGCCTGGCTGGCAGATGCTTTTCTATCAGTGTGCTTTGATTTTTATCTTCTTTTCAGGAGCACTGGGGGAACTCTTGCACACTAGGCAGGGTAAATTGGGAACTTCTTGCTCCAATTCTTGACGTAGGAAAATATCTGTTTTTTGGATAAATTTGGTTCTTCACAGCTGTTAACTTTTTCTGCTGATAAGCTCAACGCTGTTTGCCAGGCTTAGACAAGTCGTAAATATTTCTCATGTCCTTCATATGAGCATTTATAAAGGCATCCCACGCTACCGAGCAGATGCCTCAGTCATGTGGTACCTTCCCAGTTAAGGATTAGTCACAGACAAAACTAGCAGCAGGAGCTCTGCTTCAGAGTCCTTTCTACTGTTTGTTTGGCTGTTTATTGAAGATTTCTACCAAAAACAGCTGAATAGAAATTTTATTTCTAACTGAGTAGCAGTTGCCGAGCTGTATTACCCAGTATACACAAGCACTCTCTTCTTTGCAATATGCAGGGTTTTAAAAGCTTGACAGTGTTTTTTCACGTTAAGCAAAGGAGTGAAAGCTATGTTGCTCAGCCCAGCCAGCACGTCTTGCTTCCAGTTATCCAGATTTTCAAGACGAACAGAGCAAAACAAATCCAAACACACAGTCTGTGTGAAGTCAGTATGAGGTTCAGATGATTACATAAGCCATCCGTGTTCATACCCTATGGTGCAGGGAAGCTGGAATAATTATAGTAATACTTGTAATTTTCCACTTGATTCCCACATGATCTAGTGATGCAAAATGGTGAATTGTGTTCATACACAGCAAGTTAATTGAAAACAATCAGAAGGTGGCAGAATTTGTGAGATTTATGATTTGGCTTTGGATTTTCATGTTGGTTTTTTTCTTCCTTGTGTTCCTTTCCACCCTTCTTCTTTAGCTTGTTATTTTGTTTAAAGGAAACAATCACCCATGGTTGTGTTACTGGTAAGGAAGTGACCTCATCCAAGCTTCCTGCTCTGCCTGCATCCCCTCCTCCACCTGCCATAAAGCACGTTGTAGCATTACAGATGTAGGTATTCCAAACTGCTTCTTCAACAGCCTTTGTGCCTTCTGGTTAGTAGCACCATTCATGATGCTGGCAACGCTGCATGGAAACAGTTCTCTCTAATTTAAAAGGGGGGCAAGGGGGAAAGGGTGTGGAGGGTCAAGTAGAGCTCTATCAATCATCAATACTTCTGTGTGTAAGTCAACAGCAGAAGGGGAATGCATCTGTTCTGCATTTGCAGTGAAAAGAAGTGAAAATTACCATGAAATGTTTCTCTTTAACATTTTAAAATAAAAACTCTGTGGCCATAGTAGACAGAGTTTGGTATATAACTACTTAATGTATTTTTTTGTATGGGAAAAATAGAAATTGCCCTGTTTTAAAACAGTCCTGGGATCAGAATTTAACTGTTAAGCGTTGGCCTACGCTCCTTTAGCATTGTTATTCATTGCGCTTCAAGTCCAGTTGCTGACGTGAAATGGGCTGCCAGCTGGTGTTTACCAGCAAATTGCACTATTTGTGGATTTAAAAGCAAACAAAAAGAACAATTCAAGCTTAATTTTCCTAATGCTGTTCCCTATGATTCTGTTCCTCTGTCTCTTTTCTTTCTTGCCCTCCTCTTCCTTGGCAGGGAAGATAATGTTCTGCACCAGTTCTGCTGTCCGCCTTCGGGGTCTAGTAGTCCATCTTCAAGATAACAGAGAAGCTCGGGGTCGCTAAGTGTGCAGTCAGTGCTACATCTGTGTAGTCCATCTCTCCTCTTCTCTCTTACTGGTGTGTATGGGACTGAAACTTGCATGGATGCCATAGGATTCTTGTTCATATCAAGTTTGAGTTATTCAGAATGTCACAGCCATAAATTTTTGCTATCGATACTTGGTAATCCCTTCTCCATGCTCTTCTACAGCTCTCCTCCATGTGTCCAGTATTTAAAACAATTGCAAACTGTAAACAAACACATCAAATGCACAATTTATTTTGAAGTAAAATAAACAGTATCGTAAGTCTTTAAGTGTACTGTGCGTTTTGTTGTTGTATGTGGTCATGTGGTATGAAGGGTACAAACTAATGTGATTTCTTCTCCCCTAGTAGGACAGGAAGAGGGGCAGGCTGTTTATTCAATCCTCATTAGGCCAAGATTTTTCTGCTGTTGATCCTAGAAGTTTGCTTCAAGGCTGGGAAACCACCAATATGACATTTTATGCATGCTACTCTATAGAGATTACGTGTAACCATTGTTTCTTTGCTTTTTGATTGTTATGAATAACCAAACATCTATGTTATTACACAGATAAATAGTCTATGAAGATTACGTTTCTTAGCTTCTTTGCAGTCTGTTTGCTAAGTTTGCTGGCCTGTGTTTGTCAAAGTCCCATATGAAGCATTAGCAGAAGTACAAGATCATTTCTTACATGCTTCAGGTACTTAATTGATGAAAATATCTTTCTCTAAGCTGTGCACAAAGTGAACTAATTGCATGGCCCTGTAAGTCCAGGTAGATAAATGTGAACATGTCCATGTGTGTCTAAGAACAGAGACCAAGTTACCATTACTAAAAAGGCACTTCGCTAATTACACCTTTCCAGGCTCATCTTGTGGATCTAGAATAACTGAAGAATTTCCACTGCTTGGATCTTCCAAAATTAAACAGCCTGAGCAGGTATAATGGGAAACAGATCTTCTATGCAGTGGCATTTACTAGCTAGCAGGGAAGAAAAATTGGAGGGGTGGAGGGGCTGTTTAAAATATTACTTCTAGCTCTGGAGCAGAGAGCTGAGAGCTGGTTGAGTGTAGCATGAACAGCTGTGGTTTTTTGTTTTGTCTTTGCTTTTTTTGTAGTTACATGTAGTTTTGAGGAAAGAATAAAAGGAGAATCAGAATCAAGGGGTGAAACTGCAAAGGTAGCTTAAGGTTCAGTCTCATCCTGCAGGATGTTCTTTGCTTATGACTCTGAACGGCTAGGGTTGATCCACTGCTTCTTAACACAGTACCAATTTATGCTTCCTAATAAATGTTTTCTTGTGCCTGCTTAGGCATGATCATGAAGTGTCTGAAGGTTAGGGAAGAACTTGCTTGCAGAAAGCTAATCTGCATTCATGATTTTATGACAGTTTGCCCATGTCTCTTATTCTGACTGTGCTGACTAAAGCAGATATGGCTTTTCCCATTATTTGGTGTTGAATGCACTGTAGCTTCATGTTTTCCTATCTCTTGGTATTGGATAAGCATGAATATCTTTCATTCCCATTGTAAAATGTGTGAATTACAGAATGCAGAAGTTATGTAGTAGATCACTGCAGTTTAATAAGTAGTTGGAAGTGTTCTAGTGTTTCATGGGAAGGGTACATCACGTCTAAGTGTTGCTGACCATTTTGGCCTTTAACTGCTATGATGAGGAGTTTCTCAGAGTTCCTACCCAGAGACAGCAACAGTAGGAATTTCTGATATTCTGATTTGCTTATCTCCCTCTCAGATGTAAACAGTAATTAACTCTCTCTCCTTGGTGCACTGAACTGGAGCACTGTAATTATTCTCTTCCATAGGGTAGGATTTGTCCAATCTTTTAATAAGTATCTTTTGTATATTTGTATACAGGAAAAGAAAGAAGAAAGACTACTGTTTAAGTACGAAAATTAAAGCCACCAGCTGTAGGTGGTGCCAGCCCTTTTGCCTTGGACGTGGTTGTGGTTAATGATGGGTCTCAGGAGAATTGAGGTAGAGAAGTGATCAGTGTTATTAGCTGTAGCAGGATGTTATCATTGGTTGTTTTCTATCTGGTAGTTTTCCAGTTAAGAGAAGATAGTAGCATTGTAATTTGCTGGCATTTGAAGCAATTTAAGTTGGTATCCACAGTATTATCAAAGCCTGGCATTTGCTCTGCATGGAGCAGATAGAGAAGTGACCTTCTCTCATGCTGTGAAGTCAGAAATGCGCAAGTAAACACTTTCCTATTTAAATAAGTCATGGCTGGCTTAATCAAACATGCAGTGAATGTCAGGATTTAGTACTGGAAGCTAAGAGGGATTCCTTTTTAGCTAGGCTGAGTTGAACCTAAATGCTGCATGACATTACGAAACATAGGCTGCAGTGGAAAAACTCCCTTTTCCTCCTGATTCCTTGATGATTTTTCAGCTGTTTTTGTGAATAGTGAACACTGTCTTATTGTGCATTCTAGTATGGAGGGTGGAGAAAAATCACATTTTTCTCATCTTCATGCACCAAATCTTTTCAGTAATGACCTTGAAGGGTTGCACTAAAGCTGCTCTTTGTGGAAATTCTGTTCAGAAGTTTTTCTTCTGGCACCTTTAGGCACTCACACCTATTAGGATCAGGAATTGTTGTTTTTCTTCTGCAGTGTGGGTTTCTCCTTTGCAAACGCACTCCATTCTTGCATTCTTTTGATTGTTTTTTGCCCAAAATAGGTGGGCAACACCCATTGTTGTTTCTTGCACACGCATCGCTTCCTCTCTGCGGCTCTGCTGGGGGAAGTTGTTCCACAGCTCAGAGCAGATTATGCAGGTGCTTCGTGCTTGAAAGGCATGGATATTTATGCACCGCTAGATGGAGCAGACTCTGATAAATTCAAGTCTTATCTCCCAGAGTAGTATTAAAAGTAACTCTAACTAGCTGAAGCAAAATATTTTATAACATGAGGAGAAGGAATAATCCCCTGAAAAATGTAACGGGGTATAGATCTTCACCGTGAATCAAATTAAGCTTTCAAAAATTTCCCTTACCTATTCGACCAGCTGTGTAATGTGTTATGGATTGCCACTATTTCAAGTAACTCAAGATTCATAATGAATTAGAATTATGCACAGTCTGTGGCTAAGGAAGCTCCTTAGCCATAAACCTCTTTGATCAGGAGCCCAGGAATGGAAAAGTTTAATCTGCTGTTCAAAACGAAGCAGCATTAAAATAGCATTTAAGGTGACTCATTGAGGTCTTTGACAAGGGTCAGGGACTTGGCTGAGTCCCTCTGAAACCTCCTGATTCATAACTTTGAAAGGGTGACATTTGTATTATATAATATTGATCTGCCAAACTGAACGTTTTGTTGTGCAGCACTAAATCCTTCATCTCAAGCACAAACTCAGAAGGAATTCTTGTTTTTTAAAAACTAAAAAAAAAAACAAAAGTATCCACACAGGCGTCTGGAAGCACGGGGGGTATCGGTGTGTTGGTGGCAGGACTGAATATTACAGGAATTTCCATCTTTTATAGTAAATGAATAGTTCCTGAAGTGGTGGCTAGAGGGAGCTCCAAGGCAATCTGCTTCAAAGCTTCTCAGCAAGTAAATCATTATGGGTAAGGCCTGTTTTATTACACGGAGTGGTAGATAGAAAGAAAGGAAGCAACCTAGATTAATTTACATTTACTTTTGAACTCTGTTAACACAGGAGATGGAGGAGTGTTTGATCACTTGGCATTACAGATTGGGTATATATGCCAGCATGCCCTACAGTCAGTTTTGTTTATCTGTTGTCATATATACATAAGTCTGCCTTTGCCATTCTCAAGCTGCAATGCAGAATGTGTTCCAGGGAAGTGCGTGTGTGTAGCTGTATGTGTGTGGGGTAGGATGGAAGAGATCCATCTGTCCTGTCGGATGGCTGACAGTTAAGGAGAAAGGAGTGTAAGAACAGGACAAATGCACAGTGGTACTTCTCCAAGGCTAAGGAGCATTTTGGTAAGAAGCTAATCTAGCATTGTTATCGAGTGGGTTTTCAAATGAAAACAGTAATCACAATTAAAAAGCATGAAACTACTGGAGAGATTTCTATTGACAAAACAGCAGAAACTCTAGTTTCACTGTTATACCTCTACCATATTATAGCAATTCAGTTAAGGGTACCACACTCCTATTTAAAGGGCATTTGGCTTTTTCCCTTCTATGTGCAGGTCTGGTTCATATTTTCTTTTAACTTCACAAAATGTGCACAGCAGCTGCTCAGTACTGGGTGGGGGAATCTGTAAGGCAGCACAGCTGCACAGGTTTCAGTCGCCTGCAACATAACATCTAGATGTGACTCACCTGCTATGAACTTGATTATCTGATTTCTGTTCTCCCCAGCTTGCTGAAGGACACTGGGCTTCCTTGCCAAAAGGAGGCCATGAGGCAGTTGCAGGATTACCAGAGTGCGCCAGGCAGTGGGCTCAGTGGTTGCAGGGACTGGTTCCTAGCTGTAGTTAGGGGGCTCCCCACATTCTGGTGAGCTGTCAAAAATGCGTACATAAAGAAGAGATACAAACTGAGTCAGTCTACAAGGAGAAACAACATCTAATGAACTGAGTAAGTTTTGCCTGGCTGTGCTGGGAGGAAACTCAGCCTCCTGCTCTTGGCTACTAAGTGACTCAGTCCTGCTGCCATCGTTTCCACCCTGTAATGTAGAGAACTGAGTTCATTTGCCAATTCTTAAAAGGGACTTTGGAGACCTCCTGGGCAGTTGAAGGGGCTCTCCCGGGGAGACGGTTAGTTTGCTGCTGGTTTTTTCAAAAGGGAATGAAATTATAGAAAGGACAACTATCTATAATGCTAGTATTCTTTGTATATGGAATATATAGCAAAGATTTGGGTACTCGTTAAGGACTGATTCTGTTACATACAGATGCTTATAAAGGTAGGAAGTTTCAAAGATCGTGGTTAGTATGGCCTCTTTGCTCTGCAGTTGATATGCTTTGCCTTGATCATTGCTGTAAAATATGGATGTTGCTGCTTCCCTTTGGAGCTGGCAATGGATTTCAGAAAATCTGAAAGACTGTGTTTACTAAACAAGGTGGGTAACTGAAGTTCCAATTACCCAAAGACCATTTCTTCCCAACATTACATCTGTTTTTCCATATTCAAGTGAAAAATTGTACACAAGATATGGGTTTTCGTGAAATAATATGCCCCTCTTTTCTAGTGTGTCAAGTGTGAGTTTTTGTTTCTACACCCATTATAGTTCTTACTTTTCTAATCTTAATTTTGTATGCTTTGTAGCCTTTAGTGATTTTGGCCTATGCATTCACAGGGCAAATGCATGAAACGAACCCTATTTATAACCCATTAATGTAAGTATTTTTCCTAAAGAAATTATGTCATGCTTCATTAACCTCTGAATTTTTTCTAGCCCATCACTGGAGCACAGCACACCTGAAAATTGGATAGTACTGAAAATCTGTCTTGCTCTCTTTCTCAGTTAAACTCATCTTAACAGAGAATTCAGTTAATTGTAATTGATATTTTATGACAAGACTTTGCCAGAGGCTGCTATAATGGAGATAATTTATCTCAGTTGGGCAATGTTACTTAATTCTATTCTGTGATTTGAAAAGCTGTATTATTATTAATCAGATGACAAGTATTTGATACTGGAAAGAATGGGTGACCAGCCCACTGCTCCGTCCCATAAAGGCAGCAGATGTTTCTGACAAACAAGTTTGTTTGCTCGCTGGCCACGAGGTGCCTGATGAAAGCAGTTTCCCTGGGCTCTGGGCTTTGTTAATGGGTGAGCCCTCAGCTGTGCCTGCCGCTGTCAGCTGACCGTGGAAGCTGCACAATTGCATTTATTGTCTGTAGGATTAACTATTAAATTGAGGTGCTCTCCGCATGAGTTGTGCTCTTGTGAAGCCCACAAAGACGCACGTTCTGTTTTGTGATCAGACTTAATCACTGACAATTCTTTTTATATTTATTTTTATTTTTAATTCTGTGGCGTTCGGTGGAAATGAACGCCTCCCACATCTCGCGCTGGGAGCCCCAGGCCAGGGTGCGCTACTCCAGGAGGAATCTCACAAGGGCAGGGAGGGACAGTCGCCTCCCTCCCCCTGCTGGCCGCTCCGCTGCTGTTGCAGCCCGGGGTACCGCTGCCTTTCGGGGCTGAAAGCGCACCGAGGCCATCAATGGAGGCAAAGGTTTAGGTGTAAGTAGAAGCTTACTGCTTAACTACAGATGAGGCTAAAGGTCTCCGCCACAAAACTTAGTCCAGAGATAGCTTACCCATGAACAGGAAAATATGACAGGCAGTTTTCATTAATTTGCATGTAATGTGCCTTCTCTGTCGAATCTTTGAATGGTTAAAATGGGATCTAGTACTAACATGGTGGCTGCCATAGCCAACCGTGCGTGTGTAAATGCCTAATGTTGCATGTTTCCACCAGTCATTTGTTTCATCTAATTTTATAGTGCTGAAAAGGTAAATGGTGTTATACTGTCCGGGTAAATCATATGAAAGTGAATGGGAAAGATTCATTTGAAGCTTTCTTTTTAGGTACTTTGACTTTGTTCTATGATTTTGGTGTTTTGAGGGCTTTTTCAAAAGTTTCACAGTACATATGTATATACGTATAGCAGTTATAAATATGTATACCTGTATATGTATAGCAACATTCCAGGTGTGATTGTGCTCCAAAACATACACAGCTGCACCCACTGGGCAATCAGAACTTCGGGGCCTCTCACATACATCTGGCACTGCATGGTTCTGATTTCTTGGTTTACACTGAAGCTGTTCTAGTTCCCACAGGTGGTACAAAGGTGTCCTGAACAGATCTACTGTAAATACCATTTGGAGCAGAGACTGAATGTGGCAACCTCTTTAGAACTCTGAATTGTGCAGAACAAGTAGCCATCTCGTTGTGGTTGATCTGTCTCATCTTATGAAATTTAGGGTAATGAAAATTATTCTTACATTATGATTACAACAAATTTAATTTATGTACAAGGTTTTATATAATTTGTATAAAATCTGGTATGTAAAATATATAAAATCTGATACTTACATGCTCTGGTACTTGCATAACTTCCCCAGGTTGGGGTTCACAACCGCTGCCCATCAGCCCCTAAGAAGGGACACACTGCCCTGTGCAGAACCCCTGACCTCAGCTCCGCACTACCAGGGCTGCAGGGGCTGCGTGGTTTGGTGCCAGCTGGTACTGTCAGGGAAGTGCCTCTTCATTTCTTAGCCACGCTTAATTTTCGTTGTGCCTCTGTAAATTCACTCTGAGTACTTGTTAAATGTAAACTGCCAGTTAGCTGAAAAACTTTGTTTCCTTTCTGTGGGCTAGACTGCTGTGTGACTTCCAAGTCACACCACTAACCTTTCTTGTTGTTTTGCCACAGACGTGCTGATGATGTAGCTCCAGTTGTGCTTGTTTTCAGATTCTGCAGGAGTCTGCTGCTTTCATGTTATTTCACTTACATTTGTAAGCTTTTTCTTCCAGAAAACCATTATGCTTTTAAAATGATCTAACTCAATTTTCAATTCAGTAGGTTTGTAGCCAACAGCAGCAAAATTACTAGACTGTTTACCCTGTATTTGTAGTGATGAAAAGGTTATTTTCCATACTTAAAAGAAGTATTCTAACCTCTGGCAGACTGATAAAGTAGTGCACTGCAATTCAAGTCATTGACTGCGCCTACATGGATTTTTCTAGCAATCTACTTTTTCAGAAATGATAACAAATATAATAGATGTAGTTTTACTGATTGGTAGGGAAACAGCACATTGACTGTAGGTCCTTGAATCCACCTAACTGCTAGTGTAATTGTGTTCCATCTCCTGGGAAACAAAAGGCTCCTGCACACTGATACATGGCATCTTTCTGTAGTCTGCTGCTTGTCGAATGCTGGGTAATCTAAGAAAAAATCACTAATATGTGTAAAAATAATCACTGATTGCAAGTGAATGTATCAAAGTACACTGGAAGTCATTGAATTCTTAAGCTGTGGTTGATGTTTTGGGATAGGAGCAAATAACTTTGTTGTGGTGCGTGATGAATCGGCTCCGGGCAGTGCGGGCTTTGGCTTGTGCTGCCTGCAGATCTGTACAAGGGAAGAAGGCTCATCTTTGAGCCTTTTGTTTTTCCACATGCGTGTAAGCAGGTGCAGTATGCAAAAGACAGGGAGGTGCCTGCAGCTTGTAGTAGTGCACAGGAAATACTTGAGCTGCAGTCTTCTCCCAGAGCACTCATTCTGATCCAGGGAATTAAAATCTGCTGATGTGAGGTGGAAAAACAAATTCTTACTCTATAAACCAGTATGAAATGTGAAGTCACTGCTCCACTTCCGTGATGTAGCTGTGTTACTGCTCCACGCTAAAAGATCTCTTATACTTTGAACTGTCTGTAATCATAAATGTCCTAAGTATATGTGAAAATACACCCAGCAGAATTGGTCTCCATGTTTTAAAGATGAAGTCAAAAGTCTGTGTTCTCAGCATATAATGTACTCTTGCTGATTCACTGTCATATTCAATTTTTGTTTGGTTTTTTTACTTCACTGCATCACTGTGCAGAGCTCTTACTAGTAGCTTTAGACGGATTGTAGTAACAATACAGCTTGCAAAGGGAAATATGGTGATCAAACTTCTTTTAAATTACATGACCATTTTAGTTTTCCTTTACAACCTTTTTCTGCTATTTTCATTCTAATGATCTCAAATGCCTTGTGAGGATTCTTGTAGAACCTTTGTAGCTCCTGCATGATTCACAATTGGAAAGGGTAAGTTAGCTGCTTCTGACCATAGCAACATTAAACGAGAACTTTTAATGGGCAGTAAGTTTGTTCCATCATACTGTTGGACAAAATGTTTTCAGACACTGCAGTTCTCAAATTACATTAGCATCCTGGACCTTTACCTCGTGGAAGATTAAACACGGATCTAGAAACTTTAATGTCTTCAGACTGAACTGTGCACAACTGGCTGTCAACAATGCACTGTCTCTTCCTTCTTTGGAAAATCTCTATTCCCTTGTTGCATACATCAGTCGGTTTTTTTTTTATGGCTCCAAATTTGAGCTGCAAATGGTAGTAAAGCTTGTTAATAAACATCTGATCCTCATGTAGCTCTGGGAATAAGTGTGCTTTAAGTGATGGAGTATACTTCTAACACACCCCAACCACAACCCTGAGATATTTTAATAAGAAAGCAATTCCTCTGGCAAGATATCAGCCTGAATAAGAATGCTGGTTAGATGG
The DNA here is from genome assembly GCA_016647715.1 of Pavo muticus. NCBI lineage: Eukaryota > Metazoa > Chordata > Aves > Galliformes > Phasianidae > Pavo > Pavo muticus. Next base: position 2,102,411 of record JACDJE010000071.1, read on the forward strand.
CCAATGGATTATAATTTGTTGACCATTTATTGTCAAGAGGGTGATTTCTTCAGGATAAGAAGGTAGGGAATTTTTGCAGCTCCTCATGACTCAGTCATTGCAGGTGGGCTGCCTACATGCAAGGCATCACTGAACTCAAACTGTATCTCAAGACAGGTGAAGAGCCTTCAGCATGAGGGCCACTAACTTTTATATGCTATTGGAGGAGCAAATCTAGCTGAAGGAGTTTCAAAATGATTATTTGTTACTACTATCTTTCACTGTGTAATGTATTACAACAAAACTAAAGCATTTATGGAAGGGAAGCTTCCCCAGATCAGCCCATTCTTAGGCTTGCAGGTTGCTGTAGGAATGTAGGCCTCAGTTTTGTCTGTAAGTAAAAAGTGAGTTTTATTTATTATAATCTTTTCTTCTCTATAGAAAATAAATTTTACCTTCACAGTCTTCTCAAATTAATAAAACTGGCTGAGCTTCTTCATCTATTTCTTCATGGCTTTTATGTTCATGGTGGAAGGGCTTTGTTTCCTAGACACTGTTTCTTCTTAAAGATTTAAAGTCTGTTTGAGATGCCACGATTATATTTTGGTTTGGAACATGTGAAGATGAATGTTTGAATATGCTTCTGTGCTGTAGGTTCTCTAAATTAGGATAAAAACCTGTCATACCAAGGGAGGGATGTGTTCTGAAGGAGGAAAACTAAAAGAAAGCTCACATGCATAGGTTGCATGCAGCCCAAACTAAGTAGTTAGATCTTCAGTATGCCAAGTAGAAAAGTATGGTCAAAGTTTTCCTAGAGCTTTGATTTCTCTTATTTGCGTCTTTCTCTGTGGCCAGTGTTTTTGTCACTTTGCCATGAGGTGTCCAGAAGAGATAGAAAAAACTCTTTTATCAGTCAGTTCTGTAATCATCTTCAGTCTAATTGTGTGGTAAATAGGACAGAACTAAGTCACACAATTAGACTGAAGCCTCTGGAGTTGGGTTGTTCTGCTTTACTTTCAGATCTATGGTGTAGACATGCTACCGTGAGACAGGTTTTGTGAATCCAATTCCAATGCAGCTACCAGAGGCATTGCAGGCATCCTGGGACGTTGTGGTTGGAAGCAGTGGCTGACAGTAGCCACGCTGCACCTGGGCCGGTGCCTGCTTCTGGCAGGGCTCTGCAGCAGTGCTGAGGTGATGTATGGGGGTAAGCTGAGCGTGCTGCTGTGCTGCTCTGCCTTCAGTTCCTGTGTTGCACTAGCACAGGACACAGCTGCATGGCTGATAAAGGACACTCCATTCACAAAAGACACGATGCCAGAGCTTCTAGCTATATTTCCACCAGATTCCTTCTAATTTCTGGGAGGAACCTGGTGTTATTAGCTTCTGATCCATGATATTCAAAGCAGAGTTTTGTGCAGCTTGTTCCTACAGGGCTGTTGGGCTGTGTAAGAAAAGCAAACGCTGAACTGCAAGCCACTGATCCCTTGAGCTTGGGGCAGTTCTGAGCTTTGGGGGAATGTTTTCTCCCTGGTTTGGCAGACCCCTAGGCAAAGCCAGGCTCCTCTAATGAGAGGGAAGCCAAGATGATGTGCTGAAGAGGAGTTAGAGAAGGGAAGCTAAAATGATCACAAGTGTTACTTTGTTACTTTTTTGCTAAGCTCTGTGTTAAGTAACTTCACGATATTGTGAGTCACCCAGCAACTGTTGAGGGGTGCAGAGTGGGTGTGTGTTGTTGTTGAACTGTGTCACAGAGATGTGTGATACCGTCCAGGGCATGTCATGAGGTGCTGGTGGCTAACTCTTGCAGCTGAAGCGTGCTGGCTGGCATGCTAGATAGCCAGGAGCCCTGTAACTGCTCAGAGAAATGACTTACGGCAAGTTCACATGATGTCATCAGTTTTAGTGAGGAAAACTGAACACAACATGATCCCAGTGAAACACATACAATCCAGAGCAGCTATGGTGTGAGGTGAAGCTTAATTAACATACCACATATTACCCTTCCTAATGCATGTGTTCTTACAGATGTCAGCAGGGATAAAAAGAAAAAAGTTTAGATTGAATTGATTAAAAATAATTTAAAAACAACAATAAAAAACAGCATATGAAGGGATGCTTTTGGCAGTAGGCTGTTTGATGACTAATGTAATGGCTGCAGTTCTCAGTTTGATTTCTGTAGAAGCGTGTTCTGGCCATGAGCGTTCCTTTTGTTACCTTCTTCTGGCCCACTGTGGTTAGATGCTTTGGCTGTACCTACTAAAGGGAGTACTGGGATACAAAGTGTTCATCATGAATGTCTTCAAGAAGGCGTAAATATTTCAATGTAATGAGGTTGCATTAGGGAATACAAGCAATTTGGTCATTCTTTGTATGTGGAATATCACATCATCAGGCTGCAATGTAAAGGTTTGCCTTTCTTCTGTGTGCTGCTAGCTCGTACAAAGAAACTGTGACAAGCAGCAGTTATTCACTGAGCAATATATAGCAATGTCTTAAATTTTTAATATATTGTTCTGCATTCCTTTTCTCAGCATTGGAAAGAGGCAATACCATGCTGCTTCTAGCACTAGGGATTTGATGGAGCTCAGAACCATCTTTTCCCCCATATACACACCATCCAGAGTTATCAGTTGCTGACAGCGTATCTTTGCACATACTGGGGTGCTCCAAATAAATTTCACTTTTTAGCCAAAAGATGACACATTTAAGCAATTTTTATTTGGGATCAAGCTGTGGATTTTTCAACTACAACTATTTAATCCATCATTACTGTATACTTTCATGCTGGAACATCTTGCCTTTTCTCAAACTGGAAATCTTTCTGACTGTTCACACTACACCTGATCACTATATGTAGCTATTTGTACTCTCTGACGCCATTAGGGTAGGTAGTAGCATGATCCCACTTATTCTCTGGTTAACTGAGACTGAAGCAGTTGCAGCCACCTCCAGTGATGGAAATGGATTGTGCCTGCCTGAGCTTAGAATTGAACCTGAAGGGCTGGAGACTGCCCACAGGACCTCGGGAAGGGAGGCAGCCATACTGAGCTGTCACAGCACAGAGACTGGAGCAATATGATCCACTCAGCTTGGTAAGAGCTTCCACATAACTTTGTGCCCAGTTAAGTTAAGATTTAACAAATACTCTGCAGAAGGCTTGTAGCACGGGCACGGTGCCGGACTACCGCAGTTCCTATAATTTACTTATCAATTCTCAGCAAGAGCAGTTACTGTGTAGTTCTATCACATTGGTGCTTGCTGCGTTCACATTGGCATCTTAGAAATATCAAAATGATTTACATTGTCACTGATCCACACCGAGATACAGAATAGTTTAAAGTCTTTCTAATGCTGTGTCTTAGATCAATAACACTCCTTGTTTATTATCAGAGCTGAAGAAAGCAAGATTTCAGATTTATTGATTCTTCAAGGTATTCATTTCCTACTTTCTCTATGTCTGTGTGGCATCAGGAAATCCATGCAATGTGGTTACATAATCTTCACTAAGTGTGACTCTGTACCTATCAGAAATCAACAGTCTCTGTCATCACAAGAACAAAAAGAAAGAAAATGAAGAGGAAAAGGCCCTCCCCTATACACACACATACACAAAGCCTGGAACTTTCATGGCTCAAGGTACCGAGAAAATAATTTTGTGCTTGAATTAAGCTTGGTAAAGCATTTTAGAACATGAGCTTCTAAATAGATGCGAGGCACCTTTTATATTCAGATTAACTCACTACACAACTTTAGCAGTCAATACATATATACAGTGCTAATAGCAGGTGTAATAACAGCCTGTGGCCTTGTTTTTTGCTTCTGGGCAGAATTCTCAGAAGTGTATTTAATATCTGTGTCCTTGGAAACCTGAATTCTATTGGGTAAGACAGCAATTGTCTGAATTTCAGACCGATGATTCCTTGGGAATATTTGTTTTGTCCCTCATAATGCTCTGCGGTAGTGGTTATTTTATGATTGTTGTATTTGCTTAGAGCTTGCAGCTTCAACTGAGAAGCCATATGTATCCATAATTCGTATAATTTTCAGCCTTGAAGGAGGTGGCTGCTACCAGCAATTACGCCCATTCTTCAAGTTTCATGCTGACCGTGTTAGCTCCAAATAATCCAGCTGAATTGTAGCCCTCTGTGCTAGCTTTCGTTCCAGTTCATGCAGAGATTCCTCAGCCTTTTCTCCACAATGTTAAGTACTTGTATGAAGATGTCATTCAACTGACTCATCAGTGGCGCTGGTACAGATTTCCTGTGCTCCCTTCCCAGAAGACCTTTTCAAACACCATGGAAACAAATACAAAACTGCTTACAGGGCTGCTTACGGCACTTCCCTGATAGTGCTGGATTGCTCTCCAGTAGGTTTTCTTCTTTTTGGTGGGGGTCTAAGTCTCTTAGTTCAATTTTCAGCCGCTTCCTTGGGCAAATACAGACGAGCGTAGTACAATTTTACTGTATGGTTCAATAGCTTTACCTTTAGAGTGTGGTTGTGTGTTTTTTTTCTGGAGGACAAATGTACTGAATTTTGGAATTCATTCCATTCTGGATGAACAAATGGGATTGTTAGGTTTGCCTCTTTCTTTTCTTTATAACTCATATCTAGTGTTTTTTAAAAAAAAAAAGTCCAAAACAAAATAGATAATTTTTGTTAGATTTTCTTGAAGCAGGCAATCCTGAAATTGCTTTGTGTAAATGAGCCGTCTTGTTTGCTGTAGCATAGTGGTACTGTGTTCAGGTCTCAGGTTGCTTTTATGTTTTAAATTAATTTTCCATTTTTGTACAGTATTCAGAAAGAACCAAAGGCTAAAACATGATTTTAGGTGTAAAGGAAGGAGTGGTTGTGTGACTGCACTAAGGGTATTCTGTAAATCTGTTGGAAATTAAATGGCTTTGTGTACCCCAAAATTCAAATATCTCAATAGATTTTACACCTCATTTTTCCCATCTCTGCTATCTTTTTTCCTTGGCCACGAAGCTTTGTTCCACATGCCATCAGCCCGCTCCTCAGACTTCCCACAGAGGCGAGCTGGACTGTTGGTGCAGGTGACCAGGTTAAGGGTACTGCTGCGGCTTTGCCCGGGTGTGCAGCTCACCTCAGCGTAATTCTTGGTTTCTTTCTTGCTCTGCAACAGTGATTTATTTGGTTGTTCCCATCCAGTGACTTCCATCCAGTTTAAGTAACCTTTCCTGTGTTTGATGTGATTTTTATATCTAATCTTCACATCAGAAAGCCAGTCATAAGCCTTTCCCCATTGGGCTGCTTATAATCTGACTGAAGAAGCAAATTGTACGTGGATGGGAGTTCTGTAGCACAGAGACCTGACCAGGCTGGGCAGTGCCCTGCGTGCCCTGCAGCAGCCTGCCCAGAACCCTGCACAGCGTGGCACTGCCCAGCACCCGCCAGACCTGCTGGGCCTGAGTGTGTCAGCAGCTATCATGGCTCTGTTGCTAGCTGCCAAATCAATTAGATCTGTGGCATTATGTATTCTTCACTGCAGTTACCAGGTGCATAAACACTGTTACTAACAGCACAGCGCAGCACTTGGCAGCAGGGAAATTTCTGGAAAACTCTCAGTAAATTCAGACCCTTTTAGCCATGTTTGGGGGCAGCCTCAAGATGGGCATTTTTTCTGTGGAAACTGAGCTCTCTTCCTGTGTGTTCAGAAAGATCTGCATCTCCTGACACCGAAGCATGCATTTGCTGGGGAGCCTTATAGCAGGGGGCCTTCTCCAGATGGAAAACAAGGTATTCCTAATGAAGCTGTAATGCTGCTCCTTGTGATTGTGTGAGGAGTCCCTGAGGTCACAACGTGCTCGGTGTCACTTGGCACAATCAAGGCTGCACGGGTGGAGGCTAATCAGCAGGGCCTTGTGTCATTACCATCTCTTCGTTATGCATGGTGCATTGTCACCACGCACAGAGTCTTGTCAGGATTTCTTTATAGTAATAAGGGCCAGAAACATTCAGGAAACATTTCTGAATCTGTGCTAACAGCGAGGCAAAAAGTCCATCCGGTGAGCAGGTTGGCACTTGGACAGCAGATTGTTAAGCAGTAAACTTAATTATAAGGAAATTAGGTTCACCCTTTCCAATTGTTAAATGAACAATGAGCCACAGAGCTGGCACGTGTAAACCAACCCATCAGAGTGCATCACTATTCACAGATCCTGAACTCTGAGAGCAAACAAATTACAGGGTGGGAAAAGCTCCTCACTTCTTAAATCTCACTATTTTAAATCTCTGCCTGCACTGCAGTTATTTGGGCAATGTGGTTTGTTTCCATTCCTGTGCAGCTGATTCTTGCACAGGCTGTGCCCGTGGCCACCTCCTCTCACACAGCCCTCTTGCTGTGTGTAACCATACTCAGAATCTTGGTATTAAAAGTGAAGGTTTGCAATTGATTTACAAATAACCTCTGTAAATATAATGAAGGCAGTTCTAATGCTAATTGTATGAATGTCCATAACCATCCACATTCATGACTGTAAGAGCAGAAGTTGACCAATGGCAGCTTGGGTAAGGGATGTAAATGGATAAATACAAATGACTATGTAAAATGGTACCTAATATGATGGTGGAGAGTTCATTGTGAGGCTTTGGCTAACATCTCCTTATAGCCTGTGGAAATGCTGTTTTCTTTATACTCTAAACATTTAATTTTGTCATATGGATGTTTATAATAAACCTGAAATCATGCACAGCGAGAGCAAGTTTAATTAGTAATGCCACGCTTCATGTTAAAATGTTGCTATTTAAACAGCAGTGTAGTTGCAGTCACCTCTGTACTTTGCATCTTAAAACTTTCTGCTGCAATAATTCCTTGGGAATTACTGCAGCAACTGTAGTTGCCTTTCTGGGGAGAGAAGAAGAAGCCCAAGGATTTTGAAGGCTGACCATTCTGTTAGTAAATGCATGCAAGAAATGTGTTGCCTGGTGTGAGAGAAGCCACCAGAGAACAAAATCAAATAAGAGTCTCACAGGAGAGCTTCACCCAGCTCCCTGCTGTGTGCCACAGTTATCTTTGCTTAGCAGATGTACTGAGGGTGAAAGCAGTGTGGCCATGCGCATGTACTGTAAGCTGCAGTGCTGTTCTGTGACTGTGATGTGGTTGTGTGCTGTCCTATTCTGAGGTTACTCTTAGCCAAGTAGGCCTTGGGATCTTGAAATTACGTACCTAAATCAAGAATCAACTTCACAGTGTGCTGAAGGGCGGCGTGTGCTCTGGGCCGGGTTCCAGTGACCAACATGCAGGTGTGTCTGCTGGGGAACAAGCTCACAGCTCCAAGGATGTTTGCATGGCCTGAAGATTTCAACAGTGTAAAGCTTTTTGCCATTTCGTAAGGAAGGCTGTACTACTTGCTTATGCTGGTTTATTGCAAGGTTCTGCTGTACTGACACAGGCGGATTGAGCTGAGATTTTATTGCCAGTGCACACAGTGCAAGATTGAACACAGACAGGTTCTGGAAATGTTTACTATAATGGTGCATGCAGTACAACTGGGTCAGGTATTCACGTAGCCAAGTGATGTCAGTCACATTTGATCACTCTTTGCCTGAAGATGCTTCTTTAATTCCACTTTCACTAATGAATAGGAAATAGCTGCTGGATTTTTTCTGTTTGTTCAGTCTTTGGGTTTTTGCAACTATATTTAATGTCATGCTAGGTACTATAAAATGTGTGTAAAAATGAAGATAACGAAGTTATTGTCTGACTTTTATAGACAATTTTTAAATTGCTTTAATACTTTATAATTTTATTCTTTTGCTATCATCTCAGGACCTCACTGGAAACAGGAAGCAGCATCTCCACCGATCCGCTCAGGTACTGTAGTAATGCAACTGTTCGTGTTAGGTTTGAAATAATAGCAGTGAACTCCAATCTGCATCATCACACAACTTTATCTTACAGTGTGTAACCAGTGAAGGCATATTGACCAAGCATTCAGGTTTTCCTGTTTTTAAGTGGGGATAACACTTTCTTCCAGGGTTTCCAGCTTAAACTCACTTCAGGTTTAAACACCATGGTTTTGCCCTCAGAGGACCCTGAAGGACAGGGAGGGCATGCTTGTGCATGCACATGGCAAAACCATCTCTCTCAGATGTTTACAAACCTAAGTTGTGCTAAAAAGATCTGACCATCCCTGGCAGTTCGATAACGGTACCTGATTTGTTGAAATGTTACTTGATTTTAAACTGCTCAATGTTTTCATCCAATCACACGTAAGGGTTAAGAAATTAGTGCCACGAGTCATCGCAGAGACTGAAATTTTACTTTGATCACTCAGTTAAGAAAAAAATGCTAGTACTGTTAACACTGCATATCAAATGGGCGCTTTGCATGTTTTATTGTCATAGCTGCACGTTGAAGCGTGCATCACCCATGAGCTTCCTTTGATTAATTACGGGCAAAGTCCTTTTCTCCCAGACTGGCAGTTGTTGGTAGATGTCTTCCTTTCCAAGGTGTTTGCTTTTGAGGATGCAGACTTTTCCACGTTGCGTGGCTTTAAGTTTGCTTGGACACAACGTTATTGGGAACTGCTTTGTTTACCCTTAAGCAAGTGTATGGGCCTTCTCTCTCTTACTCATCTCCCAGTGTATGATATTCTGAAAGTGAAGCGTGTGCCTTACTGTCATTTCCTAAAAAACACACACAAGCTCCTGTGGTTACTGTTATCTTTGTCTTCAGCTCAGCATAGTCACAGTGGACAACAGACAGATTTGACTGCAGTGTTGTTCCCAGCACACTGTTTCTTTGTGAGGCAGGACAATGCAGGAAGCGGTCAGCTTTCCCCTCCCCTCCGCCCTTCTGAAATCTTACTTGAGCAAGAACCATGTAGCTGGTTTGACTTACCTGGTTCTGGGAACCTTATCCCAGAGAAAAGCATTGCTGCCATCTTTATTCCAGGCTAGACAAACCCTTGTGAGAACAGCAGGTTTTATTACAATGCCTTTCTTGATAAAGATTTTCTGTGGGAGGATGTCAGTGAGGGAGATGAGGAAGAACTGGGGAGACATAAGAAGAGGTTAAATTCGGTGGGAAAGTGTATAGCTTTAGTTTGAGTGCAAATACCTAGTGTGAGTGTGTTTACCTAGAAAATGTAGTGATTTAATGGTTTTAGGTTGCTAAGCACTGTACAAACCTGTGAATATTTTCTTTTTTTCTCTTATTTTCCTGAAAATGAAGCTGCAAGGCTTAGTACCCACCAGTGTGGCCACTGCCCTTGCTGCGCGGCCCCATAAACCATACAGTTTCACGCACACTGCTAATTTCGATGGCATTGGTCTCATTAGTATGCATTCAGTGGGTTGCATTCTTTTCTTAAGCCTGCAGCAGAGTGATGCAAACTGGTATGGAATCCTTGATTGCACTTCTTTATATTTCAAACAAAAGTTGATTATTCTAGCTTATATTCTACCTTCTAAAAAAAGAGAAAAAGAAAAACTGCAAGTTAGTGGAGGTTTCGAGACTTCCCTCTTTATCCCATGCACTTCCATGAAACCTCTGTGTGCTTATGCTAATGCAAATAAATGATTGAGAATACATGTTGTTCTACAGAACTGTCTTTGTAAAAATTAATTTGGCAGTAGATGTATTTGCATATGAAAAGTCCTTTTAAATTTTGAGAACGGGAAAGAAATATCTTGTAGTTACCAAACGAGGGTGTGAAAATGCTGCTTTTTAACTGTGGATGAAAAAATGTTATGAAACTTAGAAACTTTCAAATAAAACAGTCATGAAGGAGACATTAAGGAACCTTCCAGATGTCATCAACCAGAATAGTGATTTTTTTTTTCCTAGGGTGAAATAACTGAAGAAACAGCATGTAAAATCTAGCTGTCTTCAGTAGGTCAAGTAAGAATAAGCCTGTTCTGAAGCTGTGATTAGGCAATATTAAAGGGAATTATTTTTAAGCAAAATTAAAGACTTATTTTTACTGAGTGTAAAAAAACTGAGCAAGTTTTCCTTTGAATGACCCATGAAACAGAAGGTACCAGTTAATATGAATTCACGTAGTGTCCTATCAAGCAAATAATATTTTCTAGGCTACTTTTCTTGCATTATGCTCATCAAGTTCCAGTCCTCATCAGCAAGGTAAGTTTTGCCCAATTAAAACCACTCTTCTAGATCTTGGCTTCTCTGGAACACTGTAACCTGGATATCTTATTTTGTTTCATTTCAGTTGTGCATAGATAGACCCAACAGATCATTTATTTCCCCCGGATCTGTGTGGACTGCACTTGTGTTCTGCCTGTCAGTTGGGAAGTTACACAGCTGGGAGATGAGAAAGGAGTCCAGTGTTGTAAAGAATAAAGGCGAATGTGGAAGAGGGCTTATGTCCACTAAGAAGAGAAAAGCCTGTGCAAACCGGCATGCTATACATGCGTACAATGTTTTGCACAAACATTTCCGTACTGCACGGTGTACTTTCAGGATGTTTTGAGTGGTCCTCTCTCAGCTTTCAGCTGGCGTCCGAAAACATTTCGATTCCTGAACCAATGAGAGTCCTCTGTAGTATTATCACACCTACTTTAGATGCTCACATCTTTGTGGCCTGTTCATCATCTTCTGTAACGGAGTGATCGACTAGCATTGATCTGTTTGGAGAGCAGACAGAAACAGAACAGTAAATTTCTTACTGTTCTTGTGAAACTTTGCCAATTTCAAAAGGTTTAGTAACCAAGAATGAAGAATAATGTCAAGTGGCAATTAATAATAATTTGTGGGGAAGTTTGAATTTGAATAAATTGAAGATCTCTTTGAAGCAAAATAACTTATCAGAGCACGTGTAGGCAGCCAAGCTTCCTCTTGAGTAGAGAGAAAGCAGGGAGAACCCTTGTTTCTTCCCTGATTCTTTACACATCTCGATGAATCACATCCCCGTCACATCTGGGTGTTACAGCGGTGCAGCAGAGCCCAAGAGCTCTGTTCATGTTTCTCTTTCCATTTTCCCCAGTCAGGAAGGGGTCCTTGCTGACGTGGCACCCAGATATGCACCAAAGGTCGTGAAAGAGAGGTCTGGTTTTGCAGAGCCTTTAACATGAAAACACCCCTTATTTATTTTTTTTAGGAGCAACCTAGGAAACCTTCCCATTCACTTGCACATGGGCAGTATTTGTTTTCCACTAAGGGCTGCAGAATACATGGGCTGTACTGTATTCTATGAACTGAGGCCTTCAAGCATACCAGAAGCTTACTTCAGGGCCTATTCATTTGCACAAAATCTGATGTTATCTATACTGTGTACAGTCCTTGCTCCTTAATGTGGTGCGCACAATGAGTGTCATGGAATTAGTATGGGAACTGCATGATTTTATTCTCATTGCATGCTTGAGCTCCGCAATCTGTGAATCATTAGCTTGAAGTTCTTGTCCGTGGCTACAGAAGTACCCCATCCTGGAGTCAGGAAGGACTTGTGGAAAACAGCTCTCTTGCTGCAGGCTTCCTTTTTCTCTACTCTGTAAGTAGACAGAAACAATATTTTTCCACACAAGTAGAATATTTTCAGGATTCTTCCTGTCATATCATGATAAAGGGTGTAAGCAAGTAAAGATGTATAACAGCCGAATGTATGTATTTTATCAAGAATTAAAGATTATGTAGCTAGACAAATTGATTTTCCTGCACTGACTTTATAGTGGGTTTATTTTACACAACATGCTTCCTCATCAGTGGACAGCTTCACTTCAGCCTCCCAGGTTGCCAAGGCAGCCGCCCCTAAAACTGGGGCTTACACTGTATGTTTTATCTGCCTTTTTTATTTTAATGGCTCATTTTGAAAGAGTTGTCAGTATTCAGTACATTGCTGCCAGAGCTGCCTCTCCTTAGCTAAACTCTAAATGACTACAAACATTTCCAGCATGCTGCTCACTTATGGTGCCATGCCGAAGCTGCAGCTCAGCCAGAAATTACTGCCCTATTAGGCCTGGGAATTCTAAGTCAAGGGTGGCAGTGAAAGCCTTTCTGAAAGAACTAGTTTTATAGTGGCGTAAGCGTGAGATGAAGCTTAATTTTCTTGTTGGTTTCCTATGGAAGACAAGTGAAAATGAAGACTGTGTTGAGAACGTGGTGCTTTTCATTTGCAAAAGCCCTAATTAGCATTTTGTCTGCATGCAGTGCAGTATAGTCAGTGCTGGTTGCTGTCAGAAAATTCATGGGTACACAGCTTTATCTCACTAGAAGTCCAGTATTTAGAAGCAAGCAATAAAGGGGACAAATAGCTTTTTTTTTTTCCAGTAAAGTGTATGATGGACAGAAAGAAAATCGCTTTGCAATGTGAATAGTCAACGGATGTGTCTTCTGGGAAGTCTCATTTGGGGATCAAAACTTCGGATGACGTCTCATGAGGTTAACTGTCTCTGTATGGCTTTCCCCTTCTTCCTTGATCCTGAGAGTAGCTGGTTTTGGTTATGGAGCAAGTCCTTCCTTGCTGCTTTGGGGTGTTTCTTGAGGAATCTCAAGAAGTTCAGACAGAAGAATGTTCAGACAGGGAAAACCTCGAAGGTAAACATTTTTTAGCCATCCATTTGTTCTAAAAGAGGTTAAGGTTTCTGTGTTATCTTCTTGGTCCATTACAAGCAGTAACTGCCATCAAGCACCACCAAAATGGGAAAGTGCCATCTCAGCCAAAGTTAGGGAGACTGGGGAGGGCTGGCACTCCCAGCAGGCACAGAATCCCGAAGGGCTTTTGCTCAGTTCCCCTTCAAATAAAACTGTCCCTTTAAAGCAGAGGCCTATATTAGGGATGGAACAGTGGGTTGGAAGATTTTGATATGAAAATGTAACATTTAGCTTGATGGTATCACTTTCTGGAAAACTGCCAAGCTACTGAAGCCCTGGAGAATGAGAGAGCAGGAAGAAAAGTAGGCTGGAAATCTCGTGGTGTGTGTCGTATTGTTAGCGGGCTGGCTTATTAAATGCAAGCAATTGTTTTCTTGGGAATCACTTCAACAGTGTTCTGCTGCTGGTGTGAAAGAAATCCCAGGGAGCGAGTGCAGGCACCGGGCAGGGCCAGGGGTTGTTTTTAAGGGAGCTTTGGTGAAGAATTTTTTTTAAAGATGCAAATGAAATGCACTTTTTTGCTTTTCCTGCAAGGTGTTTCTCTGTGATCAGTTCATTCCCACCACTCATCCTGTGCTGTACAGTCTGTTTCTAGGGAAGGACAAGAAACTGACATGAAAATGTTGGAAGGTTGTTGCCTAAGCATAAATATATCAGAGTAAGGATTGGCAGTTTCTTTAAAGGAACAAAGAAGCAGCTAACTTATAATTTCATTTCAACTAGCCTTCCACAACTGTGTTTTAGGGTGTTGCAAGGTGCCTGTGGCACTAAATTGTGACAATGAGTAAAGGCAGATCCAAAGAGCCCCAAACTCCCACCCTGCGTGGGCCTGCAGGGCTTGGATATGCCTGCACACCTGAGGGGCTCTGGGTGTAAGCCTCAGCAGTTTGGTTGTCTTCTTTTTAAACAGCATAAAGATGGTAAAAAACAAAAAACAAACAAACAAAAAAAAACCCACACAACAAAAGAGGTGTTTAGTTTTGTTTCAGATGTTTCCTTGGGTTCTGGCCTTGGTTCTATTGTTATTTGTGTAGAATTCTTTCCCTCCTCTACTGACAGCGAGCAATACCCCCAGTGGCTCCCATGGATGACTTTCAAACCTCACCGAAGCGCAAACGCCCAAACTGTACTTTCAGGAAAGGTGAATCTGGCAGCGCAGTGGGCACATGACCAGGTCAGCGTCCAGCAGGGCTCCTGTGCTCTGCTTTGCTTCTAAAGCCATCCCGTGTCAGTAAGCCCTGCTCACTGCGGCTCGTGGCGTGAGCTCCTGCCTGGGCACCCCGCGAGGAGAGAACCTGCGCTGTGGGATTGAGGGAACGGAAGGGTGGGAGAATCGGCTGGGTATCTTCTATTAAAGATAGAACATCAGTTTGGACTGCTGTCTCCTCAGAACAAAAGCGTTCTGCTTTTAGCACGTCTAGCCGGAGATTCTAAAACCAAGCTGCAGCCGACGCCGCCAAGTGCCCGCTGGGCCGGGGCTGCCCGCTGCTGGGGGCGCGCTGTGGCTGCCGCTGCCCGGCAACGCGCCCCGCCGGGCTGCCTGCGCCGGGCGGCCGTGCGCTGCTGCGCGCTGAGAGCGGCGCGGTGAGGGGGGGGACGGGGGGAGGGTCTGCGCTTCGGGTTTGGGGGCTGGTTTTGGTCTTCTTTTTCCCCGTCATAAGGAGCCCACAGTTCTCATAGGTGCTGGCAGACAATGGGGCTGGTGTGATTTACACGGGAGGAGCTGATGAGCCGAGTTGTGTGCTGCTTTATTTGACCAACAAAAAAAAAAAAAAAACAAGGAGCGGGGGGACTGCCGTTCCCGTGTGATGGGATCATAGCGCTGCTGTGATTACAGGCAGTTGTGAGGTTGATTGAGATAATTGCTTGTCTTCTCATAAGTTCTGCAAGCTCTCAGGATGGTTTGCAAAGCTCCTTCTGCAGCCTTAGCTGGAACGCAGACACGTTATTTGTCCGGAGGGCCATCCGAGTGGCCTAAAATAGCCGAAAGGAGAAGCGGGATTTGTGTGTAATAACAGCTAGCCGGTGGCACCGGACACTTTGGGGAAGATAAACTGCAGTGAGGATCAAAGAGCGTCTGTGAGCCGTAGCCTTTGTGCGCTGCCTCTTTGTATCGAAGTGGGTGCTGTGGTGTGCAGGTGCCGTGCCATGTGCGCAGGCTGCCGCGCCGCCAGCACTTAGAAACGCTCGTGTGCAGCAATAAGGGGAGCAGTGCAGTTGCATTGGGTTGAAGTCAATCGCATCAAAACAGAAAGAAGACTTGTGGTGTTAAAATCCAGCTGCAGAATCCACTTGCTGCAGTACAGTTGTTTGAAAATGCTGAAGTTGAAGGCCTTCTGCCTGGATTACTGGCAGTTCCTGTGTCTCCAGCCTCTCCACGGCTTCTATAAAAGGTAAGGAAACGTTAACTCAGACATTCTTTTCAGGACTGCGTTGCTGCACATGATGCCCTCGGTGCTTTTACTCACTATGCTGCTCTGCTGCTGAAAGGCAGAATACACGGGAAAAGGGAGTGGTAGGGAATTAATCAGAACTTGTAACAAAGGTTGTAAAGCTGCCATTTTATTGCTTTCAATATCAGCCACTTTTGTCTCTGTGCATGCAGATGCAAAAGGTGAGGATGCTGTTTGGTTTTAACATTTACTTTGAGTCAAATCACCTCAGTTAAGACTCGATTGGTGCTTTACTCTCTGATACTTAATCATTAGGCACAGTAGCTTCTGTTGTGTAGTTTACAGACTGCAAATAGCACCGAGATTAATTGAAATGTCATGGAAATTTACATAATGCAAAGATCCTTCTTTTCTTTCAGAGATATTTAGTAATATAAAATAGTTCATCTTTCATTTCCCTCTGGTGTAAAGTGCACATCACAGTCATTCAGAGCCATGGGCACTTCACTGAGGCGGGCCTGACGTACAGCTTAAATGATTGATGGTGAATAGGGACCGTAAAGAATAGCACTGGGTGTCAGATGCATTGAGCTTGCCTATTTAATGGAACAGCAAAATAAGCAATTCCATTTAACATGTCCCTGAACTTAGCTCAATGTTTTTTAATCTAAACTTCTGTTTTCTTATTCTTGATTTACACTACTAATGGCAGTTGTATGTCTGAATTTTCTGGGGGAAAAGTGGAGATATTTTCATTATTAACAAAACCCATGCCATTTAAAATAGGATTCTGCTCTTGTTATGTACACTTTGTGGTCTGACTATCTATTGTCAGCCTACAGAAAGTGCTTTGTACTAAATGCTAATTGCAGCTGAATTTTTCATGCAGTGACTGGAGGCTGGAAAAGGGAACAGTTCCAATCTTTTTCAAGGTTTAAGGGGTGCCCCCACTTTCTGGCATTGAGTGATATAGGACCCTCATCTGTGACCATTGGCTGCTGAAGTTTCAAAAGGTAGCTTTATTCTATTGCAGCTTTTCACAAGTTTCATTTTCAGGCAAAAAAAAAGTTCTGACCTATTCCCAGCCTGTTGTCGCATCTTCCTTGCTGAGAATCCATGTAAAATAAGAAACATAGCCAGACTGTTTTGGTGTGAGCAAATGCAACTAAACTTAAGCTTTATGTCTTGGATTCCTGGCGACCTCCCAGCTTTGTTGCAAATGAATTACCCTAGGGTTATTCTGCATCTCCTAATGGAAACCTCTGCAGTACCTAAGGACTTCCCATTTGCATCCTTCCAGACAGTTAATTTGTTTATCATCAAACCTTGTATGCATTTGAACTCTCCTCCTGCAATGTGTTTGCATGAACAGAAGTGAAAAGAGTCTAAGCACTTAAGTATCAGATAGAATCACTTTATTCTCGTCGTTCTGAGAAAAGGAGAATTCAGGTTTCAACTTTCTCACATTTTAAACAAAATAACTTCTTGGTTAAGGCAGAGTGACAAATGAGTGTGAAAAGCAAATGGTACCAAATGAATAAAGAAACAAAATGCAAGAAAGACCACTTATAAAAAAGAAAAAGAAAAAACAAAAGAAAAGAAAAGAAAAAAAGCACTTTCTTTAGACTTTGAATTAGTTTCTGTCAGTAGTTGAAAGTTGTCTAAAACACTCTTGGACAAGAGCCAGAATGGTTTCGTGTGTACGTGTGTGTACATTTTCCTTTTTTATATGTGAAATAAGATAACCAAAATAGGACTCAATGAACAGTTCCTTCACATGAAGCTTACTTGATGAATTGTTAGTATTACATAGGGTTCTTGCCTGCCCTCTGATCCACCTGGATGAGGGGCAAAGCAAGTGCCAGAGAGTGGAGACAGGAGCAGAGTTGAGACATCTCTGCATGACATTCCTTCTGCCACCAGTGTCACCTGGAATTGGCCACAGCTTCGTGTGCAGAGGTGCAGTGCCAGGTCAGGGAAGTGCCAGGGAAGCAGTACTGAGCCCCAAGGCCTTCCCAGTGTGCAAGTAGTGGTAAGACAGCAGGTGACTTCAGGGCAGGCGTGGGGAGGCTGTGCAAGAGCCCACTCAAGGCGCGTTGCTGCTGCTGTGGGGTGCCTCTGCCCTGTGAGCTCTGCCTGTTGCTCCTCGTGCACTCTCCCAGCCCAGCGGGGCGCAGACAGCCAACATGGCAAGCAGTGGGACTGCTCTTCTGTTCCCTTTTGTGGGCTGTCTGAGCAGAGCGTGACTTCTATTTTCGGTTGTACTCAATGTGAGAACTACGGTAAATGCTTCTTGTCAGTTCAGAAGCTCTGTGGCATGCTGCAATATTTCAGAAGTCAAGTTGTGATTTTGGATTTTGTTACTCAGGGATGTCTTATGGGATCATGCCTGTTGCCTGAACCAGACAACTGAGCGGATACCAGTACAGGGTCTGATCCCCATGCTGCCAGCTGGGAAGGGGTTCTTCCTCAGCCACCTGAGAACAAGGCTGTGGAGGGGAGGGCTGTCCCTGCTGCCCAGGACTGGGAGCACAAAAGGGGACAGGGCAAGTGTGTCCCTGCCTGTGCTTGCAGTGCCTGCTGGGACATGGCAAGAAAACAGCAATTCTGGATGATGGGACAGGATAGAAACAGAAGAATTTTTGCCTTCTGAGGTGCCAGTTTCTTCATGTAGCCAGGTACTCAAAGCAGAAATGCAATTCCAAAACTCTGTTCCAAGTTGTGCCATTCCTGACAAGGAGCCCATCTGAGGGCAGACACCCGGCCCAGGGCTACTGTGCAGTTTTCAGTCCCTTGTGAGAATGAATTCAGTCAGGTGTGTTTTCTCAGCATGGGGAAAGTGAGAAATAGGACGAAACGAACTGTGCTTTTAGCCTACCTTTTAACTTTGGCTGTGGCTTCCCTAGCCAGAACATGGCATATTCACAAGCCAAAATTCTGCCCAGGTAACTGTGCCAGCGCCTCCAACCTCCTGTACCTGAGCAAACAGTCTGCTTTTATCCAAAGGACAGCAGATTGCGTAGACCAAGCTGGGGACACTGAGGTAGAACCGGCAAGGAAATGTTTGATAATTCATAGATTTATGGAAATCAAATTTCAGCTCTTTGTCTTTAGCAGTGGCTGCGTGTTGGTCAGTGCTGTAGCCCCTCACGTGCTGGGCTTTCATATCCTTTGAATACAAATAATAGAAGTGTGGAGATGAATTTCTGTAGTAGATTAAATGTAAGATGAGCAAATCACTGTAGGGTTTCAGTGTGATTTTGAGGATGAATGTCTCATGCTTACTTGGAGAATTATTATAAAATCACGTGACTTCAGATTTAAAGTGTGGAAGTGAAGATTTCTTTAGCTGGGAGATGCATCGTGCTGTGCTTCTGCCAGCTGGTGTGTAATGGCCCGTGTGGGAGATTGTTACTGCTAGCATCGCATTAAAGAGAAAGCATAAGGTGAGAAGAATTGTCTGCCAGTGAAGACAATTGTAACCTGTACTTTGGGAGGGGGATTTTTTTCTACCAGGATTTTCCTCTCACTTCTTGCAATACTCTTTAAAGATGAGGACATATTAAAAAAAAAAAAAGTCATTTTTTAAAATGACCTCTCCATTTCCATTCTTCTTTTCTACAATTTGCTCACTCCGAAGGAGGCAGGAGTCCCTTATAGAGGAGTCAGGTGTTTCCAGCAAGCCTCTGATTGCAGCCACCCCAATGGACGCAGATGAGGAGGGATGGCAGGCTGTTTGAAGCAGGGGTCCGCTGGAATTGTTTCTGCTTGTCTCAAGTTGGGGCTGGCAATTCCAGCATTGTGATTCAGGATAGACTGAATCATGTGCTTAAGCCCATCTCCAGGCAAGAGCAGGTCTATATTTTGGTGTATGATTCAGTCCCACTAGGATGTTTCAGTGATGATTATAAGTGAAAACACTTTCATAAATTTCCGTGGCAGGAGCAGCTTATTGCTGCTATACCAGAATGTCACAAAGTGACTGAGTCTCAGAAGCTGCTTAAGCCCCTTTAATATCAAGCTCTGTGGGGCACCTGCAGCTCTCAGCTCATCCTCTTTGCTGCTCTGGTGTGCAAGACAACTTTGTAGCGTTTGAAGCCATTAAATGAACTGCCAGCCCTGATTTAGATGCAGTTTCAACGATGGCATATGTGCTTTAAGTGATCTATGTAAGGATTGTCTTCTAGGCTCTTTGTCAGAAAGAATTCTTTAAAAAAAAGGTACTTTGGTAGTCTTTGTTCCTCGCCTCTGGTGTTGACAGCACGGACCCTGCCTGTAGATGACGTGGGATGGCTTCAAACGTGTCAGACAACACGGCTGCTGGCTGGCAAGGAGCAAGGCTGCTTCCTTTAAGTAAAGCGCAGCATAAACGACAGACACAGGTCTCAGCTGTCACGTGCTACTACTTAGGTAAAGGGAACACTATTTTTAAATCCATTATTTGAAATAAGATTTGATAAAGGCTGATGATGTGTTATTTACCTATTGTGATCTTACATCCCCAGAAACAATAGATGTACAGTGGTGACAGATCTCACCAACAGCGAGCAAGAAAAATAAATCTTTGGGTTCTTGTTCATGAGAGCAAGGATTTCTTTTCCTCACGCTGACAGCAATGTCAGCTGGTTTGCTTTACTTCTGGCTCTCATTTGAACTATGAGCTCCTTTGCAATCTGTCTTGAACAAAATATTAGCAGAGTGTGTGGGATAAGTAACTGAAGTTGTCTTGAACTTGCATTTGGAGTTCACCATATATGTTGTTAGAAACAAATAGTTCGCTTCCACTTGACAGTGACTTCATCCAGAGCAGGGCTGAGTCATAATGCCTATAGCACAGCTCTCCCAGGAGGCTGATGCTGGCAGTGTTTATGCAGTCGCAGAGCAGCTGAGAGCACACAATTCTCTCCTCCTCCTTATCCCCCAAATCCAACATCCTCCTGATGCACAGCCAGCAAAAAGTGCAGATTGCAGCATTCCCATATTCAGCATAAAAATGATGAAAAGGAAGCCATTGAGTAAATAAATAGAATATGAAAATGCTTTGTCTACACTCAGGAAAGTAGTGATTTCAAGCTGATAAACTACAACACCCCAAATACTTTTTAGTCTGGTTATAGCCTTCATTTTAGTGTAATTAATGCTACCATGTATCTGAGAGAGTTCATGAAAGTGTTCAGACTGCTTTGTCCATATGCCTTCTATTCACAGTACTAGTTTTTCTTAGCTCTCTGTGATGCTCTTCTTTCCTATGCAGTGGACAGCCATCTTTTGGGATCCCTTACCTTTCCATGCCCTGACTTCACTGAAGTCTGCTGTGGGACTTTGGTACTGCTGACTGCCAAAAATCCTGTGCAAATACAAAGGGCTGTGTGGTGTCTCCTGTCACCACTGCTGTAACTGATAATCTGCATTTCGGGATGGAGATGGTTCCTTGCACACGTGCCTTTTCTCTGCCTCTGTGGTAAGTGGAGTGTCAGTCCTTTCCAAAGCGTTTCTCACCCAGGAACCAACTCGGAGTGATCACGTTCTGCATTCTTCACATTTGTGCAGATTTCTACCTTCCACAATCTGAGATTTGTGTTAGGACTTTGAAGAAGCTCGGTGTGTGTGCTGGGACTCCCACAGCTGTGTAGTTGGCGATGCCTGCCATTTAGCTGTGCCCCGTGAGAGCCCGCTGTGTGCCAGGCTTTTCTCTTTCAGTGTCTGGTCTCTACCATGTTCAGATGCATCTGATGGATGGGCAGACCCTGGGGCTGTCACATTTTAATTGTGCGTTTGGCTATGAGCCTACATGAATTGGAAGCTTTCTGAGCTTCCTTTGATAGTCTTCCAAGATTAAGTCACAGAAAAGGGCTCTGGGAGTATGGTGGAGGCCTGGGCACATGAGGAATCTATCCGTAGCTGCAGCTGGAAGGGTGCTGGAGGGCTATTGAGCAGCACAGGCCTGCCAGCTTGTTGGGCTGAGATGCCCTTTAGCAAAATGCCAAAGCCACACTGACTTGGTTCCACGGAAGGACTGGTACGTGTCTGTCACTGCTGCGAACTCCCAGAGAACACGGTGTTTTGTATGCCCTTAGGAACGTCTGAGAAACCAGAAAAGGAGGCTTAAATGCAAGGAAAGAAAATCCAGTGGAGGCAAAAGAAGAAATGTAGTCATTGTATTATATCTAAATCCCTTCCCCTATTAAAGAAAAACATTGCCTTGTTACAGATTAAGGGTTTAAAGATATCCAGAATTGCCCAAGAAGTCAGACTGCTTTTTATTATTAAAAAATAAAATGGAGACTCCTTTAACTCCTTAATTGGTAATAGCTGTTGTATAACTTAGCTCTACCTAAGTTAAAAATAAATCTGGAACTCTCCTGACAAGAAATGTGTGTGATGGTTGCTAACTTCAGCACTCACCATTTCCTTTTGTTAAATGCCCTGTAAATATAACCTACTTAATAATAGAAATGCTGTTAAATTCTGTTTCCTGATCATTTTGTCTTGGTAGAAACTTCAGGAAAATGAGCAAGTTGCCTTCTTCACTCATGAAGCCTTCAATATGCTTTTTCCCCTCTTCTTTGGAATGTTATGTTAACCTCATTTAGGATGAGCCCACATACAGTTAAGGCAGTAGGATTACCTTAGCTGTAGACAAGTCGTGTAAAGTGACGCATGCATCTGGAGACAGGACTTTATCCAGAGGCAGATCACCCAGGACACCTTATCTGCTCATTTTCTCTGAGCCATTCCCCACAACTTGTGTGATGGAGGCTCGACACGCTCAGCTCACCTCCCTGTCTGAGCACTGCTTGTCGTGCAGGCTTCTGGGCAAAGCATGAATGAATCTCAGGAGACGGGGAAAATAATAGAATGTGAGCCTCCAAATTATGCATTGCCTTTCTATTAATATCACTCTAACACACCACATACAACTTCTAAAGGAGCCTTAGCTCTGGATTTTTAAATAGCATTTCATGTCCCTTGTAACATATTTGCTTGGAGCAGCTTTTTTTTCAAGTGTAAAAATATATTTATATATAAAAATCTTCCAATGCTCCTTCATTTCTGTCCATTCCCTCCCTACTCTTCTCCAGTAACATTTTTCCTTAACTACTGTGCTTCATCCTGTTGCAGGCTAATAGTGACTCTAGGTTCTTTTTAGCAATAAAATGCATTGAAAATATCATAGTATTGTTACTAAACATTTGGTAGGTGCTTGAAAGTGCCAACTGTGAGAACTTCTGGTGAGTTCATTTCCAGTAGTTTTGGGGTAGCGGTCCTTCCAATTGTTTTGATTCCCCTGCTCTAGCTGTGGGCGCTCAGCAGAACAAAGCCAGTGTGTCTGTCTCAGCTCTTTCAGGTGGTCTTGGTGCAAGCTCACCTGCATCAGCAGTTTCAGCTCCTGCTCACATAGCAGCTGGGGCAGCGGAGAAGTAGACAGCCCTTCATGCTGGCTTTGCAAGAAGCAGCTCTGCCCGTGGGAGGAGCAGGGATAGCCCAGTGCAGATGCATCCTGGCTGCCTCAGCTGTTGGGTGAGCCCTTGTAAGCCACTTGGGAAAGCTGGTATCATAGCGCTGTCTTTGTCTGAATTACCAGTTGTCAGAATTATAGGTTTCTTCCTTAAAAGATGTGCGTATTTTATAAAGCTTGGAATTATTTTACCTGTTACAAACAGTGAAATGCAGCTCCAAGAGGGTTGGTACACCCACTCAGTGCATAAATATGGAAATAAACTTGTGGGAAAACCTAGGCACAACATGATCATCTGATGCAGGGGACAGCACTTCATCAATCTACTGAAAATAAAACACTCAAAGTGATGAGTGGCCTTGGAAAGGCCGATCTACTACAGTGGGAACGCAGCATAGCCACTCATTACAGCTTCCTGTTGCAACTTGGTGGTATGGAGACAGCTGAGAGGGAGACACTGATAGCAGGACACCGCTGTGGGTGGGGGTTGTGCTGTAGATGACTTGCAGGCACGACTAATTGAGTAAAGATTTCCAGGGAGTATCATGGGAAGGGAAAAAAAAAATCAAACTAAGAATATCTGTTTGGGGAGTTCTGCTTCATACAAAGCATGGTTCCATGCACAGTGCAACTGGGTGGATGCAGTGATGTCCTATGAATGGAATCTGTTGTTTCATTTCAAGAGGAAGAGATAACTGAATTTTTTATTGCCACACCCAAAGAGGAATAATAAACCAGCCAGGCAGCATCTGTCTCCAAATAGCCCTTGTTACCAGCCCACAGTCTGCATTGGCTGTGATTGCTTGGCCAAAAGTGTGAGTATGGGAGAAAATTGTTGCTGAAATCATTGCAATAGATTATGATTGTTGTACAAAATGGAAAATCCGTGTCAAAAGCAGACTTGATGCCAAAAGGCCCCTGCGGTGCTGGGCTCATCTTGACTTGTCCTACAGTGAAAGCAAACAAGGCTTCAAAAAAGTGAAATCGTTTGATATGCTAATCTGCGTCTTGTTTCAGGCATAGTAATGTCTCTGTGAACAAAGGAAAAGAAGGTAAACAGCTCAGACAAAAGGGATGTACTGTCTTACTGCTGCTGGAGAAGTTCTTCCATTCCCAAACAAGACTTTCCTTAATAGTAAGAAATAGTTATTAGTCAATTTCCTCTTTAATATCTGTTCTGTTACCTCTGTGCTAGTCATACTATGAAGGTGATGTTTTCTGAAAAGGCAGCCCATCAGAGAGACAGAATGAGCCATAGGCTTTAGTTAATCACCCATTCTCCACATCTGTGCACGTACAGAAATCATCTGCTGTGGCTGATAACATTACACCTGCAGTTGGTCAAACCTAGCACTGCTCTCCTTGCTCTCATGAAGCCTTACAGCATGCCTCTCAAATGTCATTTCTGGCAGCATTTCACAGCAATCTTTTCCTCGTGTTTACACCAGGGTAAATAGCATTTATCTGCATCCAAGAACTAATTGTAGAACCAAAACACCAGATTTGTCAGCTCGTTATATGGTTTGCACAGTGTTCGGCATTTTCTGGATGTCTATTATTTTGTCTTTGTGAGTTGCCTATCAGTTCTAAATTATTCCAAATTTGAGCTTCCTATTCCCTGCAGAGTAAATGCTTGCTTGGAGGAGGACTAGCTTGATTTGCCTAGGTCGCATTGGGAATTAGTGAACAAACTCAGCTGAAACACTGTTTGCTGTTCCATAGGATTATCCGTGCTATCAAACTGCAGTAATCATTTAAAAGAACAAAGGAAGCAAAAAATCAGCTGCATCTCAGCTTTGTCTGATGATGCTCTTGCGTCACTTTAATTCGTTTGGTCACTGGACATGCATAAATGCTAGAAACTTGGATGAAGCAGGTAATTAATACTGCATTTAAAAAGCTCTTGTAGATCTCAGTATGATATTTGCCTTTATTTATTTCTTGGAGACAGATAAAATCATATTTCCGTGGATGCCAGTGATGTCAAGATATTACTATTGAATATGAATCAATGAATGCATGGTACAAGTACAGCAATTGCTCTGATGTCTGAAATAAATGCTTAAGCAGGTATGGTTGACACAACTAGCATGTGCGATACTTTTATGCTACCCTGAAAATAAACTACCGTTAGTTTAATACTTCAGATATAATGGGCTTGTTTGTACTAAACGTAGTACTCCAAGAGTGCATCATACAAAAGTAAGAAATACTTTCTTTTCTTGCACTTTTTCTCTCACATTTGCAAGTTAAAGTGATTGGGTTTAGCTGGTCTGCCAGAACTTGCGTGGCTTTTTTCCGTCAGTGTATCTCACTGATTATGGCAAGAACAGATCTGTAAGTTTTCTAATGTGATTTTTTCTCTATTAAGTCTACTGATGTAAAATGTGCAACATGCTGTGGAACTACTTCTAACCTTTTTAGGAGCTGTCAGTAACTTATTCCTGGAATTGTTGTCAGAAAATCACTGAAATGGAGCCTATTTCAGCCTAGTGGTACTGGCCATGAGATCCTAGATAAAAGGGCCTTATACAGAGTGGAGTTATGCAACAGAAGACAGGCATTTAATTACAAAAGCGTCCGGTTCTGTCAAGAAGTAGCATGAACTTAGCTTCTTGCCTAATTAAGTTTTATAACATAAACATGCATTTAATGCCTTTGATCCAGAAGAAGCCCTGATAACTGTGCTATTGACCTCTGAGAGAAATGCGGTCTGGTGGGCTGAGCTAAGGCTCAGGAAGTTGTAATGTCGTAGCAGCAACACTGACTGTCTGGGTGGCCTTGAAGAAACCAGGGCAGAATTTCAAGGACTCGTCCTTCAGTGAATAAACAATAGCAATGCTAATAACAAAAATAATAATCCTATAAGGGTGATTCCAGATGTGTCTGTTGGAGCTTAAATTCAGTTGAAAGTGTTGGTGATAAATGAAGTGCACTTCAACTTAATGCTCCAAAAACCAAGGGCAAAATTATTTGCGCTGGTACTTTTTATTTAAACTGGATATTTAATATTGCTCATAAATCCCTATCATCACTGGGAAATTGTGCTGTGTCAAGTATGGGATTTGGGATCTTTCTGAGGACTATATACCGACACAAAGAGAAAATCCTATTGCCACGTACCTTTCTATGAGGTTTCAATGCAGTAGGACAATCCTATGTACATGGAGAATAAGTTTGGGGGTTTTAAATCAGATTTTGTCATTTTATTTTTGATGTAATTTGTAGGCTGGGTCATGAATGTCACAGCTGACATTCACCACTGAAAATCATAACTGTTCAAACACGGCTTTGGAAGATGACTCATTACTTCTTTTGGCACTCTGAAGTTTATTACAGCGCACAAGAAATTTTGCAAACAGTTGGGAATTTATTCAGCCGCAGTGATATGAGGTAGTGTGTGCTTGGTGTGCCTTACAGCTGCAGTAAGTGACTTGCTAAGGCCCTGCTGCCGGACTGGTTTTGGTTTTGTTTTTTCTTTTTTTCAAGTGGAATAATTTAAAATAACTTTGGGTAGATGCTTCATAGGTAGATTTTGCTTTCTTGACAACTTGGAGCAATATTATATGTAGCTTTCTGAACAGCCTCTAATAATCGTCTCTGGCTTTCAAATAATGTAAACAAGGAGTCTTGTAAGTCATAAAGAAAGGAGTAACTCGAGACTTCAGATGAGGAGAGCTGGCTTCTCTCTGAGTTCATCTGAGTGGAAGTCAGAGGAATCACTTGGAAATCGTGAATCAGAGCTTGGCTGCTGCGTGAACCTTGGACTAACTTTGTCGTGTGCTGCTAAACTTCTTTCTTACGTTACTTGGAATCCTTTTAACTTTGCAAACACTTCAGAGAAGGTCATGAAGGGAGATGGCAGTGCAATGTGGAATCTGATGTGGAAATACTGCATTTCTGTCAGGACAATCAGGTACAGTAGGAATATTTAAAACTTTACTTTGTGGTAAGTTTCTGAGAGCTGCATGCGTTAAAGATGGTCTCTCCCCTGCTTGTACTGTCTGCCCTGTGCAGTTAACTCTGCATAGTCTGAGATGACTGCTAGGGTGGCTTTTGTTTGTCCTTATAGTAAAGTTCTGAAAGGAAAAAAGCAGGGTTATTGAAAGTAATCTTCAAGGAAAGTGGAGTTCTCGTGGTTTCAGTTTTGGAAATAGTTTTGTCTCGTTTGCATGCGGACAGAATCTGGGATATAAAAGAAGAAAAGCACCAACGCCTTACTTTCATGAATATTTGCCTCTCATTATCTTTAATTAGTTGTATCTCCCAAATCTGGAGATGCAGGGTGTGTGTTTAGCACACCGCGAGCATCGTTTGCTTCAGACGGATGAGAAGCAGGCAGAAAAGGTGGAGGCTTTTATGGCAGAAAAGTCTCTCAAGTTTCAAACGTTTCTAAGCTAATGTAGTGCTGGAAGCCTACCTGCGTGCCTCGTGTGAAAGCGCAGCCGACACAGACGAGATGACAGGCTGGGCTGCCGTGCGTCGCCGGGCACATTCCTGGAGCGCTGGCGTTTGACAAGCTGCGTGCTCCCTGCCAAGCGCAGTTGCTGTAGATTGCAGTGGCGTTTATTCCAGGAATGGAGCTATTAAGCGCTTGGTGATGGTGTG
This sequence comes from Pavo muticus, assembly GCA_016647715.1. Taxonomy (NCBI): domain Eukaryota; kingdom Metazoa; phylum Chordata; class Aves; order Galliformes; family Phasianidae; genus Pavo; species Pavo muticus. The sequence goes on from JACDJE010000071.1 coordinate 2,129,421, forward strand.
TTCTCACAGCAATTGGATACATTTAAAAATAGCATGCTGTAGTTTTGTACCATTCAAACCGTATAACCCCATAATGTGATTTTGTCACGCGAGCTTCCCTTGAGAAATCACGTAACGCAAATAATTACTGCTTTTCACACTGCATAATTATTTTGTGCCAGGGAAAGAGTTTAGAGAGCCTGAATTCCTGCATGGACGTGCATGACAACCAGAACGAGACTGTGGAGAGCTTTTATCATCAGGATGCTGAAATAACACTAAAATGTCTCCTCGTTCTCAGCAGAGTGAATCAATACAACAGAAACAGGAAATAATCCCTGAGAGAGGATTCAGTTAACATAAAAGTCATTTATGATCTGGTTTTAGAACCAGAAACAGAGAGAGAGCCTGAAACAAACTGAACTGGTGCTTAAATACAGTGGAACGGTCTTTACAACACAGATATTATCCTGACTTCAGTACTGCTGGAGACCTCAGAGAAAAGTCCAGTGCAAATCTCAAGTGATCAAAGTGCACGTTCCTAGTAAGAGTGAGCTTTAAAGGCTCCTACAGCCATTTGGGTGTGGCTATTTTTCTAATGTTTAACATGCAAGTTGCGCTCACCTGTAAAGAGCCACATCTTTTATCAGTGAACTTACCACTGTTCAGAGCACGTAGGTTCAACATTAGCTTAATTACTCACAGCAGTTGCTTATTTCTAGAGCAGCTCGCTGGCTCCCACAGCTAGCATAATGCAAAATGAAGTTCCTCTTTGTTGTAGTGCAGTGAGTATTTTCAATTAGTTTTGGGCTGTTCTAATACGTGATAATTTCATTGTAAGCGAAATCAATGAGCTTGAGAGCATAAAGAAAATGTTTCCTTTGTGGAAGAAGATCGCTATCACCTTAAATGTGCTTTTCAGTTGTCCTTCAGGAATCCTGAACCTCTCCCTACGTTCTAGGAGTTGTCACCAACCATTCTGGCTTATGTCTCTATCCACCAAGTATGAGGCTATACCAGTCTTTCTCCTGCCTCCTCCCATTTCTGCAAAACTGTGCAACCCACGCAGCCCCTGCTGGAGATTTCTGTCAGTTTAGTGTCTTATGTAGTCAGTGAGCTTGTTTGTTTCCTCAGTGTGAGCCGCCCTGCTGAAGGCATTCCTGCACACCCGCCGTGCCACCGCAGCACGCCGCCCTGCATGGCCCGGACTACACTGGGCTGGTTGTGCTACAGCTCCTAACGAACACGCAGAGCCTGAATGAGGGGTCTGTGCCTCAGAACAGTCCCACTCCAAGAAGAAAATTATTATTGCTGGGATTCAGGGTTGGTCTTGTTTTCATTGGAATCCAACTGCTTACAAAATTGACTAAGTCTTTGTTGTCTGGCCTAATTAGATTGTGTGCCTCGGGGAGAGAGATGATCCATGTCCATGTATGCATGCTTAAGTTTGCCATGACTTTTGTTTGTCTGTTTGCATGGAGTGTTTGCCTGCTCATACAGTAAAACTAGAAAAATGGTAAAGATGAAAGGATTTCTTTATCAACGTAACAGAGCTGAGCTTGTGCCACATAACAGGAAACTTCTGTCCTGTTACAGTGCTTGGTCTCTGGTTTTGTCGGTCTCTGTCCCACTGCGTGGTCAGGAAGGCACATGTGGTACACCAGCACTGGGGCAGACCCCGATCCACAGGGCTGGGCTGGGCTGCCTGCCACCCATGTCCCCAGGAAATGGGAGGGAGAGTTCCTGCTCCTGCCTGATCTGCCGCATGTTGCCACCTAGTGGGATGTGGGCTCGCAGTCATCTTCCACCGGCCAGGCCCAGACTCCCTGCAGGGACTAGAGGCACACTGTGGTGTTTGTGACTCTCCTTGGCTGCAGCATTCACTGCCAGGTGTTAAGTTCTCCTGCCCAGAAGTGCTGTAAATTGTCACTGCTATCTCTGATGAAGGGAGCAGTGGTGTTTGTCACAACCAGATGCTTTGCTGAGTGAGGCCCGAGCAGTACTTGCCACTGTGCTGTCACTGCAGCCTCTGCCCGGTTGCTTTCTCTTCTTACTGAACCCTTTCCTGTCTTAGTGCACAGAGGGCAAACAGTGCCCTTTCAGGTGCTGAATGTCGTTTTGAGGCCATATCGCCCTGAAAAACAGCACTTCGTTCTTCTGATGAATGTCTGCTTGTTAGGATATTTGCAGGTGGAAGACTCTCCCAAAGTCGGAGTTGGCAAAGCACGAAAGCAGCACTCGGGTTAAAGAATCAGTAGGCAGTTAATTCTTGTAACATTGCATTTCAGTAATACATCATAGATGGGGGATAGGCACATATTTAGATGTAAAATTGTTTGTCAGCATATTCGGATTAGCTCTTGTATTTATAGGGTTGTATCAGTCTGAAAGCAGAGGAACGCGTTGCACAAAGCCTGGGAGCGGATCAGCTGCATGGGAATTACTTGTGCTCTCAGTGCTGTGCCACATGCCAGTCAGCCCTCGGGATGGGTTAGTGGTTAGCAGAGCAGACCGGAGCCATCTGAATCAGCAGATCCACAGCCCACAGAGAATAAATTAAAGGGTTTATAATAATGTAATGCATAGTTTTCAGCTTGCATCTTGAAGTTCCATTTGCAAGTAACAGAGGAAAATAGTCAATAGTTACTTCTTATTGCTGTACACATCTGGAAAAAAGTAAGAATTAGGTTTCAGTATGAGTTGTCATGGAGTTTCTTCACTTATTTTCCTTCTGCTACAAACATTTTCCATCTTAGTTCAGTCACACTTTATTTTTAGTCATCTGCTTTGTTTTTTCTGAAGACTGACAGAGCAGTGCTGCTTTTTCACCAAGAAAAAACAGCACCGTGACAAGTGGTAGGGTCTAGCTTGAGCTTTAATTGCATTTTGGGCCTCATGAGCAACTGTGACCGTGTAGGGGAGAGGCTGCTGGGAAGTGTGAGTTCATAAAGGCAGTTCGGTGTGTCTCATAGCGAGGGTTTATTCATAACGTTTCTGAGTATCTACATTATGAGAGCTTAAGCTGCTCTACACATACATAATACATTAAACGGAGCTCAATGTAAAGGGATAATGTAAGGAATATTATTGCACAGCTCAGGTTCAGTGATGGTATTACCCGTGCATCACAGCTCCTTGCTCCTGCCTCCGCGATGTCCACACATGGTGCTGGCACCAGCATTGAACAGCTGTGCAGGAAAGTCAGCTGGCAAGAAAGGTCTTCTTTCCACCCAGGCAAAGGCCAGGTTCAGCGCCAGGGCACACAGCAGCTTGTGCTGGCATTGGGCAAGAGCTGTGATAGGAGAGCCAGGGGACACAGTGCTCACACAGCCTCAGCACGACCACCCTCAGCATGGGAGATGGGATGGGTGGAAGGGCAGAGCTAAGAGACAAGGCTGGGGATGGCCCGTTCTGAAGTTTGTTGGCAAATATCTGCAGAAGGCACCTTCTTCTTGATATGGTCTCTTGTAACCAGTGATAATGGGGTATATAACCAGATCTTTCATTTATGCATCTTGTTTTCCTTCTTTAATGGAAATGGGAGTACCTGCCTCAGATGTTCCTCCTAGCAGCTACAGGGTTAATATCTGTAAAACTTCTCAGAGAAGGAGGATGTGTTGTTTTATTATAGCAGTAAGCAATGGTGTTAACACCTTTTGTAGAGGTCAAATGCTAACAAAGCGTTTTTCCTCTAGTTATATGGCTTAAAGGCTGACAAGAATTACTAATACAGATATTTGTTTGTAAGACTAAAAAAGGATAAAACAAATTCTGAAGCCTTCCATGTTGACTCCTGTACCTTCAGGATGTATTGATTTTTATATTCAGTGCTGTGTGGTTTTTTTGTTGTCTTGAAATCTGCAAAATACTGCACTTGAGAAGCTATGAGACAAAACTGAATGCTTATCATTAGCAGTCTGGATGCTTTAATCTTCATGTAGTGCGTGTCTCTCATAGCCATTAGTCTTCTATTTTAATACAGTACAACTGTAATTATCCAAGTGCAAACCTTCCTTTGGGTTAAAAGATCTCTGCAGAATGACAGTGCCAACAGCTATGCTGCGCTTAATGAATTTGTAATAAGCTCTTGATGCCGGTATAACAAATCATTGTGAAGTTGGGATGAAGTTGGTATCTTTAGAATCCAGTGTTAGCAGCGTGTCAGTGTGTCCTTGTGCATTTGGCATAATAAAATAGATTATTTGGTTAAGTATACCATGCGTTTCCTATTGTCTCTGGTATATGCATAGTAATCTGGAGAGGAAGTGATTACGGTGTTAATACACCTGAGCCCAGTTGCTCTGCCTGAAGCTGACTTGCTCAGGGGCTGAACTACACATAGCTTTGGTTTGGTTTGGATTGAAAATTTTTAATTCTATTTAAATGTTGCTTCTTTTCAACCAGCATGTGTCTGTTTACACAGCTAAATTATTTCAACCCGAGTGTTAGTTCAAATTAGTGGCTGTGACAAGTTCAGGAAAGGCACAGTGAGCATTAACAGGTCCCAGATCTGTTGGTGCAGGACCAGGCCCTCATCAGTTCGTTTGCTTTTTGCTGTGAGCTCTTATTAAAGTGCTGCTGTTTAATGTTTCCGTGGGCTCTCTGTGCACCATCTGCAGTGCTATGGCTAAAAGCTGGAAACGTATAAGCAGGGGCTGCTAGTAGATGACTTCCAGGTAATCCCTGGTGGACTTTCAGTGTTACAGAACTACCACAGAAGCTGCATTATTTATACATAATTAAGCCCACTTTCACATAAAAGAAATTACAGGTGTGGGTATATAAGTATATGGAAGTATATAAAATCTGTCAGTCTTGCACTAGCACTGCTTGTGTGCTTGCTTGTACAAAGAGTTAAGGTTCTTTACAAACTGAAAAGTGTGTTTTGGCTTTTAGAAAAAGGGTCAAGGAATTGCCAAAAGCGGGTGATGGAGCAGTGTGAGATCTGAAGGCTGGCCCAGGCTGAAACTCTGCTGAAGCTTTTTGTGACACGGAATAATGATAAGCACTGAAACCCCAGAAGTCAGAAACCTAATCCAAGGCGGTCTACAGAGAAGTTAACAGACTGTTTTATTATTTAGTTACGTGGAGCTCTGAGAGGAGCTTGTTGATGTAGAACCGTGGTTACTGAACTGGTAACATCGCTCTCTAGGCATGAGGGGTTCAGTGATACTTAAGGTAATTTTTTGCATTCTAATGCTTGCGGTAGCGGATGCACAGGGTAAAAATGTACATGGAAACTTTTAGAGCAGGATTTCTGCTTGATGCTGATAATGCTTCCACTGCTAGTGATAAGATGTCTTCTCGGACCCACCTAGAAATTGTCTTTTAGGATTTGTTTTGAAAGAATGCTGCTTTTGGTTCTGGTTACGGATCACCCAATTGTTTGACTTGTGGGTTGGTTTTTTTTAATCATAATTGCAGGACTTCTGAAGCAGCCTTTCAGCTTGTCTTTTTGCCCTGATCATGGAAAAGAGGGAAACAAACTATATGGAAGCGTTATCCACTCTTACATTTGAAGAGGATCATTTTCTGCTGAATCGTAAAGCAAATTAGGTAGGGAGAAAATGAAGCTCTGAGCTAATCTGGTGTTAGCGAGATTTTGTGTTTTCCAGAAGGAGTCAGATGACTTGTTGGTAATTGGTGAGTACAGCTCAATGTAGTGCTTACGAATCATGTGAGTAACATCTGTGAGGACTATAAATTGATGGTGAATTTCTAGTGAAATTAATGAAAAAAAGTGGTTTTAACAGGAAAAAAATTCTGTTTATAAAAACCAGGAACGTTTTTATTCCTTTTCTAATAGAAATTGATTTTAATATCCATATGTAATTTCTCATTCATAATAGGTGTTTCGAACATCTCTTTTCTGTTTCCATGCAGTATCTGCTTATTAATCATTTTCTTTGACAATAATTATAAAAACAGCATGAATTTATGCAGTGAGCAGTGTCCCACATTCAGTCATCTCTTAGCAGGAGACAGTTCATTCGTGTAATCAGCTGTCTGATGGTTAGTCAGTGACTGAAGTATTTCAGGTGTTAACAGATCGGTTTTTGGTTTTCCCTGCACCCATGGCTGGTGGGGGTGCGGCAGCCCTGTTTTGTTAGGGAAGGAGGGTCTCTTGTCAGCTGCAGGTGCAGACACATACAAGGAAATCAAAGCTGATTACCTCCCTACTTACTTCAGAAGATCAGATCTGAGTAGCTAATGAAACTTAAGCAAAACCTGGGGTAGGCAAGGCACGACTGCCTGAGCCGGCTTCGCTCATAGAGCATTTCCATGATGAGAGAGACCTGGAGTTTAAACCTGCATGCTGCAAGCTGATGGATTAAGAATTATGTTCTTGAGTTGGCCACACCTGTGCTGATTCTGGAAAACTCTCAGCAACATGCAAGGCATTTTGTGGTTAATGAATTCTTATTTCTTTGTGGTAGCAGAACAATGAAGAGTATTCTCTCATACCATCAGGGGGTACTTTCAAGGTCCAGCAGGGCCTGATTTGTGCAGGGCCCAACACGACCGTAGGTTACACAGCAGAAGTTGTCACCGTGGTGGGAAGCGTTCTGGTTCAGCAGTGCCGAAAGTTCTCTATTTTCACATAAATTGTTTTTCTAATATTAATGTCGTCTTGGATACTATCTTTTTACCATCTAATCTCACGGAGTAGGCTGTGTTCACAGCCGTGGTTTGGTCACCATTTGCTTTCCTGAAAATAACTTGGCATTGATACCTGAAGGTATCAAGAAATCAGATTTTTCAGAGGAGATGCTTGATCAAAGCATCTGAACGCTTCATGCTGCTGAATTACTGTGGAACGAACTTCTGTGGACATGGAATAGCTGTGATAGCTGCTCTGTGTCATCTGTCGGTTGGTGCAGTATTGTACTTGAAGCAGAGGTAGCATGGCAGCTAACCTAGTTAAGAAGCTGCACCTCTGTCGGGCTCTGCTATGTAGTTAGCATTAGCCGTGTACGCTGTCACCTCCTAGATAAGTGCTTCACTGTGACCTTTAACAGGAGTCCGATGGTACAAAATCACCTGCAGCCTGCATGTTTTTTGTATTAGAAGAACAGATACTTCCAAAAATCTGAGCACGTTATAAATAGCTCTGTCAAAAAGGCAGATGGCAAGGCCCAGCACAGGCTGATGCAAAGGGAAATATGACCTTTCTGATGCTTAGGAGCCTTCAGAATATATAGACGTACAGATAACACATTTTTCTAAAATGACAGTTGGGTTGCAGTCTCAGCCACAAATCTCAGCCCTCTGGCACTCTGTAAACTTCTGTTACCCACAGGCTTTGCAGGATCATAAGGCTCATATGATCTTTGGCTCATATTTTCCAAAAGTTTTTTCCACCTCTTGACTTTTCAATGATTCTTTGGCTACTTCTCCTCTCTTAGTAGCTGGCAGGGAAAATGCGTGACTGTGGTCAGTCCTTCCTCATCAAAAAGGTGTTTATTGACCACTTCTTGGTAGCCCAGTTGGGGAGGGCACCCAGACCTCAGCTGCTGCAGTCCTGAAGCTATGGCTCCTGAAGGAGAGCAGCTGGAAAGCTTCAGAGAAAGCCGGGGAAGGAGATGCTGAGCTTCTGACGCCTCCTGGAACATAAAAGGCAAGTTTCTACTTTTGCCTTAGATTCTCTCATTCAGAAATGAGTCTTGTTTTCTTTGGAACAGCTAAACAGAAATAATAGCTATTATTGACAGATGCAGTTAAAAATCCTATAACAGTCAGAAAAGCATCTTCAATGCTATTTTTTTTTTAATGTCCTAAGGAAATTGAAGTTGACGTAACAAAAGTTGGAGAACCAAATTAGCAGTAACTGTGAGTTAAAATGCATATTTTTATTTGTAGTCATTCTGCTTAAATTCAAAGCCCACTTGCAATTTACTTAGAGTTATTGGATGTCCACAAAATGCCTGCAGACATGTGTACTAGCTTTAAATACTGTGTGGGCAGACGTATTTGTACTAGCAGTTGTTCGTATGGTCTAATTCCCTTTCATGCTAAAATCAGTAAGAATTATCTTTTCTACCACATCAGTGAAACAGGGACAGATTGGTCTTTTGAATAGCTTATTATCCATCTGAAATTATCTCCTGATACTTGAAAGTGAGTGTGAACTAGGCACTAGCAATGTTCCCAAGGGGTTGGTACTGGGATCCAGTCTTGTTCAATATCTTTGTCAATGACCTGGATGAAGGGATAGAATGTACCCCCAGCAGGTTTGCTGATGATACGAAGCTGAGAGGAGCTGCTGACACACCAGAAGGCTGTGCTGCCATTCAGTGAGACCTGGACAGGCTGGAGAGCTGGGTAGGGCAGAACCTAATGAGGTTCAGCAAGTGCAGAGTCCTATACCTGGGGAGGAATAACCACATGCATCACTACAGACCGGGGGCTGATCTGCTGGAGAGGAGCTCTTCAGAAAAGGGCACGGGTGTCCTGGTGGACAAACAGATTTGCTGTGAGCCAGCAGTGTACCCCTGTGGCCAAGAAGACCAGTGGTATCCTAGGTGCATTAAAAAGAGCTTGGCCAGCAAACTGAGGGAGGTGATCTTGCCCCTCTACTCTGGCCTGGTGAGTCCACATCTGAAGTACTGTGTCCAGTTCTGGGCTCCTCAGTTCAAGAAGGACGGGGAACTTCTTGAGAGAGTCCAGTAGAAGGCAAGAAAGATGATGAGGGGCCTGGAGCATCACCCTTAGGAAAGACTGAGAGATGTGGGGCTGTTCAGCCTGGAGGAGAGAAGGCTGAGAGGGGATCTTATCAATGCTTATAAATGGGTGACAGCCAGGCTCTTTTCACTGGTGCCCAGTGACAGAACAAGGGGCAATGGGCACAAGCTGGAACATAGGAAGTTCCATACAGACATGAGAAAAAACGTCTTTGAGGGTTAGACAGCAGTGGAACAAGCTGCCCAGGAAGGCTGTGAAGTCTCTTCTGTAGATATTCAAAACCTGCCTGAGCACTTTCCTGTGTAACTTCTTTCAGGGAACCTGCTTTAGTAGAGAGGTTGGACTGGGAGATCTGCAGTGGTTCATCCAACCCCAATGATTTTGTGATTGTGAAAACCATACTTTTTAGCCTGTTTGGGAGAGCTTACTTTGAATTTTACAGATAGGCACATAGCTCTGAATATAAGCAGTTTAACACAGATAGGAATACTTGAGATTTCTACCCTGCAGGGTACTTACTCTACTGTGATTTTTCTGGACATGTATTCAAAGAACTGATGATAGAATTTCACTTCAGCTGTATATTTTCAAGTTAATTTAACAAACACTTGTGTAGGATTTGGGCCAGTGAGATTGAAATAAATACCTGAATTCCTTCCAAGTGGCTAGTATTAGTTCTTTAAAAATAAACACATGGAAAGGAACCCGTACTTTAAAGTCAACCTCTTGAAAGCTTTGTCCCAAGTCATTTATCCTCTTTCAGGTTCTGAACCCATTGCATTTTACTGGTTATTCTACCTGCTTATTCTGAGTAATTGAGCAGATTTATTGCTTGGGTTATAGAGGCTTCTACAACTGTTTGTATTTGCATCTTGTGAGACTGTTCCACTTAATGTTGATGTTGCAAGGGCAGGCATAGCCTTGGAGTTTCTTAGATGGGAATGAATAGTGAGAAATTATGCTGGAAGGGGTATAAATGATAGTTTCCACGTACTTCTTGTGCTAATGCTGTTCTTGTCTGCTTCATCTCATCTGATTGTTCTGACACGTTGGGTTTGGGGGTACAGCAATTTGTTATGCTGTGTGGTGATATATAAGGAAAAGAATCTCTGACAAAAATAGGCAGCAAAAAACAGGTCAGGGCTAATGGGTTAGCGTGATCTGTGCTTCTTAGGCCATTGTTGCTTCTGGAGGAAATGTTCTGCAAACAAAAGCATAGCCACACTAGCAGGCCCATTTCCTCCAATATAGTGAAACAATGACATTTTTAAAGAAACTGGGAGTTGGCTCCCTTAAAGCACATATGCCATATGTGTCGTTTCAAAGCAAAAATGGAAAGAGCTGTTTATATGTATAAAGATATCCAAGAAAAAAATCATACACTTGTTGAAAGATGCAAGTTCAGGAGTGGAGAAGAAATCCTTGCATGGCTTTCTTACACTTTTAAAGAATTAAAAAGGACCATTATCACTCCTTACTCACATGCACACATGTCCAGCCTTCCACAAGGCACTTAGCTGTGAGGTGATGACCTGCTATCTATAGTGCCTGCTCAGAACCATTAAGCTCACTGGGGCTATTCTGTCTTTCATTTTCTAAGTGGTGAGGTCAGATACATGGTCCTTGCCTACTCCATCCCAGTGGCTAGCGATGCTGTTAATAAGAGGAGCTATTTACCTAACTCTTCATCAAATAAACAGAAAAAATATATATATCAAAGTCCCAAGGGTACCCATGGATATGTCTGGAACAGATGGGGCAGTAGTAAGAAAACAAGACTTGTGATGGTAGACTCAGCCTTTTCCGTACGTGTCTGTAATTTTTCACATCTAGCAAAGCGTGAAAGATGGATTTCACTGCGTCTGAATCTATTGAGAGAGAAGGGAAGGAAACGTTTTGTACAAGTAGTTAGTGCTCATTAAAAGGGAGATGACTTTGCAACAGTGCTTTAAAAAATTACTGTCCCCGATCTGTGCTCATACTTCATCACTTTCCCTTCAAAAAGCTTTTAAAACTCCTAAGCCGAGGGCTAGGATGCACTTGAGGTTGTGAAATAGTCTTTGCAGACCTCAGAATTCTTTCCTATGGTAATTTCAGAGCTCATATGTCAGCAAATCAGTGCATGGAATTACCAGTTCCCTCTGGATTTTTAAAATCTATGCCCCCAGGGGAAGCTCAGGGACCATGCGATGTCAGGTCTGAATATATTGACAGAAACAAAAAGTAACATGCAAGTCCTTTCATCGGAGAAACGTCGCATTTTTCTGATTAAGTGTCCGTTTTTTGCACCGCGATGGCTAGAAGCTTCTGGATATCAGCTAGAAAGGCTAACTTTAAAAAGCTTAGAAATACCTGAAACCTTCCCCTTGGTGTTAAAATACTCAAACATTTGCTAAAGTAATTACTTCTGTTGAATGAATCAGTAGCGTGTCCTGGGAATTTGCTGGTGATTAAGAGCTTTTTTTCAACCTACGTGTCACAAAGTAATTCCTAACAAAAGCTGCAGAAGGCCTCATATAATGAATCAACATGCAAATAATTATAACTCCATTTAGTTCCTGAATGGAAGGGAGGCACTGGAAAAACCTCAGACTGAGGCATATTGATTTTTTACAAATATTTTCCAAGTGTTTCCTCTTCTCCATGCTAGAGACCCTTCTAATTAAACAACTGTGGCAACAAACGCTGTCCAGCTGAGGGTCAAGTATACAGTTCGGATCCCAGATGGTCGATATCTATATGTGACTGAGCTGCCAGATGGGTTCCACTGGATTTTTTTTATTCTTCTTCTCTCACCCTGCCAATATTAAGGCAATTTGTTATACTGCTATCAAATGTTTATACTCTTTTATGTTGACTTTTGTGAAGAATTATCTGGGTAGGAGGAAAAGATTCCCCAGAGGACACGCTCTATTGCTTGAGAGGTATTTTGTTCAATGCTCCCTTCCCATCATTTTCTAATGTCAAAGGAGTTTCTAAAGGTTCCCTAAGAAAGGACTGGAATAAAAGGCACATGAAAGTGTCAGTAGGGAGGGAAGAAGTGTAACGGTGTTGTTTGCTTTTACTGTTCCTGTGGATGGTTAAAGCCTATTTGTTGTTGCAGAACTATCAATTACAAATGTAAAATAATTGTGATGGTTACCCCTGATGGAGCACAGGTCAGACTGTAAAGCTCACTTTCACTGTCGGCTGTGCACAAGTATAGCAATATTGTGCCTGCCCATGGATTTATTTTGCATTGTGTCACTGTAAAACAGCCTAGGTAATGCAAAAAGCAGTATGTGATTTGTGTGTTTCCTGTGTGTGCTGGTCTGGGAGCAGGTCTGTTCTCACCGTACCGCACTGGAGCAGTGCCATTAGAAAGAAACTGCTCTTGTCCAAACCCGGAGGAATAGATTTGTTAGCAGGATGTGTAGAAGAGCCTCATTCTTCTCTCTAGTAACAATTTCTACCCATTGGGCCAGTTTTGTTCTCTTGTCTGCTGATTTTACCATGTCGTTTTAAGCTTTAGAAATATGTATAGACTCAATTAAACTTACACAGCAGTGTGATGCTGACCCGGAGAAACGTTCGTTTCAGTCATCCTTACGAAGGAGATCTTTGTCATTGTCACTCAATGTCCTCTTATTGTGTTCCTGTTACTCAGGGATAAAGATACAGTTGTTGTTGGAGGTGTGTCCCCACATAAAGCACTTAAGAAGTCGTGTGCTGAGCTCCACAGCAAACCTCTAAGCTAAACTAAAACAAAGAGACAAACCTCATCTTGTGCAGTATGCCTTAGTTTCTTTAACTTAGGAGCAGACTGAATCACACATGGCAGCAAATATGTCGCTCACTGGAGCCATCCTGCGCTAGAACTGTCTCTACAAACTGTCGTCTGGGCTTGTAGTGTAAAGGTGTTTCTTAGTAAAAACATCAGCTGGTCATAAAAAGAATGTGTTTGAAGACATAATAAATCCAAAGTTGAGGTTACAAAACATTAGGCCAGAAAAATAGGTAATTTATTGTCTCTTTAGGCAGTTCTTTTTCTGTGTATATGTTAATTCTTCAGCAGTAAACCTGAGTCTGACATCCCATTTATACACGTAAATAATACTGCTGCTGCTTTCTTCCCTCCAGGCAAATGCACTACAAACAAAGTCAGTGTACTTTGCAGACTCAGCTCTGCAGTGCATCTGTGGGTGCTGCCCGTCCAGTTTCACCTCCATCCACAAGCTTTCTGTGAATGTGGGCTAGCTCGGTGTCGGTTCTAATGCAACTTGTGTCATGGCCAAACCACTTGCTAAAGCTACAAGCATAGGTGCTGCTAATCTGTTTTAGTTACAGTTAACGTCTGATTTTAAAAGAAATGTGAAAGCTGACAGGCAGTTTCAAAGAGATTTCCATGCTGGCTTCCAAACCCTTCTGTAGTCAGACAGTCTGCAGCTCACAGGCTTTTCAATTATTTACCCAAAGTTGGCTTTGAGGGAAGAGTGTGGAAAAAAATAAAATCTAAGCCTGAGTGTATTAAAACTCGATACAGAAATAAAGCATAAATAAGAATTCTCATAGCAGCATTTTGATGTCCGCTGGACTACAGAGAACACCTAACGGGGAGGTTTGGAAGTCTTGCTTTTGTTGTTTTTCTCACATTTTCTGCTGTTGTTGCTCACCCATCCTTGTTTTGCTTTCTTTAAAACTAAGCAACTCCATCTATTTTGCATGTTGCTGTGGCTTAATTAGTTGCTTTTACACTGATTGGCCCTGTTAGCAGGTGAAGAGACCTGTGTGCTCGGTTAATATCCTTTCCAAGTGGCTCTCGTGCTGAAATTGATCAGCTGGCTGTTCTGCAGATGATGCCTCCTGGTCTTTGTTTTTTGTTTTATTTTTTTTAACTTGGCTGTGAAAACAAAAGCCCAGCCATGCATGTGTTTGACTTTCTGATTGCTTGTGCTACCAGAGGGGACTGACAAGCTGCCCGGGCAGCTGGTAGGCCCACTTCATCACTGTAATATAAGCTAAACTCTGCTCCCAGTCAGTGGTCCACATACAGCAATCTGTCCTCATGGACTAAATTAAAAGCAGTTTTAGCATATGATTAGCTGTATAATAAGACAGTGCAAGGGGCTGCGGAGAACAAAGAGTGTAGGAAGGCAAGAGGACATGCATCCTATTATTTCGTGTTCTGTGATTCAGAGAGGAGCAGTTATTTTCTAAAAATTACACTTACACAGTGAAGTGCTGTAAACCACCATCATTGCTGAGCAACAAAAGATGCTTGACATGAGCCTCTCAGCCTGTAGTGTTGCGAAGGATTTACCCTTACGTGGTGGCTCCTCTGTCCAGTACTGCACATGGCTGTCAGCTGCCTGAAGGTCTGTGTGTCACAGTGCCATGGGGTAACGCTGCAGGAGAGGTTTCTTTCTTGCTTTTGTTTTCACTTGTCCTATTTAATAGGACTAGTTTTCAGCCCACGCAGCACCTGAAAAAGACTTCTGGTAAATACACAGAACTTAGACATTGAGATGATCACTTTTTTCCAGCACTTGCATGAACTTCCATAGCTTTTGTATCTGTTTTCCTCTTCAGAGTATTCCTTCTTTCTCCTTCAGTATTTCCGAGCACATATTGAATGTCAAATAATTGTTTGGAAATTCTATCAAGGCAATACTTAAAGGTCAGGTGCTGTAACAGAGTGGCACATAAGTTCCTTCACTCCTGCAGCTACAGATGGTATACGAATGCAGGATGTTGAAAATGTTTGTCTTATTGCACAAATTTCATCCAGGGGCTGTAGAATCTTTAGAATCATGTTTATGGTTTAACAATAATGGAATAATCTGATGTTTTAAGTGTTTGCAGTGGCTATTAAATGATTAGTGTCATGGTGAGTGAGCTTTCAAAATGTTCAAGTAGTCAAGTTTGCAATGGGAACTTGGGATTCTGGTGCTGTCTCAACAACCACTGGTCGTCGTTGAGTTTTGTGGGTTTTTAATTGCTGTTTGTTTTTGGTTGTTTTTTTTTNTTTGGCATTTATTGACATTACTGTTTTTTAAGCAGACGTGACTTCTCTTTCTAGCAGATATTGCTGGTTTTTGCAGCTTAGTATTGCCTTTGGGATGTTTGTTTTTGGTTGTTTTTTTTTTTTTTAAACAATTTTGGGCTGCATTGAAGCAAAAAGTGTTTGTTAGGCCTGAACTCATAAGGCAAAGCAATATCTTTTAAAGGCTTTCTGGATTAGCTCAGGGCTTAGAGCTGAGGCCCATGTGGGAGCTTTGGGGAGGGCTGGGTTTGGGTCAGACTTGCTTCTAGCTGAAAGTGTTAGGGTGTGGGTCAGCTGTGAAAGGAAGGAAATGCTGACACATCCAAAGAGAAAATTCTTTATTTAGCACGTCTATGAAGTGTGAAATGCCACAGCTCAACAGATCATTCAAATAGACAGCCCTTCTACCCAAAGAACAATGTCCTACAGGTCCCAGGCTACTGGAATTATGCAGTATAAAACCCTCTGTTTCTTGCTCATGCCCTCTCAGGAGGCCTTGGACTTGAAGATCTAGTGACAAAATAATTTCAGTTCTTCAGGCAGGTTGTGTTTCAATGAAGATAAGTATGAGGACTGCTCCAAAAGTAATGCTTCCTGTTTTATGATATTGGCCTGCAGTGTCAAAGACAGTGGTATGGCAGTAGAGGTTGAACCTTCCAACCAGTATTCTGTTATGTTTTGTTGCCATGTGACGGATGGCAGCAGAGGGGCGTTCTGACAGAGTGGTGTCTGATGTGGGAGTGCATATGAAACAAAGGGCTGTCATTGAATTCATTCATGTGGTACCCACTGACATGCACTGACACTTGCTGAGCTGTAATGGAGACCAAACAGTGGATGTGAGTGCAGTGAGGGGTGGGTGGTGCATTTCAGCAGTGGTGACAGTGGGTCCCTGGTGCCGGTGTTCGCAAGTGTGGCACGCAGGCTGTTGTTCATCACTGGTGAAAATGCAGAGCTGATGGTGGTGACTGTGCTGAAAAACAGTCTCTTGTAGTTGAGAATTGGCTCTGTCAAACAGCATTATTGTGCTCTTTGTATCTGTTGTAGTTTCCATGGAAATATATAGGAGGCATTAGTTTCAGAGCGACCTACATATGTAAAATTAGGAACATCTCCAACTGCAGTTCTCTGTCCTGCATTCATCAAGAGGTCACTTGCAAGAAAAATATACTTTCTGGACATACATCCGAAAAAGCAACCGAACAACCCGTGCCGGGAACCGCTCCCAGCGGAGGACCTGTCATCGTACGGGCAGCGGGGCCGGCCCGCGGGGAGCGGCCGAGCAACGCCTTCCAACAGCGGCGCCGAACGCCGCGTTTGGCCGCTCCGCCTGCAGGTGGCGCCATAGCCCCGCTGCCGCCAGCGGCGCTGCTCTCGGTAGGGGCGGCTGCGGGGCAAGCTGACGCAGCGCGCCGCGCTCTGGTTTGTGAGGTTGCTTAAAGCTTAAACGTGCTTTGTTCGTTTGACCCAGACCTGTCAGGTGTGAGGAGCGCTTCATTTCCTCTGACAAACAGGAATGAAGGCCGTGCTCCTGTCTGAAAACCAGTCCTGTGGTGTGACTCAGCTGAATGGTACTGCAGTCACATAGTTCATAAACTGTATTTCTAGTTTAGGAATGTAAATTGGGGATAGGAATGTAAAGCGCGGGCTGTGAATGCTATTACTAAGTTATAAACAGCTATGACGATGTCTGATCGAGCAGAAGCCGGTGCTGCCCAAGGGGCACCCACGGCACCAGAAACTGGAGCAGGGGTTCTGGTGCAAGTGTTATACAAGCAAGAAACTGTTCTGAATCATGAGTGAAGCAAAGGAATGCTGGTTTACAGCCATCACAGACACAGAGAGGCAACGTTTCACATATGGAACCAAAAAATTCTAATGGTATTAACTGGAGTTAGTAGATTAGTCAATTAGGGCAGAAGTAGTTAATCCGACATATTCATTGTGGTTTTGGAACCAAATTAGGAAGCGTTTTCACATCTTATGAAGTAATATTTTCTAGTCTGTATTTCAAGAAGATAAAGGACACCTGTCAGAGCAGCACATCTGGATTAACTGCGTCCAAAAGCTCTAAGGAGAGTTGGGCAGTGCGTTCTCTCCAGCGTGCAGTGTTCAGTTATTTTGTGCAGATGGGGAGAACAGGAGCCACACCAGTGCAGGTTAATGCAATATCCATGTTTGAGAAGAAAATAATCATTTAGACAGTTGATAATGTATGTGAGCCTGCTGCTGATTTATGATGGAATCATGAAATAGTGTGGAACGTAATTATGCTATTCTTTGTCATCAATTTATTTGGCATTTATTGACATTACTGTTTTTTAAGCAGACGTGACTTCTCTTTCTAGCAGATATTGCTGGTTTTTGCAGCTTAGTATTGCCTTTGGGAGATTTCTATGCCCAAGTCAGTCGTCTCCAATTTTTTTTTTATCAAACGCCCCCATCAGCAGAAAATATTTGGGCAGACACTCGGCATTTGTTATTTATAAAGTGTATGTGTGTGCTACCAAAGTTCCAATATTTTCTTCCTATACCCCAAAAGATAATCTTGTGTACCTCGCTTTGGAGACCACCAGAGTAAGCAACTAGAATCACAAAACCTTTATGGTCGATGTAATTCTGATTCCTCAGAACCTAGCTGCAACTTAGAATTATAGTGGAGTCATTATAATACATAGATTCCGATACTGTGGTAAGGAAATTCTTGTATTATCTGTAGATGACACAAATAAGGAGATGAAGAGGGCAAAAGTCCAGAGAGTTCTGTCAGCAGAGCCCAAGCAAATGATGTGCACGTTTTAGTACACTCAAATGTAAATCTGTATTTCTGTAGATCAGGGCTGAAAACTGTGGTTACAGGAATGGGGACTCTACCCCGAGAATGTGGCTCTGTAAGGGATCAGAGGGAGCCGTGTTATCAGCAAACTGATGAGGCAAACGAGGTGTCAAGCATGATTCTCTTCTAGAAGGGGATTTCAGATGAGGTGGAAGATACCTTACTTTTGACATTCAGTTCTGGTGTTACTCCGCTCTTGAAAATGATTCTGAAAACAGAAGGTCTGTTAGAAATCACTGAGGAAATAATCGTATATCCGTACATGCGTGTGTGCACGGACAGAAAGCCAGACTGACTCATGGAGTGGAATCAAGTTAGTCCTGTGTTAAATGTATCTACAACTATGCAAAGTACACTTTTGGTTATTGCTTACTGTATAGAATTTATCAGTGCCATTAATTGGTTTTCAAGAAACCGTAACTGTCATTAATCCACTTTCTTGCCCTTCTGTTTAAGAGCATCCCCCCTTTTATTTGTTATTCGGTGTTCTCACCATGCTGAATGTTAATGTTTAGCTGCAGCTGCAATAAGTGCTTTGCTCCAAAGTGTTCTTTAAAATCTATTTTCCAGTGACTGTGTTGAAGAGAGGTGAAGAGGAAAAGAGCATAACAAACATAACAAATACAGCAAAACAATTCTGTCTTACAGGCAGTTACGCCATTACTGCCTTTGGTATCCATTCTGTAAGAAATACATATGGAATAGCTTTGTGGCAGCTTTAATGCTTTTCTCTGGAGTTTGTTGTGTTCAAGGCACTATATTGTGCTGGATTCAACGTCCCAGTGTAGAGATGGATAAACCTAAGTTTTACTCAACCGAGCAACTCTAGTTGGAAAATGCTCGGTAGGTCCCAAACCTTGATTTCCCACTGAACTACAAAGTAAGCACACGTTAGTACTCACTGGCAGCGGTTCACGCTGTGTGACAGGTAGTGAGGTTCCATTGAGCTGGGTCCTGTGCTTTGAAAACCTGAATCTCTCAAATTTATGAGTGAAACAATGCAGCTCTCATTCTCTCATCTGCCGGTGGTGCACACAACAAATACATGGCGCTGAATCTGGATGTTGCCTTCAAGTGCTTCTGTGCTGTGCTTGCTTTGTCTCGAGTGTGTCTCGGAGTAGCCAGTTCAAATTTGAGACTGCCAGTTTTAATGGGAGGGATGGTAGTAAATTTTTAATCCTCTTATGCCCCTCGTTAAGATATGTAGGGATGGACAGATGAGTGAAATAGCCAGCCGTGTTGGTTAGTGGAAAATGCTATTTTTGCTGTATGTTACAGTGTCATTAGTTAATCTTGTAACTGAAATACAATGTTAAAATCTCTACAACGCTGAGTTATTTTTAAGTCTCCCTGGGCTTTTAACTTATGAACAGGTGCACTTTCCTCCATATGCCAGTTTTTTTCTCAGTCATCTGTGCATCTTTCTTGCTGGATTCATGTAACGAGTGCTGAACTCCCAAAGTCTGCAGACAGAAGTACGTGGAATGCAGAGGTGGCCAGACTGTAGCACATGAACAGCGTGAGGCAGCAGAACGAGCAGCTCATCTGTCCCTGAGCCATGGGAGGGGCAGTGCAGGATGCCAGGTCAGAAGCTGCTGCAGTTTCTCAGCTTAAGCTATCCCTGCTTGTGAGTCAGAGCTGGTTTTATTTGTTTATGCTCCATCGCATTAAGCAAAATATCCTTCAGTAGAACACCCTATGCTGTTTGTTTCCACAATGATCACAAACTGTTTTCAGCATTTCATTTCAGCTGAAACACTTTTGGTAGCTTCTACCTTCAGAAACTGCGAAGTCCAGGGTACCTTTTTGGATATCAGAAGTATCTGCTGAGTAGATTCCCCTTTTCTGTCATCTCCAGCCACTTTCGTTACTAAGTCACTTCACATGTGCTGATTTTTTGTTTTTTTAAGCCAAGCACAGATAAGAAATACTGGACGTATGGTTTTAGAGCTCTGTGTCATCACTTGGTACTTGGAAAAAATGCCATTGTGGCCTAGTGCTACTGTTTTAATCTGAAGCTACACAGTAAGCTGTTGCTTGTGTTAGAGGACACCTTCTCTTTTTCTAATTATTTCCTGAACGGACAAATCAAAGTATCCTTTTAAATGCTTAAGTCCAGGCATTACTAGCTGGTACACTAAAATAAATCTAGCTAATTAGCCCCTTAACTCTCTGAAACCATGACCTGTTACGCAATGGATGGTTTTGTATTCAAGGAGTGTATTGCTCTAGTTCATCTGAGATCTGTGAGTCATGTTTTGTGTGTGGAAGGATGATGTGCTGGGCCAGATCCTGCAAGGATTTGATCTCAGTGTGTTCTATATGGCTAAGTTAACATTATGCTCCATAAAATGCTGGATTTGGCCATTGCTAGAGAGAGATTTGGTGTGTGTATACATGTATATATAAATAATACATATATAAATAATATATATATTATATATATAAATAATATATATATAAATCTATATAGTTGTGGTACAGTCTAAAAGCAATCTTGTTTCCTTGAACTGAAAGTTTGGCTATTAGCTTGTTTTTGCACTTTAAGGCAGCATGAATATTTCACTAATTTAGCACTCTGATAAAACGGAACTTTAGAGGTAACATGGCGAAGTAATAAGCGTCGGAGCGTATTTTTCCCCCTTTTTTTGGACTAGAAGCCAGCGGATACTTTAATTTTAAAGAATCTCCAATTTGAAAATGTTGACACGGCTTTGTTCTCCCCAAAACGCTGCGTTATTTTGAGCTCTAGATAATTTTCCTTTCAAAAACCTGAATGTAGAAATCCTTTCCCAATCCTATCGGTTCCTTTACGTTTTTTTCTAATTGCATGAGTCCTTTCTAGCTGTTGGAAACCTGAATGCTTTTAGACCCAAATGGAAAATTTCTGAAATGCTGGATTATCTATTTTTAAACAAGCGGTTGACTTAAAACTTATTATGGCAACTTCTGGATTTCTGACAGTTCCCACTGGAGAAAAAAAAAAAA